>OZ032122.1:4759190-5204190 GCA_964026355.1 Pseudorhiza aurosa
GGCTAAATCTTGGTTTTGTTGATTTTGCAGCCTTAGAAGAATGCAGATCAGTTGCGATGCAGCCTTTGAAAATCCTGATCATGGGAGTTGTGTATGCAGCACTGGGCGATCGTAGCACTGCTATTCAGGTGATTATTTGACTGCACTCACATAATGCTGCTAATACAATGGCGGCCTCTTACTTTCACTGTTCATAAACAAATCGTTTTCACTATAGTCAAATGTGTTGTCCTTTGTAATTAGAAATTCTCCTACGAAAGTTTCCTTCAAATCCAAATTAAAGAACCACTTGCTAAATCAAAAATGTTAAGGTTTCTTTTTTATCAAGCAATCTATGCACAATACATTAATTTTTTAAGACAGGAGGCTCCCTTTATGTTAGTATACCTACTTAGAGAGCTCCTGCTTTAAGTCATTCTGATACATACAAATTTGTTTGTCTCTGTGTAGTTTCTTTTTATAAATTCTTGTTAAAGTATATTCATTTCTGTTTAGTTTAATTTTGTTTTAATTAGTATCTGTATGTATGAGAATGTAAAAAATTAAGTGAACTGAATTGATCATCTTTTTATCTGAAGTTGAATATGAATTCGGTTTTTAGTACTTCTCAGTGGCGTCTTCGAAAACCGACAGTAAAGCTATGGACCCACACGTAGTGCCCTTTGCGATGTACGAGTTAGCGATAATTTATTTGGAAATGCCTGAGGTAAGCATGAGTCTTGGGCTTCTCCGTTACATCAACCCTTAATGCATATTGTTATTCTACTCGTGTTAACCGTAGCATATCAATTTTAGCGCCAAGTGGAATCAATCATAGCCGTTTTCAAAAAAGTTTTCTTCGTTGAATCTGAACAGAAAAGATTTTCTATAGTGAAGATTGACCCTTCCTCTCGATGTGACCACAACCTCGTAATTCATATAACTTGAATTACAGAGAGCTAGTGTCTAACCTCACTCTAAGTGGAAGTCTAGCTTAGGATGGACTCGAACCACTGACCGCATTGGTGCGCTAAATTCCAACTACTGAGCTTTCCATACACCTACAATGAATGTGTCAAGTTATACGTTGCAGTATCAGTTTTTCTTTCCTAAATTAATTTTTTTGAGTTAAAACTTCAGTATTACACAGAAAAGTGGAAAAATCATTTCTTCATATCTATCAATCCACATCTAGGCATGACTTTCGTGATATTTTTTGCTATTATTCTATGTTTCACATTTTGAGTGTCAAAAAGATCTTTAGTGTGAAAGTGCATTTCCCATTTTCTGTGCAATTTTGAATATTTCCAAAATGTTGACAGAGGGAGCGCGAGATTTTCTGTCCTATGCATTCAAGAGTTAAGATGACGCAGTTGATCTTCACCTAGTTTTGTTCTTTGGCTTTCCGTTTATATTTTCTCTTCTTTCATTCTCATTAGCAAGCAGATAAAGGAAAATCCCTCCTCTTAAAAGTGAAGGTTAGTGTGATGTTTTATTGCGAATCACATTGGATAAACACCATGAAATTATCATGAATTATCGTACTTATTTCGCCTATCCTGTGGTAGCATGTCATGATTATCGTATTATAATTATCATAATTATGACGTATTGTGACCAAATACCATTTATTTTCAGATCTTATGATGATGTCTAGGCATTTGAAATACACTTATTCATATAATTGCAAGTTTTGTTGTCATTTTTTCCAGGAGCAATACAAAGATTATGATTTTGAGAATAGACTGAACTTCAGAATCCATGCTGCTCTCAATTCTCTAAAAACAAAATAGATTCATTTTGAATTGAAATTACATCTTTAGATGCAAACTTTAGTTGGGTATGTGATTTGTTCTATATTTATTAAACTTCTCCATCATAGATATCAAATATTTTGTTTTTAATTACTCAAATAATTATTCAATGACTTGACTGACGTTATGACTCGACATTGTACAGTCATTCCACACGTTTCTGTGGTGCCGCCCTCAGAAGGAGCTTCTCTGAGAAAATCATTTTTAAGAGGGCTAGAATATGGTTGAAAGTCTTGGTAACTGGCTTGTTTTCTTGGACAAATTTCTAACAAAGCAGAATTTCACTTTCATGGCTATATCAGTTTTATGAGTCTTGATAAATGATTGATGGGCTGACAGCCCATACTGCATGCTTCCTAACTCAGTCAGGAAATGATTGGCGATAAGTTCCATGTTCTCAATATTCATTGATATGATCTTTTTCAATATTTACCGCTGAATCTTGGCTCTATTAGAAACAGTAGAACATCTTACTCAAGTGCTTGCAAAGTTTTTTTAGCATGATTTGCCCATACCATGTTCATTGAGGTTGCTAGATATTGCAGATCATTTTCTCTAGTGGATATTGAAACACGGAACTTCCCATTCTCTTTCCTGGTTCAAGGCTACGCCCATTGTAACATTTCTAATTCAGATTTGTTTGATGCATTTTTGAAAGGCCACCTAACTTTCAAAGGCTGTTGATCTGTTTGCTTTTCTGATATAATCACCTGTTTAATTCTTCGCCCGTTGACATCCTTTACGTAACTGTATGCATGGTTCTTTTAGCGGTTATTTCAAAACTACATTGTATATTCTTGTATACAAAGTATCATATAAATGGCATTAATGCTGTTAAAATTCCTCCTCTAGGAGTGTTTAATATGTTGTGTTTTAACATTTGAAATGTATTTTGTTGCCTTTCAGTCCTAAGGGATGATTTGTAGCTCAGGTTTATGTAAATCTATCTTGGCAGTCCCATCCTTGTTTCATGGTAGAATCACTGCAATTGAAGACTAAACATTGGAGATGGTGTAGTCTCACAAATCAACTTGCTCATTTTTATCTTTAAAAGGAAGATAGTTTTAAGACAAGCACCGCTTTCCAACTTTGCAAAAATTGTGCATGAGGAATGAATCACTAATGTGACTCAGCCAAAGATACATTGTTTGTTCATTGTTAACCCTGAGAAACATATTAGTCATTTTAATTAATTAGAATGATGAAATCTTTAAATTTTTAATCAGATTGTGATCTAGGATGATCTATTAATATATTAATTTCTATATATAAATAAATGATTATGAAAGTACCGATATGGAAGTCTTCTAAAAAGTGGAATTAGTTTTATCTTGAGTATTATCAAATATTTATATCTAATAATCGTTGTATTCTATTTTGTGGGGTTATGTTGAAAAGCTGAATAATTATATCTAAAAGTGTAGTTTTTCTTCTTTCTTTGCCCTATCATAGTGTCCACAAAGTTTTATTAATGCCAAACCGTGAAAGAGTAGGTCAAACCAATTTTTCTTCTTTACTTTTCCAACATTTGGAAGACTATAACATATCAATTTTGAGTTGAGATGAAGGCACACATGTGCAACCCTGATAAAGATCAGGTTGGGTGGATTCTGGAGGGAAATATTGAAGACTTTGTTTTGAAGAAAGAGTCTGTATAAATGTTCTTTTACAAAACTTCAGTGTTGCACAGGAGAGCAGGAGTTTATTTTGTCCCATTTTTTGTAAGGCAAAAAAGATCTTCACTGTGATGACATTATGTTTCCCGCTTCCTTCAATATCAAATATGGATATGGCAACCTATCATAAATACAGTGATTCTCATAACATTATTTAGACATGTGAGCTTTGAAATCTTGAAAGCAAATAAACTTTGTGGAAAACTGGAAAATTTGCTTGAAAAAAGTGAAACATAAATAAAAAAACCACTGGCACATAAAGGAGGGAAAAAGTTAGCCATGTGAGAACCGTGCAAAAAAGAAACATTTTTTTCCTGCAAAAAGGTTTGAATTCGGAATTTTTAAGAAAGCAAAAAGTGAGTAACAGGAGGTTGAATACTGCGACAGAGAGGTGACAAAAATACCACAATGCAGTTGAAAAAGATTTGTTTTCAGGTAACAAAAAGAACAGCACTTGATGAGAAGTGTTTATTTACACATTGGATCTGTGTAAAATCTCTTTAACAACAACTTGACAGTTTACAACAAGTAATGTGACAGCTGAAAACTACGATAAATTGATCCTAATGAGGATAACAGGGACCACAAGTATTCACCTGCTAAAGGAGATATCATCCACATGCCAGTTGTCACATTAAAAAAGAATTATACACCAAGGGGGAGCATACGCAAAAAGGAAAGAAGCGCGAAACGTACGAAAGCACATCCCAAAACAAAACAAGGATCAATGCTATCCCAACATTTGCACTTGAAGCAAGGATCTTTGGCACAAGCAATTTAAATTAGAAATTGAGCAATGGCAAGTTTTGCTGCAGGCTCAAAACATTTTTTCCGCATCCCCATTGATTATGAATTTGGGGACTTTGCATATGAAAAACTTGGAAGGAATTTCGGTGGGATTTTCCCTAAAGCTCTAGAGCCTACACTTTCTTCTCCTACCATGCTGTAAGGTTAAGATGTTGTTCTATGATTCCTAATCTTTTCTTTGTATTTCTATGAACAATTGCCGGTGAAAACTGACTTTGCTATGGTCATATTCTACAGCTTAACATTTTTTTCTCCATTCAACTTATCAAACATTATTCCTGGCTCCATTCTTGATGCAATCAGAAGCCATCCTGTTTACAGTGCTTTCAAACAAACCCTGTTTTGAACTTAAGAGATTTTCAACCAAATGTTTCCATAAATGAACAATTCTTCTACTGTGTATCCTTTTTTCCTTGCTTTTCCTCACTTTCTTCTTTTTCTGTCTCACCAAAGAACACATGATCAGTGCATGAAGTTGGCGAATGTTCCTCCCCATCTGCAAGCTTACTTTTGCATGCAGTGGAATGTTTTCTTTGTGTCACTGCCTCTGGTGTTGGTATTGCTTTTCCAAGAAGAGGATTAGGCCCTGTTCTGTTGGTACTTTTTGCCATATTATAATCCCCAGAGTCAAAGTATTTAACCTATAAAGATAATTGCATCAGATTTTTACCAAATTTGTCTCATGCGCTCTTGAATTGTCATTTTTGAATGAAAAGGAAGGCAATTCTTATCAACAATTGAAATCAACTCACCCCTTTTTGCACTCTTTTTCGAAGAAAATCTGTGCTTGCGGGCTTTTTCCCAGGATACTTGTTCTTGAACTTTTGTTCTTCAGATAACTATTGCAAATGAAAACACTGCCCTTAAGACCCTTTACATAAAACTTCTACCCAGCCAATGGTAATAAAAAACCAATGATAAACACAAGTGGGGTTGCTGAGGGATATTGAGATTTTTAGCATCCAAAATAACCATTCCGAGATTGATTTAATTGGTGGATCCATCTATAAGACTCAGAGCTCTGTGCTGAGTTTAAGAGGTAGAGACCACGGAGCCTGGGGGAGATGTGAGGTGTATACGGTAGTTGTTTTAGAATTAAATCATAGTGCATTACCATATTGTAGGATTACATATTTAGATCTAAATTTAAAAGGAAATAAAAGTAAATAAGAGGCAGGGCTAGGTGAGATAATTATAGCACGATAAATATGAATGACAATGGGGCAGTAATCGTTGCAAAGACTTTTATCTTTAACATCACAAGTACAGTTTAAGAGGGTATCTTTGGTTCATTTATTACGTAAACCAAGATTAATTTTCAGCTGGTATAATGCTTGTCTTAGAATCTCAAAGATCCTAGTTTAATATCAGTCCTTCTAAAGTCAGCACATGAGAACACAGTTTCATGACTTGACCCGTGGGAGAAAATCACCAGGAGCTGATGGGAGGTGAAGCACCCAAAACCTGCAAAATGAGCTTCCCACGTCAAGCGAAAAGAAAAGGGAATATGCTCCCTCCCTGCTTGCTATTTGTGTGGTACTGGTACTAAGGCCATGGTGAACAACTATCTTATTGAATGTGGCAGTTTATTTGGCTAACAACAGATACAATAAAAGAAGAACGTAGAAAAATTTGAGCGAGTAGATGCAGTTGTATTAATTTTCCTTTTGATTCTTGCTTTGTTTTGTCCTTTAGGAGAATTAGCACATGGTTGATCCAGTTAAAAAATGAAAAATCGATCGAGACCATAAAGAAATCACACCTTCAGTTAGGCAACCCTAATTGGATATCGACAAACATAATATTGGTCAACATTAACCGTCCCATTGAACAATCTCAAGACATAATGCTGCTGTACTTCGCAAAATTTTGCTTTATGTGATTTTCGCAGCTTAACTTTAAAATGCTTCACCATTAGTAGAAATGGCTCCTGAATTAAAACGCTAACAGTGGGGTTCATGTTTCCTGAATACTAAAGGAAATAAGTAGCACATTGAATTGTCCATCCTCCCTCGCACAATGCTGGCCTAGCATGAAGCTAGTTCATAACAGCCTACGGTGCAGTCGTTAGCAAAAGGCTAGCTTAAACACGAGGAAGAAAATGCGAATCAAGTATGACTGAAATAAAAGGAAATTTCTTACCTCTGAAGCTTTTAAATGTGGAGGAATGGCTGGTTTTGATGCATTCATCTCAGTCATTTTAAGTTTTTTACTCGTCGTGATGTGAAAACACATACAACCCAAGATTTAACTGGATTTTCCGCTGCGCTTCTCTGTGGGGCTGCGATGCTTATTCGATCGAATCAAACCGAGACTGGAATGCGAGGTATCAGAGCTCCTTCACAACTACATTTCCTTGTTGACATAATTTACCGCATGCGCCGTGTAGTGCACCTGCAGAGAGGTGTATAGGTACACTTGCGTTTCCTTTTCCACGCAGAAGGCGGCGAGGTGTAGAAAATCTCCCAATAAAAAAAGCGTATTCAATCTTTCAGGTATCAATGAACTTCTTCTTCTTTCAAAGTTAGTTTTTGGGTTTCCTTCGGGACAGCACCCAATCAGCCCCACCCGAGTCTCAAAATTTGTACACAGTTTTGTTGAAAAGATCATCAATGGAGTTCTGATAGAATTTCAGGCACTGTGCATTACAGCCTAAAATAGATATGTAGATTTAGAGCTTAGAATTAGATCAAAGCCTCACCTTTTGTGTTTCTAATTTTGTGGGCAAAATTTAATGCACTATCTTGCTCAAAAGCATTTTTTGCGTGGTATTATTAAACAGCATAAGTTTAACCCTCCCTCTAGCTTTCCCATTTTTATTTATTTGTGGAAAATTGCAGAGAAATCTTGTTTTTCGAATTAGTAAGGATCCTCCCTCCCAAAATTTATCAGAGTATGAAACGTCAGGTGTTGGGCATTTTAAAGATTGAAGTTTTTTATCCAGGTGGGAGTCGAAATGTGTAAAATCAATCGATTGATGCAAATGATTGGTTGCTTGTTTGACTTCTATGTGAGAATCTGTCAACCGGAATTCTCAACCTGTGCATCCTGACTACTTTTAAGTGAAACATCTTCTTTCCTTCCTGCAGATTTTATAGATTTTCTCTTTCAAATTTCACTCTCTTGTTTCAATTTTTAGCACGTCGCATCTCTCATCGTCAACTTCTCCTTATTTTTGGCTTTCTAAGTGTACCTTGTATTGATATTTTTGAAGAATATTTCAGTATATTCTTCTCATTTTGCATTAATCCTTCCAAAATGTCTTGTTCTGGGGCCGCAAAGTTTTCCCTAACTCCGTCAACATTTCGAAAAGTGCCTAACACACATTTTTTGTGTCTCACTAACCAACCCTCGGGAAGTCTCATGCCAACGATGTCTGTCTGGCCCGGAAAAGGTGCAAGGGTTTGAGGCTGGAAGGCTGTTTGGCCGGGGAAACCCCAGCCAACACCATACTGCCACTGATTGAACAATTACGAAAAGCTGTGAGCAGTTCAGCAAATGACTTCACCAAGGAAGAAGCCTGGGAAAAGCGAAGAATATAACTATGCCATTCTGCCAATGCATTGGAAATCTAAAATACATTGGCTCATTAGCTTTCCATCTTTGTCTCGTTCCTGCCAAGCTCCTTCCTTCCTATTCAATCTACTGCCTCAATGTTTAGGTTCATTGAAATCTAGGCTCCCTGTGGTCATTTCGTTTCCAAGGTAACCTTGTTGCCGGCTTCGGTGTATATTGATATTGAATTTTTTGTGTAAATAATTCGTGTTTAGAAGAATCAAATTGCATTATTCGAGCAGCTAATTGCTAGTGAAGAGAATTTCGGTAAAGCAGTCTATCTGTGGGCATCAAACAAGTTGGAGAGAGATGGATATCGGCCTAGCCTTGTTTTTAAGCTGTGTTTCAAAGCCAACTTGATTAAACGGGGGTTCGCACCTGCTCAAAGGAATCTGCTCATAAAATCTGCCAAGGTAGTTTCGAGCTTAAGTAAATACAAGGAACGTTTACAGCAAGCTGGTGAAGAAAATTGGACGGCTTCGACCATTTGAGTTCTACCGAAACGGCGAAGGACAGTATCAGTTACCAACATGGATTTCATTTGAAGTATCCGACATCCTATCGTAGTTATGGCCAGCTCATACAGACGACGTAGCTTTAAAATCTATGGAACTTTCATGATCTTTATTATAGTTTTGTCATATCCGATGTTCACGTTAGTTTTGTTCAGTACACGTGAAACAGTTCGATCCGACCTGAACTATGATCACAAAAAGAATTTCTCGTGCCTGCATCGGAAGCTTTTATCATCGAAAGATAACCTCGATAGCGGAGAATATCCGAGCGGAGTGTTCAGCAAGGAAGAACTGAAACATTATGTCGCGTTACACATCATTGGAATATGCTATATGTTCTTGGCATTATCGATTGTATGTGACGAATTCTTTGTGCCTGCCCTTCACGTTATTACGGAAATTCTAGCAATATCTGATGACGTTGCCGGTGCAACGTTCATGGCTGCTGGGGGCAGTGCCCCCGAGTTATTCACATCTATTCTGGGGGTTTTTGTCGCCAAATCAAACATCGGCTTTGGGACTATTGTTGGGAGCGCAGTTTTTAATGTTCTATTTGTAATTGGCATGTGTGTAATTTTCAGCAAGACGGTTCTTCATCTGACGTGGTGGCCTCTGACGAGAGATAGCTTTTTTTACTCCCTCTCACTAGCTCTGCTCATCTCGTTCTTCCGCGATTCGAAAATAGCATGGTGGGAGTCTGCTACGCTGTTTGCAGTTTATCTGGTTTACGTAATATTCATGTACTTCAATGAAAGGATCGAGGCCAAAGTGAAGCAATTAATTGCAGTTATGAGAAGAAACGGGACAAAAATAAGCCCACAGGTGAGAGATCTCTATCCATTTATCACCACGATCTATTGATGATGATAATTTTATGGTCCTCGCATGACTTGCATCGAATTAGGTCGGATGACAAGTTGCCCCCCTGACCCGCTCGCATGAGAAATTGTATGCTATTCGAATAGGTGGCAAGGAATTATAACATTTTATATACAACAAAGTATGCCTTTTCAAGCATCGAAATTTCCCAGTACCGATTGAATGTAAATGTACCTTTTGGGACTTCCACCTATCTCTGTATTAATTCTCATTTGCATCGAAGTGGCTGTCCGCCTTTCTGTCGCTCTGAATAGAACCAATCTCAGTCGCAACCTAGTCACTCCATTTCCAACCGAAGAAACTAGGGATACTAAAACGGCGAAAAGATGGGAAATTGTACTGAGAGTGCTTTGAACGTCGCTAAACAATGTAATATTGTTACGGTGGTCTAATCAAATCGAGAAACAGAGAAACTCAATTCAAATTCACCACCTCAGATGCTTCGATTCGCTGGAATTTATTGTTTCCTCGGTTTGAAAAACGCCACCCCCTAATCCTCTTTGTTGAGTTGCTGTACACAATCCATTGTCAAATATTTCAGGGAGTTTTACCTGTAATCTATTTACTGGCATCTATATTTTCTACCTTTGTCATAAGAGAAATTTGTTTTGTAAACAATTCACTATTCCTTCTCTATTTGTAAGGGGACGTGTTTTAGCGTTTCCATTTAAACATTCGAATTCTCAAGTCCTCCTTCAAAATCCACTTTCTTAAAGTAATCAAACAGAGTGCCTTACAGAAAAATGAATTAAGTATTTTCCTTTAAAACGAGAGAACTCACTTTAAGGTGTAAAAGATCGTTAAGAGCAATTCAAGTGACAAACAGATCATCTGCTTTCCAATTCCATTAGGGCTTGCCGTATGCACTTCATCTGTTTTGATATCACAGGTCAAGGCATTTTGCAACTTGCTATATAGATTATAGGTACGGTAATCCAGTCGTCTTGTATGTTGAAGGAGGATCCTGTTGGTGAGAATGTTTGGCAAGTTCTCAGCAGGACATACCTTTTCCCCCTCATTGCAAATTAACAACGTGGATTAAGAGCTTCGAAGAATCCCCCCATTGTAGTTCGCCAACCAGAAATTTGCTTACTGTCCCTACTGATCATACGAGACAAAGACGAGGCGGGGCAAATTCTCCTGCTTTGAAACAGTTAATTTGAGAACACAGACTAATATCAAAGAACAAGCGGGATTCACCCCCGATTAAGAATGAAGAAGCTACCCTCCAAACAACGCATTCAAAGCTACGACAGTAGTTTACGACCCACCGGGTGTTAGCATGAACCGATATCTCTCGTAATGCGATGATTACGACGTAGTTTGATATTTGTAAATAAGAAGACCAAACAAAAAATCTTTAATGAAGAAGCAATTATAAATCAAACCTTAAATTCAAGATGTAATCTTTACGAATCAGAAGTTTAAATGTAAAAATTGCACAGTGGTAAAACGCTTGCTAATTGATCATATGGTAATTTGTTCTCGCCCAACCTACAGTCAATCTGTCACTGAGATTGAGGCGAGTCACTAGTTTTCGGCGATTCCAGGGGTACGAAGCACAAAGTTTGGTCACATCGAGAGGAAAAACCAGAACACCACTCGATCAGCGTAGCTTCTCAGTGTTCTAAATCTCCTTTCGGATGCTAGGTGTGAAGCATAAGAAAAAAGTCGCTGCGATTGGCGTTTTTCGATTCTAATTCAAGTGTGGGGTTACGAAACTAGAGACACTAAGCTGGTTGTGAAATGATGGATTGATTGCTATAGGGTACCAATTGATACCTTTTGGCATTGGTATTAGCTCGCGTACTCTTCTCTTTTGTACTTGTCACCTCTTTGACAGTGCATTTGAACCAATGCCAACATTGGTATGTCTTAAAAAGAATAGTTTGTCTCAATCGTCTGCCTTCATCCCCACTTATTACTGGTACTCAATGCGGATAACCATTCACCTACATCCGCACCGTTAAATATGACACGGGGGCTACCCTATTTTACAAACAGATTCCCTTCCTACCGCCAACCCTCTCAATTTATACGGTTTTGGGACGGGTCTAATGAATTATGTCTTATGAACTTATGCCTTGCCTTATGAACTTGTGTCTCATGAAGTTATGTCCTATGAACTTACAGTATGCCTACAAGAACATCCAGAGTCGGCAGTAGGTTGTTGAATCCGATCGTTAAGGGACTTCGATGCTATTTCAACAGTGCCAAAGAGTAGTGGCTTCACTGTGCGAATTCATAACGCAATGGTTGGTGGCTCGAATCCTGCACGATTCACAAAAAATACTGTTTGTGAAGACAGCCACAGGAACCACGATATAAAATTCCCTTTGCCAAGCCAAACACGGGATTCTATCGCGCTGGTTTCTGCTAAGCTCGAAATCGAGAATGACATGCAGCTTTTAATGGCATTACGGAATTAGCACTCATAATTAGATGCTACCTAATTTCAATCAATTCATAAACATTCCTCTCAAGGGATGCTCTGCTAGTGGAATGGATATAAAAGTCGATCGCTTCTTGCTTAATCTCAATCTACGTTTCCACATAGCAACTAACGGTATCGAGTTTTTTTGACCAGCATGTCTAGAGTACATTGATTTGCACCTCCAGCTATCATTCAATTATTCGATTCTTATGAATTGAAAGTTTAACAGTTCTTGCCAATGATACTGAAACTCAGTCTTTCTTTTCCTCGCGAGATTTTTCTGTTGGATTCATGCAAGGCCAAGTTTAGTAAGTTTTCTAAAAAAATTCCCTCAGCATTTTGCTGGATCTATCTTGTTTTCTAAACCCAATTATCTGTCTTAGACTTCTTCACATGTATACAACTGAACCGGAGAAAGCTGACCGATGTTTTTTATTGTTTTGTGCAAAGTGATACGATAGACAGACTCCAAAATTGACTAAAGCACTGCTTGCCATGTTTGATATAAGAAATATAGATAAATCTTACCTGTATAAACTGAACAAGCACCTGCATGAGACATTCATCATTCGGGTCTCAATGAAGAAGCATCAAAACATCCCTTTAAAAGGGTGTCAGCCTGCAGGTCTTTAACCATCGCAAAAACCATCTATCAATAAAGAATATTATCAACTAGTTAAGACATGATCGTTATGTTTGACTTGCAAAGACAGTCCATTCCTAGCCCTGAACATGAGTAAAAGTATGAGACCCTTGGAAAGAAACAAAATCGCCTCTTTTTAGCTACTGTTTTTATCTATCTTGCAATTGAAGCCTGACGTGAACTGTGCAGTAGAAGATCCAGCGAGTTTTGCAGGCGAAGGCAATTACTGTGTAAAGCTATGTAAAGCAGTTGAAAAGCATACTCGAATTTGAGCTAAATATAAACCAGAGACAGGACTTCTGAGTTTTAATTGTCACCAATAGGTTTTATCATGGGTATACGTATAAGTAAAATATAACCAAGTGTAAACTGCGTAGCACACTCAATTTCGAGTTGGTAGAGCTCATGGACAAGCTCGATGTTTTCTTCTACAAAATTCGACTTTAAGAATGGTATTCTGTTGCTCTGTTCATTAGTAGTTTTCTTATTGTGACTTAAACTGGATTCAAAGACATGCCGTCTGCGCTATTAGTTTTAGCGCTTAAAGTAACAAGATATACCACCACGTGCGATGGAAAACACTTGATCCTGTCTCGAATTCGTCGTGTCTCTTCTTAGGGATTTATAGAACATCGACTGTTTGATAACAGAGATTGAGATAATTCTTTTGCTATTCATTTCATCTTCAAGGTTCACTACTGTTGGATTAGTATACCCCCTGCCCTGTACATAGTCCGTCCTTGCGCATTCTGTTTCACGCTTCTTATGTTGTCTTTTGATTCGGTTACAGTTCTGTCATAATCAAGTCGCCAATTAAGAAGTCTCTCTTTGTATCAGTTTTTGGGCAACACAACTCGTATGCTCTGCACCCTCGCGTCAAACCTATTCATTTCTCTTTGACTTTGCCATGGATCAAAACTAGATGGAAATTATCCATCGTACAACTCGTCGCACTTTTTTGCAAAGCCTGTGTCATGCAGAAACACTGAGAATCACATACGAACTAAGAGCAAGGTATTTCATTGACAGAGTTGAGGTAGTTAAGCCACATACTGACAACGGACGTCGAGTGGCACCTTGTAGAGAGAGCACGTACGCCCCAACTAGCTTTACCCATTTATTGCTAGGTGGACCAATACAGGGTATCCAGAAAAGTAAACTAGCGCGCAGCGACGCTACAGCTTTCAGTACAGTCGACATTTGCTCTAACTGTTATGCAAAATACCCTATCCTCTCTGCAGAACTCAGTGCATTGTTTCCCATTAAAATCAAGTAGGAATTCTGTGCCATTAGGCCTGGCTTTATCGTAAATTAATCAGTAGAAAGGAGCTCAATGACTCGTCAATATTTAGCTTCGTTGTTTGCGATAGCACCTTCCAGATTTAGACATGAATGAATTTGACATTTCCATCTAAAGCTGTCTCGCACGTATTCACCATGTTGAGGCTGCAATGCCGTGTCGGGATATTGATGCCATTACATGCGGCCGCATTCTGATTTCGCAAGAATGAAAAACATGAAAGTTTACCACAAGACTGAATTATTAAAACTGTTTAAAGCAGTGGAATTGACAAATTTTGTTTATTTTTAATGCTATGGCATGCCAAAACGCTTAATGGGAATTACGAGCATGAATTTTTTCCATAGATGACCAAAGATATCATCATTTGGGTGATTTGCATCCAACGTTTTCACGACCAGAGAGAAGAGATTATTTCAAATTTGCGAGAAAGTGGTTTTTAGAGAAAACATTGATATTTCTCATTTAAGCGACAGTGGGAAATCCTCAGAATGGAATCCGCCAAGTATAAACTATGCCCAAACTATGTCTTTATTCTCGCTAGGTAGTCTGGCATAAATTTTTCCATGCTGCAAAGGAAAGGAGAAACATTCCTTTGTGATGCTGAAGGTCATATTGCACGATACTGAGGAGGATGAAATGCGTTAAAGTGGGCGATTTATGCAAATGATTGGTTCCTAGCTTGGATTAGGCGTCGCTTGTCACGAGGTCAAAGAACCTAAGAAAGATTTAGCCGATGTTTGAATGCGATGAGCGTTGGGTGATTTCCTTGCGATAATGATAATTTTTTGAAACTTCAATTCATAACATAGTCAAAATCTACAATTATACACCTCTCTAGTAACAGGTAGTGTACAACTGGCTATCTGCTTCGAATACAATGTAAAGAAAATTAACAGCGAAAAACGGTTAACAGAAATATAAGATAATAGAAAGAAAAATGAATGTAACTAAAAGTCTAATAACTCCGGATTAGGCCACGTTTTATTCCTTGTACAGAATACGTAATATGTGCACCTAATGGCGAATAATGGTAAAATAATAACGATAGTAATACTGATAAAAAGCTTATACTGTTCCATATATCCTCATAGCTCAAAGGTGTTGAATTAATTTTCCCATCATTTTGCCATATTAGCCCTTTCGCGCAGATATTTCCATATGAATTGCACGGGAAGAACGCGCACCAAACTCGGACTACGAGTGGAATCCGACGACGACAACGCATCCAAACTTCGGCCAATGCATTGTGTGGTATGCCACTATTGAAGAGTCCTTAATGATTTCTGAGAATCATTTTTTGAAGGTTAAAAAAAGATTTTTCCTTTGGAACTTTAAAGAAATTGCAGCATACTCAATTCCGTGCTTCAGTAGAATCCAGAGACAAGGCTTTGAGTTTCTCCAAATAAGCGATCCTCATTAGATGGCTACCCGCGAACTCCTTCGTCGATATCGTATTTTCAGTGAACCGTGCTGGAGTTGAACCCACACCCGTTTCGTTAAGACTGCACAGTTTAATCACTACACTATACCGAGACATTTACCTGCTCAGGATGTTTAGCAAATGGACAATGAGTTTTTCGGCCTCGTTAGTTCCTGGGTGAAACCCTCGTAAGACACCTTGGTTAATGTCTGATATATAGCACGGTCAATTCATACTGAGTCTACGCCGCACTTATGCACTACAAAGTGTTTCATTCTCGTAGCATGCTTGTGCTTGCTGCAAACTGTGACCCATAAGTTTACATACGTTAGGACTTATGATAACAATGGTTTTCAACTTCCTAATGAAAAGCGTTCATAATGAATCCGTGTGTTTTGTTAGTAATACCCTGCAAGTCCCTATCTGAATTAAGCGTTTTCGCTTGAAGACTGGGCAAATTCTCATCAATGAGCATGTCTTAGTGCTATGACATTATCAAAGGCGCAGCGCAACCAAATTGCCTATATTTGCATAGCTTGTTTGAGTTTTGAGCTTGTTTTTATTCAATGCACAAAATTGATTCAAACAATCTCTATTTTGTAAAGCCCCTGTGTTTGAATAGAGCGAAGTTCATATGAAAAACACTCGCCAAGTCGCCATAATGAACTTCTTGTTACTGAGCAACGCTACGTCTACACGGTACAGTGCACCGGCCTAGGTTTCAAGTGTCATGATTATCCCCACCAAGAAAACTTCCTGCTTCGAACTAGAATAGCTTCTAGCCTCGTTTTCGCACACTTCCACGCTGAAGCTGTCGTACTATCGTCATTTCAAGAAACATAACGTACAAATCCAGATTACCAAAACGCTTTGAAGGCCTTAGCGAACACAAGCAACAGCCAGGGATCAGAGGCTGTCAGTTAGGGAGGAATCGATTCTAGGGATAATGAAATTGCATGAAATTGGCTTTGCGTCGCCAAACGTTTACTACTTGCCCGTATTTGCTTCTAAAAGCCATCGTATGTCCTCCTGAAAATCCTAACCCATGCTCGACCTAGTGAGGTTGGATTTCGTTCGTCTCTCTGACATTGTTATTCCATGACTTGCTATCCTACGTTTTGTTAAGATAACAAAGCGATTTATGCCACCAAGACAAGCTTTTTCTATTGAATGCCTGGGCCCAAATCCCACCCTCTCCATATGAATAACTTATGAAACATTCTTGCCTTACAATGGAGTATTGAATCAACATGCTGCTCTTCCTATTACATACTGCTCTTTCTGCAATAATTCGCTTTTAAAATCATGACCTACATTCTAATATGTTTTGCATTCCATGGCTTCAAAGTCTTTTGCCCTCTAATTGCAACTACGTCCACTTAAATTCAGTTAGTATATTGTTTACACAATGTTGGTCATCTCCGTATTCTATTTGCTTTTTAGAGTGGCACGGGGAATCATTATCAGAACTGTACACTTCAACTCGTTATTCATACACTAGACCCAATCTCTGAAGGTATGTATAACCACCCCTTATCATCGCTAGTCGTTCAAATCACTCTGATTTATTTCAAATCACCATCAAATCAAATTTTAACTCTCTGGCAATGCGTTCCCCAAAGTTCATATCTAGTATGGGTCTTACTTTATTTTCAATTTAGGGTTGTATTTTGTGCACTAGAGCATGTGAAGAACTATGATTATTTTCAATCATGCAAAAGGCAATTCTTCTGCTCCGTTATTTGCACTAATTTCCCATTTGATAGAGATTTACAACTTAACATTGAACTGAATGCAATGTAAGATGTTTCCTTTCAAAGAATTTACGCGCTCTAAACTGGTATTAGATCATAGTGATAGAAGTTTCCCAACTTCAGAGACTATTTCCCTTCTAAAAAGACATATATTGTTAGCAGCAGAAGTATACACTTTACCAGAATCACGTCTTCTCCGTTGTTTCTGGCTTTTCCTGTAATGAGATTACCAGATAACTGCTCGATGCATCTCACCCATAAACCTTATTTATTCAATTAGATCAACAGAGTTGATGGCTAAAGGGTTTTCACATCCGGATACCCGTCCTTATGACAGCCATCCCCATTTATCCGTCAAAGGCCAGCATAAGGCATCCATTGCTTTTGAATTCAAAAAATGATCCTTCTCTTTTGTTCTCTCTCGATTACTACTTGTGCCCTCAAAGCTACCTCTGGGTACTCATTTACCGACCTCGGAACGATGGACAGCTGAGTTGGCTGTTGCTTTGTGGTAAGTGGCTCCTACGATGGGATTGGAACCCACGCGAGTGGACCTCTCAAGATTCGATACAGTGCTCCTTAGCCATTCGGCTACACCACTACTCCAAAATACCCCAGTTTGTGCCGTCAAAAAAAACGGGGCCATTGAAATCATGCCCTTATTAAAAGTGAAAATATACACGTTTTTACTTGATGATTCATGACGTCAAAATGGCGGATCTCAAGATGGAATTATCAAGTTGTTGAGAGGCCAAGTTCCTATACATCGGGCATCATTGACAGCTTTACGCGAGTAGCTCTTTGCTCGTGAGACACCTTATGTAAATCATTTATTGCAAGAACTATGAAATGAAAAACGACCGTTAAGATTCAATAAATGAAGGCTTTCGATTTTAAAGTTAAGTTTAAGTTTATTAAAATCTCGACCGTTTCGAGTAAATATCGGCTGAAACTATCAAACAGAAGTGTGAAAGCATTGAATTTCTATAGAATTGTTCAATTATTCATTCACGTTCTTGACGGAGTTTGATTCAATCGTATTCATCTTGCCGTCATGACGGACAGGTCAGACGAAATTTGCATTCATTTCAGCTGCATACTGCTCTTGCACTATACCCATATAACCTGCTTGAGGAATTTTACTACCAAGGTTACGCTAGAGAATCTTCAGGGCCTTCCGGATGTGGCAAGGGGGAAAACCAACCGTTCATTTATCATAATCTGTCTATTCTCATTTGGAATTGAGCGTGCAAATTGATCTACTGTTTTGTGATCAGAAGTAACCCCATCGACACTTGGAAAGAGGGAGCCAAAAGTGTGTTCCAAATATTTTGGATACACCTAATTTGATGAGAGGAGACGCCCTATGTTTCACATAGATAATCAGTAAACATTCAAGAGTGATAAATGAAGTTGCTATTGGTGCTATTGTAAATAATAATTGTAGCATGAACATGGGCAAGAGTAAAGGGTTAGGATTAAGGGTAAGAGTTAGCTAGCTGGAACACCTTTACCAGGGTGTATCAAATCACCCAAAATTCGAGCATGCTCCAGCAGTCAACCCCATCCCCACTCATTTTCTCTATCGATGTAGACAAACTAGAGATTGGGCCATCGGGAAAACTGGCAACATTTCCTTAAATGATCATGACTGAGATTTTTGTGTGACCATTCTTTACCTGGTCTGATTTTCGGTCGCATCTGACGAGTAGAACTGTATGTAAAAAGCGTTTGAAATATGATCATGATACGTAAGCTCTCCTTCAAACGAAATGTCGTTTGCAAGTAAACCATACTTCATTAAACTGGACAAACGAGGGCTTGCTTTTAACACTGGAGAGTATCCTAATCAACGAACTACCTACACGTGTTCTCATCTCACGTTCGCATTCTCTGAATTCCAGCGACGGCGGAGAACAAGCTCCATCGATTCAAAGAAATTCTTCAAACTGAAGTTCTCAAGGACAGTGGAAAAGACTCCTTTATGAAGAAGAAATATCGTCAAGGGAAGGAAGGAGGGAAGCCCAGTGAAGATATAGATGCAAGTCTTAGAAAGAAAGGATTTGTTAATAAGTATTTAGGTGAGGATAAATCCAAGAAGGAGACAACGGACACTCGTAAATTATCAACAGAGAAATCAGATCTACAAAATTCATCAGGTCGGGGTAACCAGTACTCATACGAGACTAGTCGATCCAATAGTGAATGTTCAATATTTAGTCATGATATTCAAGACGAAGCCAGCTCGAACAGAAATAACAGAACCAACAGTATGGCCTCGTTTCAGAGTAACAATCCAAAGCAAGGGAGCGTGACAATGGAGACGCCGAAAACAGAGAGAACTGTTCGTTTTAGTGGTAGGGTATCGAAAATGAGCTGCGTGAGTCATCATGGAATGTCTAG
Source organism: Pseudorhiza aurosa (assembly GCA_964026355.1). Classification (NCBI taxonomy): domain Eukaryota; kingdom Metazoa; phylum Cnidaria; class Scyphozoa; order Rhizostomeae; family Lychnorhizidae; genus Pseudorhiza; species Pseudorhiza aurosa. The sequence goes on from OZ032122.1 coordinate 4,778,373, forward strand.
GGTTTGTCTGAGAGAGGCAGCTGCAGAAAAGCAGGTGAGAGTACTCGATTTTAAGGTTCCTGCTCTTAATCCATACAGTTGTCATTCCTTTATGTTTCTACTTTAAAACCCTGGGCGAATTGTTGCCAATACGCTTACAGAAGCATTCAAATTAATTACTACGCAAAGGAAAAGCATAATGGATTCACAACGTTGCGGTGACTTATTCCATTTTATGTGTTTGATCAATGAAAGCAGTTTAATATATTTCCCATTAAAAGTTTGACATCAATCCCACATTTACACCATATTTGGTATTCTGCAAGCTTCAATGCTAGTTCTCTTTTTGTTTCATCGCAGTCGCTAGTTGAGTGGTCGCCAGAGACTTCCTCACGTATCTGTTGCTTTTACTCGATTGAAGTTTCTTGTATCGCACTGATCACAACATGATGTAGTCATATAGCGTTTGAATTCCTTGATGTTCTAAATTGGAGAGCTTTTACTGCTACATCATTACCTCGTTAACAGGAAAAAGAAGGACTGGCGTTTATGTGTGTGTGTGTGTGTGTGTGTGTGTGTGTGTGTGTGTGTGTGTGTGTGTGTGTGTGTGTGTGTGTGTGTGTGTGTGTGTGTGTGTGTGTGTGTGTGTGTGTGTGTGTGTGTGTGTGTGATGTAATTTTCAATCAGTAGGGTTGAGGTGGAAAATGCTAAATTTGAACTGCAACAAGAGAGCGTGAATGTCGTCGATAAGAAAGCACAATGATAAATTGATACATCCATTGGGTAGAAGCGAAATTGATGAATGGAATCAACGCTTTGAAGTGCTTCTGAAGAAATGCTTAATGATGTTAACTGATAAAACGGCGGAAAAGCGAACCGCACGGAATTAGATTAGTAATTATGGAACGTTATTTGAGAAATGCGTGCCTCTTCTTCAAGATACGGATTACCGTCCGTTAAAGGATTTGCACAGAATCGAATAACGTGACCAACTTCTTCATTTCTCCAAAGATTTAATTACAATTTGCTTTCGAAATTTTTAAAAATTTTTGATATGTGAAATAACTTGATCCCATGAGATGTACGGAAACGTTTCGGAAGCCTTACAATCGAGTGCATTGGCTTCAATCGCGATGAAATGGTCATCTTATAACCGAGGCACTTGGAATGCTCATTAGTGCCTTGTTCATGTCAGTCCCAGGCATGGATCAGTGAGGAGGGTTGGCAGCGGCAGGAAGGGCATCTGGCCGTAAAATGGGGGCTATCCCTCTTTCCAGACTGAGTGAGATACGTATGCATATGTGCATGGGTGAACCCACGTATGTTGGGTTAAAGCCAAAAGAAGAAGAAGAAGAATAGGACAATGGACTATTTTCATCGGTTACACTAGATACTGCTCAGAGGTCTTTTCAGCATGAATGCGAAATATAGGCTAGTCTCTCTAAGTTGCAAAAGCAGAAGGAATAGTTTATATCGTACTGTATGTAACTGACTATAAGTGTAACTGACCACCAAAAACGTCAAGTTGCTTTGGAATCTGCCAACTTTGCAATACAGTGAAAACCCACCAATAAAAAACTTGGTTTTTACATTAGGCTTGGTAGCTTCTTATAGAGTAACAAAAGAAACCATCTAGGCTGCGCAGTTTCTTATATGTGCACTAAGAAACTATTACAACAATGTATGTAACATAAAATTTATGGGCGGAGTTAAATCAATGAGTTCTCTTTTTCATCTTTTTTTATATTTGAAAGAAGATAGCTTTGTACTACACTGTTACATTTTGTCTTTCCGAATGTCCTTTCTGGACTTCTAAGAAACTGAACCAATATTTTGACGCTGAGTTGTTTCATATAACTGAGTACAAGTGATTTCATGCACTAGACTGCAGTTTCTTATAAGTCAGTTTCTTAGTGGTGGGTTTACTGTATTCCGTCTGGACATTAATGACGTTAGAAATGATGCAACATGGAAAGATTTGAATTGTTAAAGATTGGAAGCTCTCAGTTGCTTTGCAGATAAAATAAAAGCAAGGATATCTAAGAATGAACAAAACATTAAGCTTAAGAGCTGCTGCAATATTCATGATGGCAAAAACGTGATGCGTTGAGATTTCTTGGTTTGAAAGAACTGACAGTTTGCAATAGTTTGGGTTGAGGCAGATTTAAAATCACAGTTGATTGGGTCGCAGCTTTAAGTGGAGTATTAAAGCGAGTTGAACACTTGAATTAAATGTACAGCAATTTCAGTGAAATAAGATGTTTTAGAATTAATTCAATCTCTCTTAAAATTCATCTGGTCTATAATTCCACATTTTGCAATCAGCTATACACTTGTTGGCTGTACGACTCGCTCTTTGTTTGAAATGGATTATCACTTTGTCCAAAATTCAAGAAATCCTAAGCAGCTTGTTAATATTTCATGAACCATCGTCTTTGTAAATCATTGCCACTGATTGCCCGTAACCAATCCTCATTTCAATAACTTTATCTTCGAATTTAAGATACAGAATTCAAGAACACTCAGTTATACTACTTAGATTAAAGTCATGTTCCGTCTCATTTTCGACGTGAGCGCTGAAGACACCTTGCTAGAGCGCTGCCATCCAGCGTCACGACACTGTGAAGTAGGTGTTGCGATTTTGGATGGGTTCTTCAGCGAAGACACGTAGAGAAACAACTTGACTCTTGCTTACGAGAATCTCATCAATAATGATTTACAGATAGCACTACAGACCGATTCCTTCCGTGTAGCATTTCACCCCCAGGTTTACGACAGATTTTATTCACTGTTAGTTGGACGGGCCTTCAGAAATGGGAACACAACCGAGGTCTCCCGCACCGTAGGCATTAAACATCTTAAGCATGGAGAATCGGCATTTTTAGTGCTTTTCATGTTATGAGTCTTTCTTGAATTTAGAATCAAGAATAAGCGCTTCACTATTTTCCTGCTTATTATTCAATTTCAGACCCTTGATTTCATAGAATATGAATTAAAAAATTCATGCAGTATACATTTAGTTGTGTAGATCACACACTGAGAAATGCCATACAGAAGACTGTCGAGCGGTAATACGTTGCTGCTCAATCATCGAAAATTTCCCATGGCAAACCATTTAAAGTAGAGTAGTCTCTCCAAACCGAACTTACGGTTACCTATACGAAAGTGCGTTTACGTTCACCGACTGCACTCTCAAATAATAAGAAATACTCGATCTAGACCCTGCAAGTTCTCCATAGCGTGCTCCTAAGCCTAAACTGAGCATAAAACCGTAAGACTCAAGTACTGAAGCATTGAGTTTACTGCATTGCAAATCTCTGCACCTCAGACTAAAGGTGATAAAAGGCATCAATTTAGCAATGCTGCTTCGAATTCTCGATTTCGAGCTTGGCAGAAACCAGAGACAGGGGTCTGGGATTTTTCTAGGAAAGTGGATCTTATGAGGTGGTATCCCGTTGCCTTTCTCATCAATGGCGTTTTTATTGTGACACATACAGGATTTGAACTCGCAACCCTTGTGTTATGAATCCGCACGCTGAACCACTACACCACGACACCACTAATTTATCTATAGCATCGACCAAAAGTTAAAAACCAAAGTGGTGGAGGCAAGTGTCTTCTTATCTGCTTATTGATGGTTGGAATAGAATAAACATCGACATCAAAGCTGCAGAAAAATTGGGTATTTCTAAACAAAGAGTTTGGACAATATTTGACTTTTTTAACTTTTAGTAAAAGTCTTTCTTTATGACAGAACAGTCGGTTCTTCTGTTTGAATTGTAACTAGTTATGACATATAAAATAAGAATCACAGCAGCTAAATAGGGGACCCTCGTGAAAAGTACTTCCATTTAATGAGGACTTGCTCTTTAAACATCTCCACTGTTGTTATTCTTACCGTTATATTTCATTATTGCATTTTACAACCCTTGCCTCTTTATTCTTCCAGGGGACAATTGATGACGGTGATGAGGAGCCCCTGTCGCTGAAATTCCCAAAAAAGCCTCTCTTGAGAATTTACTACATAATAAAATTTCCGATTGTGATTTTGCTGTTTTTCACCCTGCCTGATGTCAGAAGGCCGGTAAGGTTTTGTTTTCAATTCATATTCTGCTGAAATTTAAAATATTCCAGTTTTATCAGTTTATATGACTCTTGGCAGCTATTCATTCGTGTTCCAATCTCACCATTTGCACACAGAGTGGCACATAGGTATTATGATGTCACCATCTTTTACTTCTATGCGTAGAAATCTATGTAATGTGCCGTCTCAGCCGATGAGAATGGCAATTGCTCGACTAGGTCTCAACCATTTTTCGTTATTTTTTGAGTTCAAGTAACTAACTACTCATAATACTAGGTAAAAGCTCCTAATTTTCAACCGTTCTCTTATGACGACTTTGAATACAATTGTGAGTCCGCAATTTTTGAAAATTTACTTAAAACTGTTTCTTTAGAAACTCGTCAGCGTATGGGTCACATTTTTCTTTTTTTCAAAACTAACGCGCGTGTAACGATTTGTGACAGGGATAGCTTCCCTGCTTCGTATCACCAGAGATTCGCTCTATCACGCAATAAGTAAATAATGATCTATGCAAAATTTCGGATTAATAAGCAGGTTTTTGATGTTGAAGAACCAACCTTGTGTGCAGTGGCTGCATGTCTGTTGAACTTTCGTTCCATTCTGTCAATTGAACGTTCCCTCTTCCTTGCGAACATCAGTTGCCCAGCTCAGCTCTGTTTCTCTTTCAATAATGCTCCCGTGAAATCCGTGAAGGATATCTAGATAACGGGAATCATGTACCCGTCTGCTGGGCCTAAATCTTGGCACGAAGGAAGCATGCTGAAACCTTCGAGGTGGGAAATTAGTCCTTAATAAAACAATAGAATCACTGAAGCGTGCTTTCCACTTTCCATTTTCCATTCCTCCCTTGGGAATTGTCTGTTGAGAGAATTTGCCACCACCACATTTGCCAAAACTTCTCAGATATGCCTGAGTTAATTGTTGGATGGCAATTTCTACTTTCTTTTCCAGAGCATGAAGAAACTTTTTCCATTAACATTCATCGGAAGCATCATGTGGATTGGTGGATTTTCGTACCTTATGGTCTGGTGGGCGTCAATCACTGGCGCAACTTTGGGAATACCAGCAGAAGTATGAATAGAACTGCTTAATCTTTTCTAAAATCTGCAGTTGCAACTGTCTTACCGAAGTGTCATGGTTCCATTTGACAATAGTATTTTGTTTATGGACTGATGTGTTGTGCACCTGAAAGCAAATTTCGATTCCAAATTTCCAGCTTATCAAAAGATTTTCACTAGAACCTTAAGTCAGCATACTTTGTGATACAAGCGAATGATGTGCCGTCTGTTTTTAGTGACGGAGAAAGCTTTGCAGTTCACATGAAGAATTTTTTAACATTTGCAGATATTTTCAAAGCCATAGGTTTAAAATCTACGATGACCATGGCATCTTTGCCTAAAAAACTATTGATAACGATGCCTATAAAGATGACGATGTTAATGCACATATTCAGCTAGTTGTCAAATATCTCAGTGATCAGTACCTTGGAGCAGGATATGGGAGTTCAACACACATTTCTACGAGACAGCCAGGCCCTTAATGTATCTCTAACTTTGCTTGCACTGGGATGCGGCCCTGTGGCCAAGCAATAAGGGTTCACGTCGTCCTATTATACGGTGATGGACGGACTGTTAACTCTTGAATTTTTTGCATTTAATTTCATTCTCCTCTTCAGGTAATGGGCCTTACGTTTCTAGCAGCTGGTACAAGTATTCCAGATTTGATTACAAGTGTCTTAGTTGCTAAAGAAGGCCTTGGTGACATGGCAGTCTCTAGCTCCATTGGTAGCAATATATTCGATGTGACAGTCGGGTAAGTTTCCCAAGATTCATTAGGTTAATATGTTTATCAAAACGGTAGCACCATAGTATCTTGATTTGAAGAACTAAGCACCAAGCCTGATGGGTGGGTCATGGAAAAATCTGTCTAAGGATTTCTTAAAAAAGTTAAGCTTCTCAAAGGACAGCTTTTTCTTTTGTGTCATGAACGTTACCGTAGAAAACGTAGCCCAAAATCACAATATGGCTATTTCGTTCCCCGGCAGCCACTTTTAATTTTTGAAATGTTCATTGTAATATAGGTTGTTTGTAATATACTTGGCGGTGGGCTTACAAAGAGCAAGTAGTGATTTCAAAACGTATAAGATTTCTATAGAACAGAAGGATTTAAATAGATTCATGAGAATTGTTCCTCTCTTTAGAAACAGTGCTTTTATAAAGCTATACGGGACTTCTGCAGAACAAAAGAAGTCAGACATCTTAAGGCTTCATGTATGAAAGGTGAAAGCTAGTCCCTCAAATTGTAAGCGATTCAATTCGATGGTTGTCCTCCTAGTGTAGATTCTCTCTTGCTTCATTTCCACGTCCAAGACTGCGCATGAATAAAATATAACATTTTCCATTCTAGTCTACCTGTTCCTTGGTTCATTTGGAGTGCTGTTTACTCATTCACTCCTTTGGTCGTCGACAGCACTGGACTCTTCTGTTCCACCATTCTACTTTTCCTGATGTTGGTTGCAGTTATAGCCTCGATCGCAATTTTCAAATGGAGGATGACTAAATACCTCGCAGGGGCGATGTTTACCTTGTACGCAGTGTTTCTCACAATAGCACTGCTTATTGAATTCAATGTAGTGAGCTGTTTCCTATGATCCAAGAAATTCCACAAACGGTAATGAATATTTTAATTTAACGCGCTTGCTTTTGTTCACAACAATAAAATGAAAACGTTTAATTCCCAAGTTTGCAATAAATCCAATTTTGTTTCCATCTAAGCAACGTTAAAGGTTAGCTCAAAGAAAAAATTGCTCGCCCACACTGGTCCGCCTAAATCCTCCAGCTTGACTTTCACTTGGAGGTAGCTCGCTGTAATTCCAGTGATTACGAGGTGAGGTCAAATCGACAGAAAGAACTGGGACACTGCATAGCTTCGCAGTGTGGTAAAACCCACCTTTGAATTCTTGGTAGGAAAGACAATAAGAAAAGTTTAGGCATCTCATATCATAATCCTACCAGTGACTGGCGAGGCGAGTTACGTGCATGAATTGGACAGATCTTGAGTTGACATTATCTAGCATCTCAATTTCACTTTCAAAAACATAGCTTATCTTCTTCGAAGGATCTATGTAGGAAAAAGAATTTTTATTGTTTGCAGGAAAATTCAATAAATATCTGGATTAAAATGAAATGACTGATTGACTGGGAATATTTTGTTAATTTTACAAAAACTGGACCGACCTGATAGAGAAATCTATTAAAATATAATATACGTTTTTGCGAATGCGGGCAATCTGGCAGTAATATGTTTTAATATTCACCGTGTGTAGACTAAGAAGGTATATGTAAATACATGAATATGTAAGTGTATATATTTCGGTTACAGGAATGCTTGTTAAATGCAGTTGACCACGTGTCGTTAAAATGCTACTTCACTTAACATGCGAATTTACGTCATCATGTAAAAGGAATCCTGTCAAAAATGCAGGCAATAGAATTCCCGTGATTCTAAGACCTTCGATATTCAACCGAGGTTTATGGGGTGGCGTATAGGCCATCATTAGGTTTTTATATTTAATTTACGGGGGCTGGATGTAATGACACATGGGGGGCAAATAGACTTAGTATGTGGGGATAGATTCCTTTCTTCCCCCTTCTTCCTTTGTTGGGGCTTTGTATACGCCACCACAGTCTTCCCTCAGCATAATTTACTAAAACAAAGATGTGATGATAGATGATGAGTCTACGGGTTTAACAATGGAACGCTAGAGATGTTGATAGATGGGGTTATGCGATGGATTTACCACATGGGGACTGGAGGTGATGACAGACTGGGGGGGGGGCTGATAGAGTTAGCATTTTGGACGGGGGCAGTAAAACAGTATAACAAGGTCTGTGTTGAAGTACCATCACGTGGCATAGTTCCAGTTTTATGTCGAAGCTTTTGAAAATTGACAGCAAGCAACTGGAGGCTAAAACTGGTCCAGTAATCTCGTTCTTGCATTATCAGGATATATTCCGATTTTCCTGAATGAAAGAAATAATTTGAAGATTGCCGCTGGACCGCGTCCCTTACTGGTGGCATGATGAAGCTACTGTAATGTGAAATTGATGCCGCAAGAAAACAGAACTACTTCAGCTTTTTATATTTGCAATTTTTGAAAGCAGAACCCATATGACTACTGTGCTATCCTTGGCAGGACAGAAAAGCTTGATTTTTGAACACGTGAAGGGAAATAAATTGCTTGACTGATACTGAGCAAATGCATTTTAAAAGGAAGTTAAGGACCCGAGATCCCCGCGTTAATGACTCATTGATGATGAGAGGGCATCGATCTCCTCTTGCTGTCAATGAGAATCGAACCATGCCCCATTCGGTGTCGTAATGTGGGGGCTTAAGGGTACGAAATCATGACCCAGGGGGTGTAGCTTCGTACCCTCCACGATTCACCACAACAAGATATAATAATAATGATAATTGTTTTATTCAAGGTTTGCGTGCCTAGTAGCTCCAGGCAAATTAATGCCAGCCATTTTGATACAGTAGTATGAACAAAAAAAGCAGCACCGACCTCATATTAAAAATTCCAATTCACTAAAAAAACTCGAAGCTTGCGTGTGGTTTATGCTACGCCAAAAACGAGTGTGATACGCTGTTCACAAATGGCTATAGCAAAATTTAAGATAGGGTTTAAATGAAATGCGTCGCACCCTCTACTTTGAGTTTAGAGCGGATCTTACGAGGTGGTTTCCCATTGTCTTCCTCGCCAATGCTGTCTTTATTGTGACATATGCAGCAACCCCTGCATTCTGAGTCTGCACGCTTAAACCAGCACAACACGGCACACCACTCGGATAGGGTCACTGGGCCATTTTTATCGCAGACCTTAGTGCAAGCAGTATAAAGTACCCAGTGCTATTTACCATGACATCATTGCAAATATTTTGGTTAGCGTTGAAGATAGTTGTAAAATCGATTCTCACTGAAAATAAAAAAGCTTCTGTTGAAAATAAAAGTATATTTAAGCACATATTTATTACGTTTACCGTGTCTTTGTATTTATGAGTAGTCGGAGAACATGAATTTCAAATCATGCTACTTGTATCTATTTATTTTACATCAAAAAATGATTCACTTAGATGATTGTGTGCATATGAAAAACTGAAATTGTGAAGTATTGAAAAATAAAAAGTTCAATATGGTGGATGTATTATCTGACAGACTTTACTCATTGTGGTGAGATTCATTTTATTGCGAAATCAGTTGCGAAGACAAAGAGGGACGACCAGGGCACTGCTCGATAAGCATAGCAGGTCAGTGTCCTAAAACCTACCTTATGATTCATGGTTCACAAGGTTAGTGAAGTGACGTCACATTATGGGAAGTACTAGGACTCTGCTAGTAACCACAGCTTGTAAATGACTTAAAACCTACCTTCGGTCTCTTCGAAGGAAGCACAAAAAGGCTAGGCATCTCACATCCGAATCATATCAGCGACTGGCAAGTTAAATGGCAGAATCGAACAGATATTGAGGTAATATTATTTGGGAACTGAATTTCACTTTCAAAAATCTACCCTAGGAATAATAAATAAATCATGAAAATCTTGAAAAGACGTCAAGTTCTGAGAAAGAACTAGGACACTGCTTGATAAGCATAGCTTCTCAGTGCCCTTCAATCTATTTTGTGATGCTAAGTAGAAAATATAAAGGCCAGACGAAGTTGCGAAGGCGAGCGGTTAGTTAGGGGAAAGCAAAAGTAAAGGCAAAGAGAAACTTTTAAAAAACATTGCAGATCATGGAATTAATTTTCCTACGATCAATATTTATCAGCAAATGGGAAAATTAATGAGATAAGGTGACCAGTTCCTTCTTCGTCGAACTTTACCCCTAATCCTATACTGGATATCCTACAGCTGCTGGGTTGACAGGTGGAGGGCACCCAGACATGGGGGCGAGCGTTCGGCCAACCTGGGATTTTCAGCTAAGCAGACAACCTCTCTGATTGCTATGCCAGCTACCTAAAGCTACCTAATTACGTTTAAGAATAAAAACAAATTTGAGAAAAGAAGCCTACAAACCCGGAAAAGACTTTCGATCCAATTTTTCTTACGGTACCCGAAAACGACTTTGGAAAATGAAAGGGCTATAAGTCTGTACTGTCAAATTGCAATTCAGTTTCGATTCTGGTTGCTAGCAACACAGCCCTGCAGGAGTCCAAAGCGGAAGGGTTTCACAGTATTGAATGCAGATGATCTAACTCTCCTGTAGGTTTTGATACAAAATCATTTACACAAAGCATATAAGAGTAATGTACTATCTAATTTGATTGCCAACACCTTTATGTTATCAATGAAAATATAAGGCATATTGCAGCTATTACCAAAACAATTGAAATTAAAATTATGTTCATTAAATGGTGACGACACCTTTATACATACAAAATAAAAACAAGATAAGTGCATCGTTTTCCATTTTACTAAAAACTATTACCTTATTTACTAAAACGTTATTTAAGACCTTAGGCGGCTTGCTTAATTGAGATGTTTTACAATGTTTTTGCACTAGGCAACCTTGTGAGTTATATAAGAAATTCATCGAAATCTGTGACATCTTTGGCAAACGGGAGATTTTGCACGATCATGCATTTCTTCAGCTAAAAAACCACGTCTCTGAGTGACAACGTACCAATGTTAAAAGTCTAAAATTCCCATGTCAAAGGGCCGGGCCAAAGGCTTGTGTTTGGTTGAAAAAATAAGGCGTGAAAAAGGCATGGCAGTAGGACTGAAATCAGGCGCAACTTCGCCACTCTTAGGTCGAAGTGCTTTTGACGCACCTGCCGCTTTCCATAATCCATTGCACGAGCGTCTTTTGTAGGATGAATTGGAGAACTACGCATCTGCACTACTTTCCATTCGCAAGAGGACCACTCAAGTAAATTGTGAGGATTATACTCGAACCATCTCTCCAATGTCCACGTGTCCTCTTAAAAAGCCAATCCACAATACCAAGGCAATCTGCATTTTTTTACGTCCGCATGTTTGGTGATTCATTAACATAAACACTCTACTCGTTAAGGATACGGTGGCATAATTCGGACCAAGATCAAGCGAGATCCACGCACATTCACCCAAGGTCTATGGCTGCAAAGCACTCGAAATTCGTTGTTGAAGAGCGAGTAGTTGTGATATATTTTGTTTCAGACCGTTTTCAACATCTTTGAGTTCCTTGATCTTCGCATCGTTTGATTTGAGTTCATTTACTTGCTTTTCAAACTGCGAATTCGCCTCTAGCAGTTTTCGATTTTCACTTTGCAGTTGCTAGAGAAGAAATAATGGACACGGGTGTCATTCATTTCCTATGCATTTGAATCGTGCAAAAACAATCATGCAATTAATACTAGAAAAATCATGAGCTCATCTAAAGCGTGAGAAAGTTAAAAACGAACAATACTATTCCAAGCTTTTGAGGTTTGGATGGTCAGCGGAAACGAATTCTGCTGCGTGTCTGAACTGGTTTTTTTATTGCTTTGATATTCCAGAAACATGTCAAAGCATGCCTTGAGCAGTTCCAAAATGATTCATCTAGCAATTAGGCCCCGTCTACATGAGCAAGTTTTCAAAAATTTCGTTTCATGTCAATGGAAACGAATAATAGGAGGCTTTGCGCATACACAAGAGCTGCCGTGAAAATCTCCCGTCTACACGAAAACGACGAAATGACGAAAACGACGAAAGCGAATCAATGAGAGCGCACAGTTAAGTAGATGCGATCTCGTACTGACCTACGCGGAGAAGCAATTTTCCTTCAAAGCAAGAGGTTGAGAAGTTTCTTTTTTACCTAAAGAACGGTCCTGCGACTGAACAAATAAAAAGATTCCTCTGAGCAACATCTATCAAATTTGGTAGCGGTGATATCATGGCGACAATTTGCTCGTGCATTTTGTTTCATGCCACCAAAAACTGGCAAGCTTAATTGGTTGCTGTTGTTGTTGCTTCGTTTTTAAAAAATATCATTTTCAGCCATGTACATGGGCAAGGTGGGTTTTCAAAAAGTTGCATATTCAAAAAACTTCACTTCGGAAAGTGCCTTCAAGTGTTTGCGCTGTCACTCAAAATTGTACTGCTGTCGTGTAGGCGGGGGCAAATAATGAAATAAAATAACTGGGTTTTCATTTGAAAAGGCGCTCGTGTGCAAGGGGCATTAAATGGCATGGAATGAACATCCACTTAAATCTCGTGGCATGAAAAGCAGGAATTACCTGAATTTTTAAAGTCATATCTGCATTCAATTCACGGTACGAATTCATCTCATCCTTCTGTTGCTTTGTTCGTGCAAGTTCCTGAGAAGATAAAACGGTAGCAAACCGATTGCAAGGGAAACTATTTCGGCGCTTTGTAGGAGGAAGACGAAAGTGTTCAAGAAAAGCAGAGGTCAAAGTCAAAGTTTCATCTCTCGCCAATTATGGTGAAAAGGGGGCGGCGCATCCACGTTTCCTTAGCCTTCAGGCCATACAGCTGCGCAAGTGCAGATAATGCTTTTATCAAAGGCTGAGCTACTGGCACCATTCTGTCTTGTACTCCTATACTCTTTCCTAAGAAAAGCTTCTCGTTCCCTCCCTCCCTCCCTCCCTCCCTCCCTCATTACTTTCGTAAATGGGGTCATGCCTACCCCTAGTACTTAAGCCATGGGACCGTACAGATGTGCAAGAATGGCGAATGCCATCGTTGGAGCTGACCTAATAGTAGCACTGTAGTCTTAACTCAAATGCCCCCTTCCCAAATTCTTCAGTACTGAGCAGCGAGGCAGTATGTACCTTCTTCAAAGTTTTTGCGACCCAGTCGAGGCTTCGAGCCCCTACCGACCTTAAACAAAGCGAGCACTTTACTGTGGATCCAGTTATATCAGAAGAGGCGGCCATTAAAAGAATTAATACATCTATGAAAAGTACGCAAGCTCAATTGAAAAATAAACACATCATCTGAGGTGTGAAAAAATAAAGTGACCTATCGGGAGATGATGCAAGAGCAGATGATGCAAACGTTGGCCTAATTTAATTTGATTTAATTTAAGTGGAATTAATAGCAGAAGAAGAAGAGGTTATACACGCAGTAGAGCCTGACCTCATCTTTTATCTTTAACCTTCCGGTTAATTCGATAACTTTTTGTTCCATCTCTTTTCGCATTTGTTCCACAACATGGCTGCTTGCTGCACCAGTATCATTTTCAGTTGACTAAGAAAAAATCCAAGCATACTGACTGAGAAAATTTTTTCATCTCAAGGGTAAGCTTGAAACTTTAAAAAGCAGCCAAAAGGAAACACCTCCAAATACAAAGAACGCTTTTTGTTGTAGATATCTTTATGCAGTGAAGTGAAATCCAAAGAATAGAAGATGCTGAGAGAGATCAGAACTATCAAGATAAACAGTTACTGGAAGGAAAACAAAAGATGAGCACGTGAAACATAGAAAATGAATACCTTCTTTTTAAGCCTTGTGTTTTCTTCTTTGTAATAATTCAATTGCTCTTTCCATTTTTCAACATTTACCGTGCTCTCTTGAAGGGCAGCTGTCAATTTTGCATTGTTGTTTTTTAGCGTTTGCAATTCCGCCTCCCATTTCCTTGCGTTTGCAGAGCTACGAGAATCAATGCCATAAATTTACCATATCAAACTATACATCATTAACTAACGATGACAACAGCAATAATACTTTCGTTAATGATGATGCATCTATCTAGGGATATATTATTAGCCGCATATGGTTTTATCAATAAAAAAGCCCTGTTGCAAACATAAACGACCTATAAACATTTAAATCAAATATCAATTACTTACCGAAAAATTCCTTTCAAAGTATTTTTTAAAAAATTTTCCCTTGATTCACAATGTTTCGAGTGATAAATACTGTTCTTATAACTTGAATTTAAAAATCATAACGGATTCCAGGGAATTCAAAAATCTTGGAAGTTCGTTGATAAATCTATATTACATATGTATATTACATCTTGCTAAATATATTGCAAAAGATACGGGCTGATGGCACACTCCAGTCCAATTGGTACAGATCTGGAAAATCCCCGGACAGAAGTCAAAAGGGCTAACAGCTCCCGAAATATAATAGGGCAGACGAGCAAACCTGAGATTAACGGGAACCTACTTTTCCAGTTTCTTGAAAATGCCTTACAGAGAGTAGATCAATATCGATCAATAGTCTATAGTCGATCAACTTATCAGTCCATGCTGGACAGACGATGTTCAGAAGCAAACTAACATCTATGTCAAGGTGAAAGTCGGCTTACTTAATTTTTCACTTGGCAAAACTATCAGTTAAGCAGTCACTAGTGATCAACACTGTGTTTGATTGACATGGTTCATATTGACATAAGTGTTGAAAACATAAACACGTTGCACTCTGGAAAAACAGGAAGGTGTGGTGAAAGGCGGGATTGGAGACAGTCTCTTTCTGACCACATCACAGCCCTCTTTAGAGGCTTTGGAATTATTGCACCTGTTTGGTTATCGATATAGTAAGGACAGGTTTAAGAAAACCTTTCGTATATTCACAAAGAAGAATGGTTTTAGCATCCTATAGTGCTGATCACCTAAAAGAATTCTTACTAGCCTCTTGGTTTTAGGGAAATTGGATGATTGGACGGCCTTTGAATTCCCCCTACTGAAAACTTGGAAAGGCTCCCAGATCCATCACAAAAGACCAACTTATTGAGACTAATCAGGATGCAAAAATGGATTTATCGGCCTCTCTAAGTTATTCACAGCATCAATACCTCAGTTAGAAGTTTCTCTTTTTACCAGGAACGAAATAAAGTTAGTCTACCCCTTTCACTCCTTTTTATCCATCTGATCTCCTCTAAACGGGGTCACCGCAGAAATGCTTGACACGGTTCTTCCACTAAGTTGATGACTGGGGTTCTTCAAGGCCGAATGATACTCCTGTTACTGACTCCCTTTGCATGTAATACAAAGTAGTGTTTACCAACAAAGGAAACGAAGATAGATGGGGACTGATTCCTCACCTCTGAGCAAGGGCTTTCTTTAATCGGTCATTCTCGTACTTCAATTGGGAATCAACTGAATTGCTCAGGGATTTGTGACTCCCACCAGCATCGTCCTACGCAAAGAAGCAAACATATGAATAAAATTTAAGGAAAAGTACTAATCTGTCTGGAAACCAAGCGAGCCCGCAGGCGGGCATTGACCAGCAAATGAAAATTCGATTCAATTATTTAATACCTTTAGCATTTGCACATTCTATCTCAGGCAAATTTACCCCAAATATGTACACATCACCTTTAAAAATACTTTTGGTTCGGAAATTTTTTTTTAGCTTTAGTATAATTCGTCTCCTGTTGATAGATTTCAAACGAAATGCTTTGAATGTAGAAATTGCCACACCGACAACAACCTGACCAAATCAGAGGAAATAAAGAGGGGGAAAATTTGGTCATTCATATGATGAAAATCGTGTTTTATCTGGACACAATCACAAATCAAATACAGCAAGACAACATAAACCGTAGCTAAAGAAAGACGAGATCAATGAAATACCATGCCTGCAAAACTAGGAATCATTGAAGTACTTGCATAAAAAATTGGAAAATCATATTGAAAACAATCTTACATTGGCATGACGAAGGGTGTCGTTTCTGTTGTTGTAATGCTCGTTAACATTTTGCTTCAGCGAACTAGATTTGTACGCAAATTTTAACATGTTGGGTTCGTGTGTGAATCTGCGACTAGGCCACTCATAAATAATGCAGCCAAAAACCTGCCTATTTTGAGACCCAACCGAGCAAGTGAGGTCGGTCTTAGCAGCCGTGTGCGCACAACTCCATGGTTTTCAAGAAATAACTGGTGTCCGTAAACACATCCTCATAATTCAGTTAACAATTCTGCGAGCCCATGGCCGCCGCGGGAGAGCTTCGCACAGAAACTAATTAACAAATGGCTTTTATGTCGTAGAAAGGAACAGAAACGTTTAGATTTAAGAAATTTGGCGACTCAAAGGAACCGTAAAATTCTGAACTTAAAATGGTTTCATGATCTAAGTTGATTAGTGGCACAAGGAAGTTTTCAATTGATAATGCAGCTAAGGAGCTAATAAGCTCCCTTGATGCACATATTCTCCAAAGAAGGCATTCGCTTTTGTATTAAAGGATAATTATGTACTCCGTGCGTTAAGCAAGATCATTTTTTTTACGAATTTAACGGCTTTCAGGCACTCGATGAGAAAGTCCGGAGAACCTCTCTTCGGTGATGCTAAATTTGGCGAAGTGCCATAATAATACCTTATATACAAAGGTGGATATAACTGAGTTCGTACCAACGAATGCCATGGCTACTGCTGGTGAGGTATAAAAATGAGGGGAGATTAACAAGAGAAACGGGAAAATATATTATGCAAATTCCTTGCTTAAACAAAATCTTTAAAAGTTGATCAGGAATGGGCGAATCAAGGTAAGATAAACTCTTCCATTTGGGTTTTTCCATTGATTACTTTTCATAAATCTACTCCTTCAGGGGCAGTTGGCACAGACAATGGTAGTTGACATGGATAGGAGTAGTTGACATAGATAGGAGTAGTTGACATTGACGGGTAGTTGGCATTGATAGGGGTAGTTGGTATGGACTGGGGTAGTTGGCATTAACAGGGGCAGTTGGCACATACAAAGGTAGTTGACATTGACAGGGGTAGTTGGCATTGACAGGGGTAGTTGGCATTGATAGGGGTAGTTGGCATTGATAGGGGCAGTTGGCACAGACAAGGGTAGTTGGCACATAAAGAGGTAGTTGGCACAGATAGGAGCAGTTGGCATAGACTGGGGTAATTGGTGTAGTGGTTATAGAACACCCTTAATGCAATGAAGGTCCCAGGCTCGATACCGAATGATGAATGGGTGGGTACCTTGCGCAGTTTGGGGTAATATTTGGCAAGGCAAGGAGCAAACACCGCAACCCGTGGCTCGGGATGGAACATCTCTGCAACGCGGCTCTTCAAAGCATGCGTCTGGGACTCATTGTTACGTTAATCTATTTCAATGCCATTCATCGTTACCTCTCTTCATCTTTCTGTTATAATTTCCATTCTAGTTTCTCTTTGATAATCCTCCTTGCTCTCTCACGATTTATTTCCGTTCTTCCTATCCTATATTTAATGACGACACACCAAGGGGAATACTACTATTCATTCAAAGGTATAAAAAGCATGCCTTTGTGACATTAATGAAAACTTAATTTTCCACTTATTGCATTGGTCAGTTATACAATATAGTTTGCACTGGCGTCTAAGAAGCGTACTTTGTGAATCATTGATTAAAGAGCATTATACTTATTTCGGGAATTTCAAAGGCCTGCGTCTCTTCAGGCCCAGCGCCAACTCCTCGTAGGCTATGACACCCTGTAGTATGCACGGTTGCCGAACCGCGGCTTGCAGCCTCGTACTAATGGTAAACAGCTGTTGATATAATTGATTGTGAGTACATATTTAACACACGCATGGCGGCCATTATGTGATAACAGCATTCCTACGCAGCGCCAGAGGTTTATGAAAACACGGTCCCCAAAGAGACGTCTTTGACAACAACTCTCCGAGATGCAACATTATACAGTAGATGATATTGATAGCATCTGTTTTTTTTCTCATAGAAACAATACAAGGAATGTGCTGATTGTGTTGCAGGACCGTAAATCTGTCTTGTCAATTGGGAGGGTAAGCCGAAGGAATGAGTATGGAGTGTGCAGCGAGTCACAACATCGCCAATAGTTTCGGCCCAAGGTACTAACGGTGATGTCGAAGTGAGGATGACACGATGGCATGGTGGCCATGATAGGATGCGATTCCACGAACAAACAGATGCGTCCTTCACTTGCCACTCTTCGCGTCCTCAATAAAAAAATTATGAGACAACCCATAGGGTCTGTGTTCTCTTGTTCTTGTTCGATATCATAAGAAATCTTCTTTGTTGTGTAGACCCTCGGGAAAGCCTAAATTCTAGGCAATTTTAAGAGAGAATTAATTGAAGCCATCGTGCAAAATATTCCATTGCAAGCACACAGTTCGATCCAAGGTGCTGAAATATTGCAGTTGGAAAATATTCAAAATTATTTGGTCAGGAAAGAAAATCTCTGCTGCGAAGTTTATGTAACAGCATAAAAACACCTTAAAATCTGAAGGGAATGGCTACGACGTTTTCATCGATTTACATGATAACAAGTTTGCTCAATAAGGAATGCACGATTAAAGTCATAAGAAATTATGTAAATTTGATGATAGCTTCAGAGGTTCGATTCCACAAAGATGACGCTGTCTGGTGTCAGTAGCACATTTTGGGTCCTCTAAACTGAATGAAAAAGCAGCTGGGAGCTGGTGACAGGTTTGACGTTGGATCTGTGTGAAAAGAACTTACTTGGGCTAGCATAACATAACCCAAAGGGGGATATAATCCCTTACTTTTCGGCTGGTACCGACATTAGGCCGCTGCAACTAATTTAGGTTTACAATATCTCCAAT
Source organism: Pseudorhiza aurosa (assembly GCA_964026355.1). Classification (NCBI taxonomy): domain Eukaryota; kingdom Metazoa; phylum Cnidaria; class Scyphozoa; order Rhizostomeae; family Lychnorhizidae; genus Pseudorhiza; species Pseudorhiza aurosa. The sequence goes on from OZ032122.1 coordinate 4,796,960, forward strand.
TCCCTTTGAAATTTGTTGCATACGTTTCCATCAATATCGATCTGTATTGATTGGTGTATTGACTGGTGTATTGATGTCAATAACAGGCTGATGCGTGCTCAACAGGAAACCGTGACCAAATAATATGAAATGGCGAAATTGGCGCTGATCTGAAAAGTTTCCTGGAACAATCGAATTTACCACAACGACATTGAGTTCTCTGCGTTTTTCTTTTCATAATTACAGACACGTCCAAATACAACCGGTAACAACGGAAGGTTTCAAGGAGAAATACGACAATAAATAAAGTAAAATAAGAACATGCGAGAATCAACGAACAAATAAACAAGCGACTCTGCCAGCTCACTCTACGTGACTGAGGCGAAACTGCAAGTCTAAAACGCTTACTGGCGTGCGAAACGAGTAAAAACAACAGACCAAACGCACGGGGTTCCAACATAATAAAATCAACTGAAATTCTCAATGACTTTCACAAGCTTATTGGCTTCGTGCGACAGATGCAACAGCAGTTGTAGACAGTCAGAGTTTTGTTCGATCAAGGTAAACAACGCGAAAGAGAGATAGGATAAACATGGCAAGTCCATGAGGCATTTCTGAATTATGAGACGTTGTTGGCCACGTTGCCAATCTATTACTTCAAAAATCAACTTGGAATACTTGCAGAGAACTTTCCTAGGAAACTCCTCGATTTCGATCTGATATTCTTAACAACTAAAAAAGGTTAATAGCTGAACAGGAGAGATTACTGGTCGGTGGGTAGGACCATTGGTTCGAGTCCTACTTTCGGCGAATCCATTCACTCAAAGTGAGCGGTCATCAGCTCCACGTAAGTCAAGGAATCGCAAAATTGTGGGGTCAGAGATTTGGCCAATGGCACAGGGCACTGGTTGGAGATGATACGGTGTGAGTGGCCATTCAGGTGTTCATCGGAAAACAAAGCAACCGAAAGAGAACACAAAATGACACGTGTGCCATTCACGCTGACAGTTGATATAAAGAACTTCGATAACGAATTATGACGTCAAGCAGATGAAAAGCCGTTGCAGGCTGTGAAACAGAAACTGGTTTCGAATGAGATTGAATTCGGTGGAAAGAGACCGGCTTGTCAACTGAAATCGACTTGGGATATTCAAAGGAGAACAACGAGATGAAACTCTGTTTACATGTGATTGCAAATTTACTTAACAACTCAATGCTAAAATTATGAGCAGCATAACAACCATAGAAACTCACATAGAAGAATTCCATCCCCGATGCCAAGGTGTGCGGGATGAGCAGATGACAGTTCTCGCCAACTACAACTAATACGAAAGTGTGCTTGAGAACTGTATGAAGCAGTTGCCTCTCTTCTTTACCTTTGGGAGAATGAGTAATGAATTCGCACGAGTCTCCCGTAACATCAACCTCACGACAGGAATTAAACGTACTACAAGCTAAGCCGAGTTCTGTCCAATGGACAATCGATACGGCTGACGGCTTTGTCTCTCGCATCCAGCATTGTATTCAGCTCGAATAGCAGTTGGCATAAAGATAGGTAAAATATTATTGTTGAAAAAACATTTCAATTGTCCAGAATAAAGAAGGAACACGGGAACAAAAGCTTTTCAACCTAAACTGCAAATAACTTGAATGTTCATTCAAGATCCTCTGACAATTGACATTGTCGCCTAGCAACTACAGATCACAGGGAGTTAGGAATCAAAAGAGTTGTAGGGGATTATAAATTGTTTCGTTATGAGTAAGAATGTGAGATATGGGTTCGAAATGTGAAAAATACGAATTTATCTGTATGTGAGTTAGTAGCTTTTTGGTCACGAATACTGATTATCCTGCCATATGCAATGTTGTGATTTGATTTAAGAAAGGGATTCTACTTGAGAGGAAGTCTTAGACAAGCAAGGGGGCACGATGCAAAAAGGAGATAGGTTGTCCTGGTCCACTAACCGCAATGGATTGATGTGTCTTACAGTCACTCTCATGGTCATAGACAAATCAGTAAACCCCCTTATTCAAAGCAAATAGTGCCAATTTGACAAAGACAAGTTCCAGAAGCGAGCTGAAGCTGAAGATATGCCAATACAACAAGACGTGTAAGCAAGCGATGACTCATCGCACATTGGCATATCCTATTGCAGTCAACAACACGTCTTGAATTCTTTTCAGATTATCCGATTTCCTCGTTTGGGCCTTCATCGTGTCGATTCACGTCAAATGCCACCTTTCCAAAATCTTGCAACACGGCGCCCATCCGCTGCTGCAAAAGCAAAGTTGTCCAATTTCTGGGGCAGTCTAAAAACGTGGCCCACCATTTGAATATTGCCACTGCAGCGTTTTCCATTCCAGAGGTATACCCATTTCTCCATAGTTGCCCTGGCTCTCGGCTTTCTCAAGATTTATCGAGGGAGTACGAGCTGGGCCCCATATTCGATACAAATGCAAGGGGCCATCTTTTTAGAACGGTACCATATTGGGCCATAGCACTGTTATGAAGGGCGGTCGGTTCCTTTTCTCGCCCCACTTTACCCAAACCTCACCAATTTATCCAAACCAGTATTTGAGTCGGCAGGTTTTTTGTGTAGGATATTCGTTACCCTGCCATATGCAACATTGTTCTCAGATTAAAGAAAAAGAGTCTACTAGCGGGGGAAATCTTGGCGATTTACTGCTGGGTGGGTGCTGCGCGACGGTCTGAAAGATTTACGTGGCTTATCGATGGTTGAGATGGCTCGAATAGCTCAAAACCGAGATGATTGCGACGGTTGGTGGAGAGGGCCACGTCTGCTCGAAACAGAGCCACCGTACTTAATGATGATGATGATGATGATAGGTACGCGTTTACTGCTGGGTGGAGAGACAGAGGACAGGAAGAAATGGGACTTTGTGTGGCTCGAAGCAGGAACCTCAGGACAGCGGACGTGTGCTGCAGCTACTTTGCCAAATACCATTATCAAAAGCAAGGATGGCATCTGTTTCATCTGCTTAACGTTCTCCTGTGGAGACATGAATCCTATCATTGATAAACAACAAATTAATGGCGTGATTGGATCGCTAACAGAGAAAATTTCCGTTTTTTTCAACTTGCTTGACAGCTGCTCCAGTTTCCTCTCAGTCATTCAATCAGGTGTTTTCTAGGAAGCAAGGTCCCCACGCTGTCTCTTAAGTTGAAAGGTCTCCACTCTTTTCCTTTGCTCTCGCATTTAAAGCCTCAGGGTGTCCCCTACCATTTCTAGTCTGAAATTTCTAATACTTTCCATCGTTGTGGTATAAATTAGTAGTTTTGGCCACTTCATTTTCTCAATTTTTCGTACTATTTTCTTCAAGACCTCGCTTCATAAATCAATGAAACTTGGCTTCAGCTGTGTGCTCTAAAGAAATACGATCCTATTTCCACATCATATTAGCAGACAGACAAGGAATGGGCCTAGGTTTGACCCCCGTCTGATGCATGATAGACTTATCCTTATTATCCAATCGCTGAAAGTCTCTTTCTATATAGTATCTGTCTTGTATCGGCAAATATTGACCCATGCTTCAATTGCTAGGATGTCATCGTGATCTAGCGACGAAGCAGGAAGATAACGGTCCTTCATCTGATTCACCCACGAGGTCGACCAATACGATTAGCAACATTGGAATCCACTGTATTCAAATAGCCCACAATGAGCATCCAACGTCTTAGCACATCTTACAAGACCAACAGAACGAGGGCGTCGCATTTTGCTCATCCGATTCAAGCGAGACAAGAATCTTATGATAGTTTGTGGATATCTGAAGACGCAGCTCAAGATCTAAGTGAAAAAGTTGACGAGCTGCACGTTTGCTAGAGAGGTACCATGCGGAGCCATAGCACCGTCGTGCAGCGTGCTCAGTTACTTTCATCGTTGGACTTAACCCCTTAGGGCTATAGGCATGATACCCGTTGACTGCCGGATGGACAGACAGACAGACAGGGCAAATTTGAACTAGCGAGGCTCACAGGTGTCAATAACTGAACATATCTTATCCTTAGCAAACTTGAACAAATGCCTCCCTCTGCGAATTGATGTATTTGAGCCGAGGCAACTGCCCTTGATCTTTGTGAAATTGATCTGAGTGTTGCTTGGCGACGACAGCATCCAAGCAGAAGTGCTTGAAGTATGGTCAAGCGTTGATTTGAAAATCATGAAACATTCAATATGCAGTTTGACTTGTGAGGATTTGAGTTGTGCTGGAAACCACGCGTTTTTATGGTAACAAAAGTACCGTGAGTAATATGAGAGGAAAAGAGCCTTTTCCTATTATGTGTAAGATAAACCCTTCACTCATTAAAAGCAACAGCTATCTCATCAAATTTTCCTAAATTCCAATGTTCCTTATGTCATTATCAAATTCCTGTAGTAAAAACAAGTAATTCGCTTTGCTGAATAGGTTAAACTTTCTCCAACCAATAGATGAGTGCATTAAGTGCATCGCGTACGCCGATTCAAAGGCTGGGTGCATGGGGAGCAACTGCGGAAAGAGGCGCATCCGGTAGTAAGATGGGCAGTTCGAGATTGCGGATGGTGGGGGGTGCAGATGATCACTAAGGCACCCGACCAGCCCGTTAAAGTGGAGCTGGAGCCATCGGAAGAAGAAGAAAGCGGGTCTAGTCATATCTCCCTTTTAATGGAACCATGGGTACGAAAAAAGGCACACCGAGACAGAGCAGAGAGAAATCTGGTCTCCTATCGAATCAATAACAACTGGTCTCCTATCGAATCAATAACAAAGTATCTTGCACACATCTTTAATTTTGATCAGCAATGGTTTCAATGCTATACTGGTGATACTATTCAACATTAGGCCTATTTAAAAACTTTCTCATGCTAGTAAAAAATGCTGTTTACAGTTCAAAAGCTGGTCGAACTAGTTCTGCTGCCGACTGCTACGCCCTTCTCCGGATCTGATTGCAGAGAGTCTTCAGCTCGTTTTTACATTTGGCCGGGCTGAAATTTGAATTAATTATATGGTGGGTTCAATCGCTGCAAGTATCAACATTCTGCTTATGCTCATTCCTCTACGTGTGCTCCTGAAATTTCAGACTGGCAAAATAGTTTGATTTGTGATTCTATGGAATAATTTTTCAGCGCGTTACATAGAGGTGGAAATCATAGCCCGTATAAAAAGGGCTGAGACTAAAGTCTGCTTTGCCGGGCTGAGACTAAAGGCTGCTTTTCTGGGCTGAGACTAAAGGCTGCTTTTCTGGGCTGAGACTAAAGGCTGCTTTTCTGGGCTGAGACTGAAGTCTGCTTTGCCGGGCTAACTCTGGTACAATATAATCGCAACATCGTTTCTGAATTGCTTTGACCGTATCACCGAGGTGAGTTTTCAGCCCACCTGACACGCAAGTAACAACCGGACTGAAATCTCTCTTGCAATCGGCCCCTCACCAAAAGCACAACACATGCACAAATTACTGCAAATTTTGGAGGCGTTTGGCAGACTTTGGACACTTACCACAGCTATGCAAATAGCATTGACATGCAAGGGCCGACGGAATTCACGACTTTGTTTCATGGGACAAAGGCATTATAAAAACGGGAACACAGTCATGTTTACTTGTAGAAGGCCTGGCATTTCAGTTAGAAAGACCTTAGTCATCAATATTGCATCGCATACTCGATTTCGAGCTTACCAGAAACCAGAGACGCTGCTCTGGGTTTTTTCTAGGGGAGTAGACTTTGTGAAGTGGTTTCCCGTTGCCTTCCTCACAAATGGTGCTTTTATTGTGACACAAGCAGGATTCGAACTCGCAACCCCGGCGATATGAGTCCACGTGCATCACCACTACACCATGACACCACACTACTGGACTAAATATAGCATAGTATACTTAACTTAAAAAATATCAGAAACCATAAACAGTGCTGCAAGTTTTTCTGGGGAAGGGAAACTTAACGAGGTTTCCTGGCGCATTCTTCGCGGGCAGTGTTTTGTGTACTCGATTTCTAGAGTTGCGAGCCCATAGACAAGGCTCCGAGTAGTACCCAGGGAATTTGATTTTTTCAAGGTGGTTTGATACTGCTCTCTACACGGGCATTGTTTATACTGCGAACCCATCAGGATTCGAACCCACAACCCATGCAGCGAAATGGCACATTCAATTTCGCCACTACACCTCGGCACCGTTAACAATCGTCTGAGCAAGAATCCGTCAAAAGAATTTCTGGATTGCACGTCTGTGTGCTGCATTTGACTTCTTCAGTTCAATAAGGGCTCTGACACCTACCAGTTTCCAGTGTGAAAGTAAATTTAATTCGACAGATCTGTTGCCCTCCGAGGGCAGAGAAAAATATGCAGGGATTGGAACGGGCAATATCAAAGAAGCGAGTAAGGCCATCAAGGGAGGAATGCGATGAAAAACATTAGGTAGAGAAAGAAGTCGATGGGTTTGAAACTGGCCAAAACATTGTTTACAAAATGCTTTTTGAGTGATGATGAAACTGGTTGTAAACTTCGTTTTAATAAGGCTGTAAAATAAAGCTTGCTTGCTCCGGATTTATCTTAATGAATATTGATGTAACATTATTGAAAGTAAAAGTCGATACTATTTGCAACGGAAAAATGGAATTTCATAGCAGGGACTTCAATAAACGGCAAATCCCTTCAAAGAAGCAGAACTAGTCTACGAGTCTATTTCATCGCATCTACGACAACTATGTCCGAGAAACGCTTATTCGTACGAAGAAAAAGCAGAAGAATCACTTTTAGAAATAAGTTTCTCTCCAAACAGCAACTTAGGATAAACGGCGAATAGTGGCTACCCAATAAACAAGGAGTGAGCAGCCCTTTTTGCAAATCAAGGTTGAACAGATCTTGTCTGGGCTGATTCGATCAAAGCGAAAGGCTTGAAAAGCAAGCATACACTGAAACACGAACTTTCAATCTATGAACTTAAACCAGCATGAAATGTTTACCTTTTTAGTCATGCCTGGATATTCGGTCTTCAGTTATTGCAATACGTATTCCTTGCGCGAGGCAGAGAGCGGTGCTACTGACCAGATCGAGTGAGCCTGTAGCCTGCCGTGGCGCCGAAGTAACTGTATCACGATCGAGAACAAGATAGGATAAGGCTGGAATCTCTTTGGCTCACACTTCAGACGTATGTCAGGCAGGCTCTCACAAGAACGATTTAGAATTTTGCGTTCTCTATTACAAAACGAGGCGAAGATAAAAACCATTGTCATCGGCTTTGATACGGATTCCATCGACGCGCAATTCTCAACCATAAAATTCGAAATGGGCGTTTTTGGATCTGATTAACAGTCGCGGACAAAGCAAGAAACAACACGGTTGTCGAACTGAAGGGGTCACTGCTTCGTGTGGATTTAAAACTAGAAACGAGTCGAACTTTCCACCCACTTTGTTTCAAGTGTTCACGAAAGAGGATAATAATCCAACGGATCTTGAGAAATCACGCTATTCAATATCATTTAAAAGGTTAGCTTCTTATCAATGAAAGGATTGTGTGTTAGAGTGGGGATTGCAGAGCACTGAACAGAACAAAATTTCGTTTCAAAGGGGTAATCTTCGTCAAAAGGTAACCCAGTGTTAAGGCACTTGATCAGATATCCTACGGTCAGCGGTTCGATTCTACCTCCAGCTTAACTTTCACTTAAGGTGAGAAGAATTGAAAGCTCTCTGTAATCCCAGGCGGGTAGAGTCAGGAGGTGTATTTACATATTTACATCAAGAGGAACGTCCAGAACATAGGTCGATGAGATTGCTTCTCAGTGCTCTCAAGTCTACTTTATGATTAATCACTCATCTGAATCTTGATATGATGTCACATTATACAAAAAGGCCAGGACGCTGTTCGATAAGTATGGCTTCTCAGTGTCCTAAAATCTGACTTCGGGTGCAAAGGAGAACGCATGCAAATGCCATCGTAGCACTACAATGTATCAATGCATGGATATAATTGGCAGAATTTAGTGGAAAAGAAGAATGGGCATTATGCTAACTGAAAATTGCGCCACAAGATGGAATGATAAAATTTAGAATGAAATAATGATGTAGAATAGAAGGAAAGAATGACGTAAAATAGAATGAAAGAATAATGTAAAATAGAGTGAAAGAATGACGTAAAAGATAATCGAGCTCATTGGAGCAGGACGATCAAGCTTAGAATAGATAAACTGGAATAAGAATGGCACTAAGTTAGAGAAACTGAATTATTATGTAGAAAAGATCGATTAAAAATTAAAATAATACCAAATATCTTATGTGAAATGATCACTGAAAAGAAAAAATGCTCCGAGGCTTGAAGTTGAGACATCCAGGAAGCAAGGTTGAGACGTTGAGACTTCTTGTAACTAAAGCGTTCTGCCAAATTGAATTCAAATTACGAAGGAATTACAGCGGATGATATTCAATGTTCCATTAGAAATGATAAAAATATTAGGAAGCTTGACCTAAATTTACACAGTATATGATTACAGTGCTCTAATAGCAGAAAGGTCATTAATAATTCGATGGGAAATGCGTAACAAGATGAAATGGTGAGGAATGCAGCTTGAAGGGAACAGCTAAACGAATGAAATATTGCAAGCATTTAGGAAAAATTCCGCTTTATTTGTTGTTAATGAAGAAAGAGACCAGGAGAATTCAACTACTCTCAAGCGAAACAGTGACACGGAGAAGATCTCGCATGAGAAATTTCACGAGTGAGACTTAATAATGAAACGCTCTACTTACTTCTATTGGGATACCCATAAATTATAAAAATGGAAATTTGAAAATAGAGGATATGAAAAGATCCATTAACAGGAACAGGTTATTGAGGATGCGAACCGTGTACAAATATTTGCGACGAAAAACGAGAATACGATCTCCTTGGAAAATTTCTGGCCCTTCTGTGGAGCCCTAACCTATGAAAGACTCGTAGGAAATAGTGAGATAGAATAGCATTAGCTATGTAAGAATTGGTATGCTTCTATTCACTACTGCTTGCAAACAGAGTTAGAAAACTAAAAGCAAAAAAGTCAGGAAAAAGTCAGGAAAAAGTCCTTGACTGATCGCATTACACCTAATGTGGCAACCACATTCACCTATTGAATATCAAAGATTATTAAATCATCATTTTTAGTCATTAGCATTGCTCTAGCGGATCCAACTCTCATACGCTGTCATAAAAAAAGGAGTCTGAAATACTGAAGGAGAAATGTTTACCATTTCAGAAATAGAGATGAGAAATTATGAGCGGAGTTTTGCCAAGGAGAATGAAAGTACAGCGAGCTTCAGAATCAAGCAGTTTCAAACAAGAAGTAAATCATAGCGGGCCAGTTGGAATTAGAGCAAATGGCTACTCTGCAAAGGCCCGAGGTTCTAGTCATGTTTGCTGAGGCTTCGTTGTCCCCACTGTCCATCCACACCCAGAAGGCGCGTGAAGCAAAGGAGGACAGTGTGTCGAGAAAAGGAACTGGTCCCCCTTCCTCACAATACCGTGGATCAGGATGGCACCTCACTAACCAGATGCTGTTTGAAGCTCATTTCGAGTGATAGTATAGTGATGGTAACCTTGTCTTAACATTGTGAGCTCATACCGTAGAGGTCGTGCGTTCAAATCCTGCACTGGCCACAATGCAAATTCAGCTATTGAGGAAGACGATGGAAAAACACTTCAGAAAATCAAATCCCTTGACAAAAACCAGTAACCTGTATCAAAACTTCTCGCACTATTGAAACTGGGCTCCCCTTGCGAGATTTGCCAGCTCGTCAGATACCACCATCTGACATATAACAGGATTACAGATCGGTAGATGTGCTTTAACTCAAGTCCAATTGCTACCACTGACACACAAAAAGTCGGTATGTAGAGAGCAGTGTACTGGCTTGATTAACACAAAATTTCAGCAGCTAGCCAATCATTCAACTAACTGGCTCTGGCACCGCGTGGTCTATCATTCATCTCTCACGCAGGGCCTAAACTAATCGGACACTGTCTTTTGTTAAATGTGAATCTAAATGAAACAACTAGACATGATGAAACGTTGGTTTGTCAAATATGAAGACGTCAAACGAATTAATCGAGAAGACACAACTCGAGAATTCAAATGAAATCAAATTAGATTCAATTCAATATTAATCACCATGGAACTTGGGCGCAGAAAAGTTGATGTACGAAACCGCAAACGCGGGACGACAGTTCGTCGGGATAATTCGAATCATTGTGGGTCGCATGTGATACGATGGTATCAAAGTAGGTGGCAACTCATCACAACAAAGTAAATTCCTCCACTTAGTGATAAGATTCGTGGTTTGACATGGAACGGCAAATGCAATCCCTTTCGAGTCTGTTTCAACCGCACTTACTGGACTCGACCAGTGGCTGAGTGGTGGAGGGTTCGCCCAGGAAATTCAGGGATCGGCATTGGTTCTCATCAACTCAGCGTACGGGTAGCATCAGTATTATCTGAATATTGTCAATTATGCAATAAATCGCATAAAAATCTGGTGATAGGCGTGGCCCTGCACCTCAGCACAAAGCATTTCCTTGGTCTGGCAAAGTGAATCGATTGGTTCAATAACCTCAAAAAAAAGACCACCCGGGACTCCATGAGTCGAATAAGTGACAGAACTCCCGACGATATCATTCAAAACTGGTCACACCACAATTCTGATAGCTTTATTCCGAATTATCGATTTAGATTTTCCTAACGATGAAGCTAAAAGGATCTTTGAGTTAAATGGCACAAAAAATATCCAGAAGTGACACGAACAGAGCAATGTGAACACCCAATACATTTTGAATATGGACAGCTTTTAAGCAGTTTTTTCACGTAAATTACTACTATAGTCAAATAGAGGACAGTAATGAAAAGCACTCTCGACTGACAGAGGCCTTCCTCTGTAATTAGTGCTATTGTATTATCATAATTACTATCGTATTACTATTATTACCAATATTGTATTACTATTATAACTAATATTGTATTATTAACATTAAAAACGCTGTTCGCATCTCAAGATTGCAAAATGAGCCCAGACACATAACCAACTATTCATTTTATCTGCCTGCTCCACAGGCTCTCTATTTTCAGTAAACTCTTCCCAAACTAACCTTGCCCTTAATCCCGATTAGATCTAATAGGTCAACAGTCATCCAAAAAATCTGGATTCTAGATTTCGCAGCTCGCGTAAGAGTTTCCATGCGAAAGCAGCACGGGTTTTACAGATCAATTTTCAGCTGATTGGAACTGAGCTGTGGTTCAAAGGCAATTAAAAACCAGGCACGCGATGCCATCGATACAGGGGCTCACTTAACGAGGTTTTGGCATTGACAAGAGGATTACAAGTAACAAAAAGATAGAGAGCACACCTCGAGACTTCCGTTCGACGAAAGACTTCTGCTTGAACTGTTCGCTTTTGTCATTCCATTTAAATCTGGAAACGAGTCCGATTTAGCGGAATCCGATGAGGCACTCGCTGATCCGGCAACGCTTCTTGCTTCTTTGAATTTCTCAGAAAACTGCGGGTTAAAAGAGAGTTTAAAAAAAAGAAGGCAGGGAAGGAAGGAAGGTAGGAAGGTAGAACTTGGAAGCAATAAAAAACGGCTGGCTACCTGTCGTGTATTGCGTTCAAGTTTCATTGAAGTCTACGGGTGCGTTGAAAATAAAGGCCGCAAGTTGAGGGCGAAGCGTAATGTGCCGTCGAGATGACGAGACAGTTATTCGTACAAAATAATCAACTCTGAATGAAAATTAGAATAATGTGAAAGTCGAGAGAACTTTAACCAGATCACTTATTGGTTTTGAAGATATTGTATTTCCGAACAGTTTTTAATTGAAGGCTTAGACAAAGGAGCCACTTCAGCCAACATCTTTTGAATCAGCCAACGCAAGGGTCGTGCATGGAGACGAAACATTTTCCACTTGGACTGCAATAATAGATGCAAGACATATCAAAGGGACTTATGACCAAGAAAAAATGCCTTGTTATTTGGCTTTTGTCTAAATGAAAGTGAATCGAAAAACAGAGCAAGGATACTAATGGTGACAGCTAGCATACGACAAAACGTGCCTTCAGAGGGACTGGTGTGCCTTGCATCTCATCGTAAAGGGAAACTGAGCTTGGAAAGCTTCCTAATGAAAAATTAATACTGGTGTAAAATGTGTAAAGATAAAAATAATGGGGCAAAAACGTATCTTAATAAAAGAAAACTAGTGCTTTTGAAATTACTTGATCTAAGATCAAAGTAAAATAGAATGGATCTATTCAATATTTGATGTCAATGAATGAGGGTGAGGCGTCAGCGATGTGGAATGATAAAACTTAATTTACCGTCCAAAGTTACATAGCCATACCTTACTGCCTTAATTTTTCTCCCTAAATCCGACAAGGTACTAAATAGATACTGATTCATCCACCGCTAAACAACTATTTTCTCCAGACAAAAAGCTTTTATCTGAATAATTTCGATTACCACAAAAAACTGACCGATTCTTGAAGGCAGTCAATCTATAAAACCAATCAATTATCATCTTCTTTGTTAAAATATTTTGGCATCAATGCATAAAGGCATGATGATGAGTCATCAACTTGATGATAATAAAGAGCGATAAAATCTCCACTATTCTGACAAGCCCAAAAACTTAGGGCCTATGATGTCTTACATCGTGTTAAGTAACATTTGATGTGATGCATCTCAGTATGTTTCAGAGACTACGTATTTTAAAAGCAAAAAAATTGCATAGAGATACAAAGAAACCCAATCTCCAAAGTTGATATTACCTTGTTGAGATCATTCTCTGAATTAAATCCAAGTCCATAAACATTGCTTGCTTTAGGATCTGCCCACTGCCCAAATTTCTGCGAAGTTTTGGTGAAGGACATGTTTGACAGGATTACACTGTTGATGATTGCCTGAAATTTTAGTACACATGCTTTCATCATCAAAGAAATTCAAACATGAATGAAAAAATAACAGAAGAAAAATAAGTGAGCAATTGACATGAAAAGACTGATTTGGTCTTGCTAGACACTCTTGTTTACTTGCTTTGGTATTCTTAAGGCTTAAGGTGTTTAGATAGCAAAATAGCTCCAAATTATTGCATAGTGCAGATCGTGAAGAGATGGAAGAAGTCTAACTGCGACTCTTTGATTTTTTGCTCATGGGTAATTTCAAAGTTGAGGTCCACTGTTGAAACCTGGTGCTTGGTGTTAAAAGGACACCCATTTGTAAAAAAATGACCAAGAGCTGACAATTATTGACCAGAGATTAAGTAAAATGCTCCCCACCCCAAACAGCCTTGTGTGAACATAGGGGAAAGAGGCATGAAATACTGAAAGATGTTTATAAATGAGATCCAACCTTGATCGATGACAAGAATGGGATGGTGCTAGTATGACTAGGTCCAGCTTCATAAATTTAGGTGGAGAGAATGAGTATAGAGTAGTCAACATTATCATAATTCACATACTTAATCTATAGCCTGTAAAAATCATGCATTACACAGTTCTTGACATTTCACATCAGACTATTGTCATCGGCCAAAAATTTTAGACATGCTGAATAAAAGGCTGTTAATAATAAGTAGAACTATGGTGTTTATTGCAAACATGTGGCGTTTATTGCAAAATTTGCAAGATGGTTCTCTTTATGCAAACGAAACTGCTGCACAACAATAAAATAAAGACATAAAATGCCCCCATTAACTTCTTTCATTTTTACATCCCTTATGTTCCCTGTTAATGGCAAAGTCTGTTTTGGGTTAAGGAAGGTACCCATTGCAAAGATTAAAACTTGAGTGCAAGTTTTAGTCTTTAATCAAGAAGACTGGCAGCCTTGCCTGCCGCCAGCTGCATGATTCCCCCTATCACGATTCCCCCTATCATTATGAGTCTTTTCCACTGTGTTCTATCCTGAGTGGGGTCAATGACCATCATTGATGTGAGTACAAGCACAGGCCATCCAGGTTGGATGCCCCTACTAACACCACCTACAGTAGAATCAGGACCCAAACCAGGTAACATAGCTTCATTGTTCGGATGAAGGATTAAAGACTTGGATGAGTCAGATTGATTTCTCACAAAACTGCATGGATGTGTTTTGCATAAATTTGATCATTGAAGATTCTTGCCAAATAGGTTGATTTTGAAGAAAAGTATACTTCAACGGCCTTTTATCAGCAAATAAATTGTGAATGATTATTACTATTATTATCAAAGCTATGTTATCGCCATCAGTATGATTATCATTAAGAAAGTCGCCTTTGAAGCCTGTAACAAATCAAGAACAACAAACAGCCCTTTTTTATGGGATAATTGATTTCAAATTCTTTGGAGCCCAAATGCTCAATGTTATAAAATGGGTGTAGAATCATGAAGAAATCTGATTTGGGAAATGGGGGATTGACAGTTGATTATTTAAAACCAAAACAATCTAAAGTATTGTGGCTTTTCACTGTATGAATTTGAGGCATTCTTGTCATGCACTTACATGATTCCGCCATCCATTTTAAGGGAAAGAATCTAATTGAAGTGCTTGCAATGAAACACTGGGGGTCATCATAATCCTCTTATCAGATAGAAAGGTGGCTTTATTTCTCAAATCTTAGACAACAAACACAGGAATACCAGACAAATGGTGCTTCCAAGTCTTTCTGAGAACTACTTTGGTTGAATATCACTTCGGAATTCTGACTATGTGTCTACTTGAGTAGCACCCAGCATCTTAGTGCACTGATAACATACAAGACTGGATTTGACTTTTGGGTTATTGAGGCCTTCAGCTTTATAATAAACATCATTTTTGTAATTCCAAATCTATGTATATAAGTATAGCCAGGGAAACTGTAAAATTTTGTGAAAAATGCCATTGAAAATCAAGATGTGTCCCAGAAACAAAGTATGCCTTGATTTTCTAACACATTCAAACTGGCAGACTGTCTCAAGATAAAAATGTCCATTGAACAAAGGGTAAACTAAGCCATTAGGCAAGTTAGTTTTGATTGAATGTCTTTTTATCATTGAGCATGAGAAATGTTGCTAACAGATGGTCATTGGCTCTGGATGATCAAAATATGTTCATCATTGATTAAAACCTGACCAAAATTGCATATGTACATAGCTTTGGGGGGACCTAAAAACATCTTTGAAATCTATTATTTTATTCTAATTTGTCAAAATGTAGCCACACCTTGTAATTCACGAACCTGGAATTACCAATAGCCCTCTTGAGATAAGGAAGGATGTGCAAGCTTAATCTCTTCAAAGCAAGAACAATAATACAAACAGACAGGTACTGTTACTAGCCAAAACAAAGTCTAACTGAAATCAATTGGAAACCTTTTCTCCTTCAATTAATTTGTGCTCTTAATTATTCATTACATGTCATTTTCAAAACATAGATGGACAGTCACTGTTGGCTTCAAATCAAAAGAACTCCCATTTAATAGTAACAATTTACACCTTAAATTGCAGAACTGTTTCAAATTCGTTTCCGGCTATTACTGAATTTATGAATAATTTCAAGCACAAAATGATTCCCGTTGCCATGTTGTCAAATCAATTCAAGGCAGTGTTCTTTATTTAATGCCATTTTGTCAGCAAGGTTCCTATACTACCAGCTAATAAAGAAAAAAGCTTCCAAATTAGGCCTTCACTTATTACTAGAAATAACTGATGCTTTATATCGTAACATTTTGCACCGTAGTGACACTGATTTGTAATTCGTCTACCTGTCTCAATTATTTGTTGTCATTTTAGGCCTATACCAACGGGCCTAGCAAGCTCACTTTTGCATAGAATGATTTTATAAGAAAATTTCTAACCTTTGAACCATCGACTGATATGATTCTGTACAAATTCCTAGTTGCATCGAAGTAGAAGGAGACAGTAACGGCTTGCTTTGAGACGGGAAGCCATCTTCGTTTCGTTTCTGGATCAATTTGGAAAACATGGGCTCTGGTCGAGTATGTAGGCTGCTCTCTGTGTTGGAAAAGTAAGTGATCGCTTTATTTGACTTGCAAGTAGAGGGAGCATTTTAAAGACAGTGACGTGATGAAAAACTAAAAAAGCTTTGACGTGTATCTAATGAATATACATACCCCATCATGCGGATTATGCAGTATGAAATTGAGTTTTCTGTCAGTAAGTTTGCATGCCTGGTCACCTGCCCGCTTCAATCTCTGAGTTTAATGTTTCTGTAGGGGCATCATCATTACGTGTCATATTTCTAGGGGAGGATCTACAATCATCATCTCAATGGTATTCAATCAATTTCCTCTAAAACTTCCATTACTCATAAAATTTGTAAAAACCTGGTCTACTCTTCTTTGAATATTGAAACCACTCAGAAATATTTTTCAAGTCTTTCTCATTTCCCAATCTTGCCAGCTTTCCATCGACATTTCATCAACTGTCCGTTATTCACTCGGTCTCGAATGTAGCTTTCAGAAGAGAAAGCCCAAACTTAATTGAAACTTCAGTCAGCTTACATTTTTGTAAATGCACAATGTAATGCTCTTGAAAAGATAATACTGAGCTAGTGTGTGTTAAGGATTCGAAAAGATATTGAATACACGCCGAAAGATCTAATTTAGAGGCGTTTTGATTGAAGGTAAGGCAATGTGAGCGGGAATCTTATGTGAACTGGTTTAAAAATTATCAAATGCTCGTGCCAACGATGAAATTATTACAGTTAACAGTTCCTAATGGTTTATCTTCCTACTTGCAAGAGAAATATTTCTCTTAATCGGATATTTCTTATCGACCTGACTCGGTCACTCATCTGGAGTGTTATAAATGCGGGATCTATCTATTGGTGTCACAAAATTTAAGGGGTGACAGAGCTTCCGTTAAAAACGTAATAAACGCTTTAATTTCTTTCTTATAATAGAATTTCTGAGTAATGACAAAAACGGCAGGGGGCAGAATACAAGGAAGGAGACTTATAGGAGGGCGCTGCCCCTTCACCTTCGTGGCCGACCTGACTGGTAACAGAAGAAAGATAGACAAGTGGATAATGAGTAAGCTCTGATTCGGTAACGATTTGTTTCTGTGGGAGAGAATTTGATAGGTGGTTCGAATAATGGTGTTAGAATCTTTCGAGGTCAGGTGATGCAAGTGTATTTGTTGATTTCTAAGGCATTGCACATTTCGATCCTAGGATGCCAAGTGTGCAGGCATTAGCTCATGTTTCAACTTTTCAAATGCTTATCCCCCTGATCCATTTTGCGTAGCATAGAAAATACGTGATCTCTGATCCTCCTAAATAAAACTTCCATTCAACAGGAGAAGGTCTCCGACTTTCAGTAGAGAATTCCTCTATTTTTGCTTCGAAATGTCAAGCTCATCTCAGTATTATCATAGCTTAATTCATAGTAAGTAACTTAAATGTGCTGTTGAAAGCCATTCTCGCCCAAAACTGAAAGATTATGTTTCTAGCTAGATTCATCTTGACAGCTGTATGAAATAGATGATCACGAGGTGAAGGGAGGAGCAGAATGGATACGACGATGCCAACGAAGGTCGATCCTGTTGACAAAAGGGAAAACTTGTTGATTTGGTGACTGAACTGGGTTGCACGATGCCTGTTGCCTGTTCACAATATTTGATACCTTGTAATGATCGATTACTACTTATCACAAAAAAAGCTGCGTTGCATACTCGATTTCGAGCGTAGCAGAAACCAGAGACAGAGCTCTGAGTTTTTTCTAGGGAAGTGGATTCTATGGTGTGGTTTCCCGTTGCCTTTCTCGCCAATGGCGATTTTATTTTTTAGAAAATTATTTTGAGAAAAGGCCATGGTGCCCTATACAAAGCCAAACATAGGAAGAAAGAAGGAACCGAAAGGCTAAGAGGAGAGGGAGATCAGATCAAGTTTTTTGATCCTAGATTTGAGAGATCGCAATCTTCAGGATTCGGGAAAGCAAGAGGGCAAGACGTTCCATAAATTGCATGCTCTTGGGATGAATGATGATTTGTGGGATAGAGATCGCGGATTAGGCAGAAAAACTTGGAAAGAGTGTGAATGAGTTGAGCTTCTGGTGGTCCTGACATACCCCCGAGGAACAACACGTTCAGTATTCAAACTCACAACCCATGCATTATGAGTCCGCAGGCTTAACCATTACACCACAGATCCACTAAAATTTATCATGCCTTAATCATCATACCTATTATTTGTGATTCAAGGTTTCCATTTTACAGCATTTCCTCAAACAGACGGCAATAAACCATCAGGTAGTTTGCGCCAAGCGCTCTTTAAGGAGAGGAAAGGAAGAAAGGAGAGCACGAAACGGCAAAGAGCGACGATGCACGGAGTCGTGACCTTCGACGTGAATGGGCATGTATCGCAAATTAGCGACTGATGTTCGCGGAATCCAAGGAAGAGGTGAAGACGTTGAAAAGGAGACAGGAACATGACAATGTAAGACCAAAGTAAACACATATAATCTACGTAATAAAACATGACACCAGCCTAATCTAAATACCGAAAATTGTATAAAGGCGTTAATGTAATGAGGAAATATATAACATAACTATGCTCCGTCGAAAAGGTAGGATGGGCGATAAGAAGGGAGTTAAGCACCGTCTACTGGCACAGTAGGGGTACTCAAAGTTAGTTTTTCGTTGCGAATGACAGACGGACAAAAGATGCCTAAGTACAGGTGCAAGACAAAATTCATACGTCTTGGTAAATCTTTAGCACCATAGAAATCATAATGACATGACATCATCCTTATTTCCAAATGAATCCAATCTACATCGATTTTCTGGTTGAATTGCTGTATTTTTGGGAAAGGAAATTTGAATTGTGATTTACTACATACAGAAAGATATTCCGCTGAATGCTATCGAAATTGCATGTTATTCCTAATTCAAAAGATTAACTATGAGGTTCCCATTATGTATCAAATGTCACAACCATCAGCATCATCATCATCATCATCATCATCATCATCATCATCATCATCATCATCATCATCATCATCGTCATCGTCGTCACCATCTTCATCTTCGTCATCATCGTCATCATCATCATCATCATTTTCACTACCATCGTCATCAAAACCATCATCACCACTGTCTTCGTCATCATTATCCTTGTCGTCTATTGCCTTCGAAACCCGCTTTCTGTCACTGGTTTTGCCACTTTCTGTTAAGGAAACACTGGGCTCCCAATCATTGTCATTTTCGCTACATTCGTTATTATCCTTCATGCTCATCAAAGTAATAAGCGTTTGACTAATTGGCTTCTGGGAAGTCGCATTTGCTGTTACTTTCACTTCACCACCTCTGTTGCTTTTACCTTTCATAGTTTTCCCTTTCCTAGCTAAATTTTTCTTCCTTGGTTTCCAGTCGTTATCTCTGGATTCAGAATCATCTGAATCATCTAAATCACCAGCCAACATTGCCTGTATTGATATGCTTTCATCAGCAAAATCCTCATCACTATCATCCTCACTTCCACTATTTTCAGTACTTGCTTTACCCTTACTTGTCTTTTTGATTACCTCTGGAACATCCTCTAGTACCATTTTCTCTTCCTTTGCTAGATCTTCTTCCGCTGATCCATCTTCTGAATTTTCCTGGTGGAAGCTTTCGAGTGACGATGTATCTTCTTCGCTGCTCATTAACTCCTCCAGTTCCTCGTCATCATATTCATACTCTCTTGGTGTTTCCAGAAGGTAACCTGAGATACAACAAAACTGCCAGAATGGGAAAAATGCAGCTTAATCAAAGATTTCTTAAAAAGGTAAAAACAGCAACAAAAAGAATACCCTGTCAAGTGCCGGATTCATTAAGAAGCATTTAAGATTCAGTTTTACTTAAATACATTTGAATTAGGTTCCTCACAGCTTAGAGATTGTAAATTATTGCGATGCTTTCTTGGGTTTTTGATATATCAATACCCTGGGAATTAAGCTGGTTTTAAAATAGGCCAGAAAAATTAACAAAAAAACAAAATAAGCTGGTACTCATTTACAAGGAATTACAGTTTATATCCAAAAGATTTGAATGCTGATATCATGGACTAGTTGCTTGCAATGGATTAACTTAATTCAGTGATCAATCCTCAGAGAAACTTTCATACAACTCTTCATAAACATGGTATTTATTGAGGTGCTCCAGCATACCATTTAATAAACAACTAAACACCATTGAGACTATATTGCTCTATTTACCAGTCAGATGAACATCACCTCCATCTCCTTCTAGAAAGAATTTTACTTCTTCTCCTTCGGTGAAATTCAAATCTAATGCCTGCTGTGGAATTTTTCCAGCTTTTAATGTGCAGAGGGCATAGTCAGCCTTTTCACTCTCAACCATCACAGTTGTTGCTTCATCTGTCAAATTTTCAAAGCCCAATGCAGCCATTGATATATGAAATGGCATTTCAACAATTTGGCTGTAAACTTTTCCATGCTCAAGTGTAATGCCTAAGATTTAGAAATACTTCACATGAATATGCAATGCAAAAGAGATTTATTTGCAAATCAACTTCTTGAAAAGTTTATGTATGTATCTAGAAAGTATTTGTTGCAGTCTTCTCACTGATTCCTGGCCCCAAAGGATGACTCTTAGCCCCGATGGGTGCACAGGCTAACTGTTTTCTTTAACAAAAATAATATTCTAGAGCTATGACGGGTATGGCCATCAAAAACCTTGATCTACACATCAGACCTGAAACTATTCATGCTGTGCATTCAGTAATTACTGCCACTTCACTTCTTTCTTGTTTTTAATGGTTTATGTTGAGGAAAGGCTATGGAGGCCTATACAAAGCCCCAACATAGGAAGAAAGAAAAAAGCGAGCAGCTAAGAGGATAGAGAGATAAGATCAAGTTTATTGATCTTAGATTTGAAAGGTGGCAAGTTGTAGGACTCAGGAAAGAAACACAAAGGCAAGACGTTCCATAAATTGCATGTTCTTGGGATGAATGATGATTTGTGAGATAGAGTTCGTGAAGTAGGCAGCGAAACTTGGATAGGGTGTGAATGAGTTGAGCTTCTGGTGGTTCTGACACGCCTCAGAGGAACTGGAATAATATCCCTGATCTCCTGAGAACAAAGTCCCTTAAAGTATCTGTAGAAGATGGAAAGATCTCCAACTAAACGACCATGGTAAAGAGGTTTGAGCGATTTGGTGAGGTTAGGATTATCGATGAGACAAATGGCTTTGGACTGGACTTTATCAAGAAGAAAGAGAGTAGATTTTGGAGCACCACCCCAGACGTGGGAGCAGTACTCTAAAGAAGGATGGATTTAGGACTTGTATATAGATAGAAGGCGAGAAGATGAGAAAAACCTGCGGGCTCTGGCGAGGAAACAAAGCTTTTGAGATGCATGCTTAGCAAGGGAATGGATGCGAATTTTCCAAGTGAGATTAGATGAAAGAGAACGACCAAGTTGTATGAAAGAAGCTGAAGTGTCCATTTCATCACCATTCATAAGGAAAGGTGGAAAGTTTTGATTACATTTGCGTAAAATGACAGCCTGCTTCGTCTTGCTTTGGTTGAACAAAACTAGGTTGTCTTTACCCCACTTCTCAATAGCTGTCAGATCATTGGAGAGAAGTGAGGCTGAAATGATTCTGTGGAGTTGGATATCGGTGGAAGCATGGTCATTTGGATTGAACGAAAATGAAGAACTTAGGAAGGTATCATCAGCAAAGGAATTGAATGGTAGAAGACATAGAGGTCAGTAGGTCGTTTATGAAGAGAATGAAGAGTACAGGGGATATAACAGAGCCCTGGGGTACACCAGCATTGATGGAGTGCAGATTGGAGAGGAAGCCATCCATTTTGACATCAATTGACCTATCAGAGAGGAAACTACCAATCCAATTAATGAGAGTCTAATTGAGACCAAACATTGGCAGTTTAGCGAGAATACTCTTGTGCCAAACGCAATCAAAGGCCTTGGAGATATCGAGAGAGATCATTCTGCTCTCACCACTGGATTATAGAGCAGAGGACCAGACATGGACAGCATAAGCAAGAAGAACACCAGTAGACCTGGCTTTTCGAAAGCCACACTGGTGATCAGAAAGAAGATTGTTTGTTTCAAGGAAGGTAAGAAGTTGTTTAGTGGTGATGGTCTCCATTGTTTTAGAGATGAGTGAAATGATTGCAATTGGACAATAGTTGAGAGGATTACACTTGCCACCTTTTTTGGGATAGGAAAGACATGGGCTAGTTTCCAGGAGGTAGGAAATGTACCAAGAGTGTAGGAAAGCTGGAATAGTTTGTCAAGAATAGGGGCAAGTTCAGGAGCACAGGTTTTGAGAACTATTGCTGGAATAACCATCAGGGCTTTTGGATTTGGAGGCCACCCCATGGTGCCTGTATGGCATGCTGTAGACCTGACATCCGTTTCATAAAGTGCAACCAAAATAATCTGCCACAGAGGCAAAATAATATTCGTCCTAAATTTATGTATCGGAATCCTGATCAACATTATGATGTATCGTGCAAATATTCCTCTGCAACTAAAGTAAATAATGGATTTTCTGTAAAATGACATGACAGACAGACACACAACATTTAATTTCAAAGTAATTTATTCTATGAAAATATTTTACGGTTATCTAAAATACTGCTATCAATTATTCACATGTTGATTTAGCCATTAAGCATATATTAAATGATGACTTACCCCAAAACATCTCTAATTGTAATTACAACCAGAGCCTGTAAGGATAAATAAATCTCTTATAAAATGATGACAGGGCTCTGCACACTTTAAGCTTAGCAAGATGTATTGACTCTCCCATGAGCAAGAAATGTCACTGGTAGAAGATAATATTTTGATGGACCCATGCTGCAATGAGGCTGGATCGGATTAAAACTGACAGATTCATCATGGGAGCAACTACACTAGAATGCATTACTGAGATAATCTTAAAGAGAAGATATCAATGGTATGGCTATGAGATGAGAGGAATGAGAACTTTCTACTTTTGAGGCATCATTGACTGCTCAGTGTTTTGTCGAGTGGGATTAAAAATGTTTCTTCTAATAGACAACTTAAACTAAAAACATCCACAGATTTTGGCTATGAATAAATTTTACAAAAAATTTTATTCAGAGTTTAATTGGTAAAGATCTAACATCCTAAGCATCAAAATTTCAATCATTTTCCTTTGACTAGTTTATGTTGCCATGAAAACATTTCTACAAAGGATTGGTATGCATGTGTGTACATAACAACTTACATACATACACAGCAATGTACATAATAATTTGTTAGCAACAGGATTTCTTTAATGAGTCTCCAGTGTAGAAGATATGAGCCAAGCTATTTTGAAGCTTTCCACCTTCCACCAGAGGCAAGTTTTAGGATATCAAGAAGCCATTTCTATTTTAAGTTTTCTTGTTTCTCCTCTTGATGTGACTACAATTAGTAATTTATAACAATTGTGATTGAGGAAGATAGATCTTAGGGCATTAAGAAGCTACACCTTTAAAATGCTGCTCTGATTATTTCTCTTGATGTGGCCACATCTCATGATCGCTATAACTGGAACTGGCATTGACAGCCTGCCCCAGGGTTTGCTTACATGTGATTCTAGGTAGACACTTGGGGATTGAGAGGCTTTTTGCATTTTGGGCAGTGTCCTGGTCCTTCCTCCCAATGTGACCAAACCTTGTGATTCCTACAATTGGAATTACACAGAGCTAGCAACTCTACTCACTCAGAGTGAAAGTTTAGTTGAGGGTGGATTCAAACCACTGCCCATAGGATCCATACGCAAGAATCTTACCACTGAGCTATCCTTCCACCTAAATATGGTTTACCAAAACTGGTACATGCTTCATTTCTGCACCTTTTGCATTGTCATTGTGTAATTCTCAATAGACATGATGAGGCAATTCAGATTGACATTAATCAGACTTGAACCCACAGAAAACACTTTCTTGAACAGCTTTAATTGAGAAGCATGATAAAAACTTAATTTGCATAATGTTAACACAAGGAAACTATGAGATCATGTTCCAATTGCTCACATCACTAAGCCCTCACAGGAGATAAGGATTTTTCAACAGCCTTGAAAATTGCAAAAACATTTCCAATGCATAAATCAGACTCTCCATGAAGCACTGATATAAACCTATAGACCGATCCGAGTTCTACCCATGCTATCAAGTGATTAAAAGGTTGGCAGAGCATCAAAGCATGGAGTTGTTTGATAAAAAAGCTATTTTCCAAGTTCCAGTTCTGATTCAGGAAAAGCTTTCCTATGGAGTGAGCATTAACTCTGCTGTCAGATAAAATTTGGGGGAGCATCAATCAAGGTAACCTGGTGGTAACATTTATAGACGTCAACAAAGCCTTTGATACTGTAAACCACTAAAATATACTCCCAAAACTTCCTTAGCGGTGATGATGATGATGATGATGATGATGATGATGATGATGATGATGATGATGATGATGATGATGATGATGATCATGATGGTGGTGGTGATGGTGGTGGTGGTGGTGATGGTGGTGGTGATGGTGGTGGTGGTGGTGATGATGATGATGATGATGATGATGATGATGATGATGATGATGATGGTGGTGGTGATGGTGGTGGTGGTGGTGATGATGATGATGATGATGATGATGATGATGATGATGATGATGATGATGATGATGGTGGTGATGATGATGGTGGTGATGATGATGATGATGATGATGATGATGATGATGATGATGGTGGTGATGGTGATGATGATGATGATGGCCATGGTGGTGATAGTGATGATGATAATGATGATGATGATGATGATGATGATGGTGGTGGTGATGGTGATGATGATGATGATGGCCGTGGTGGTGATGGTGGTGATGGTTATGATGATGATGATGATGATGATGGTGGTGATGATGATAGTGATGATGATAATGATAATGATGATGATGATGATGATGATGATGGTGGTGATGGTGATGATGATGATGATGGCCGTGGTGGTGATGGTGGTGATGGTTATGATGATGATGATGATGGTGGTGATGATGATAGTGATGATGATAATGATAATGATGATGATGATGATGATGATGATGGTGGTGATGGTGATGATGATGATGATGGCCGTGGTGGTGATGGTGGTGATGGTTATGATGATGATGATGATGGTGATGATGATGGTGATGATGATGGTTATGATGATGATGATGATGATGATGATGATGATGATGATGATGATGATGATGATGGTGATGATGATGGTAATGATGATGATGATGATGATGATGATGATGATGATGATGATGATGACGATGGTGGTGATGATGATGATGATGATGATGATGATGATGTGATGAATGCTGACTATGATGATGATGGTTATGATGATGATGATGATGGTGATGATGATGATGATGATGATGATGGCCGTGGTGGTGATGGTGGTGATGATGATGATGATGATGGTGGTGATGATGATAGTGATGATGATAATGATAATGATGATGATGATGATGATGATGATGGTGGTGATGGTGATGATGATGATGATGGCCGTGGTGGTGATGGTGGTGATGGTTATGATGATGATGATGATGGTGATGATGATGGTGATGATGATGGTTATGATGATGATGATGATGATGATGATGATGATGATGATGATGATGATGATGATGATGATGATGATGATGGTGATGATGATGGTGATGATGATGGTTATGATGATGATGATGATGGTGATGATGATGATGATGATGATGATGATGATGATGATGGTGATGATGATGGTAATGATGATGATGATGATGATGATGATGATGATGATGATGATGGTGGTGGTGGTGATGATGATGATGATGTGATGAATGCTGACTATGATGATGATGGTTATGATGATGATGATGATGGTGATGATGATGATGATGATGATGATGATGATGTGATGAATGCTGACTATGATGATGATGGTTATGATGATGATGATGATGGTGATGATGATGATGATGATGATGATGGCCGTGGTGGTGATGGTGGTGATGGTTATGATGATGATGATGATGGTGGTGATGATGATAGTGATGATGATAATGATAATGATGATGATGATGATGATGATGGTGGTGATGGTGATGATGATGATGATGGCCGTGGTGGTGATGGTGGTGATGGTTATGATGATGATGATGATGATGATGGTGGTGATGATGATAGTGATGATGATAATGATAATGATGATGATGATGATGATGATGATGGTGGTGATGGTGATGATGATGATGATGGCCGTGGTGGTGATGGTGGTGATGGTGGTGATGGTTATGATGATGATGATGATGGTGGTGATGATGATAGTGATGATGATAATGATAATGATGATGATGATGATGATGATGATGGTGGTGATGGTGATGATGATGATGATGGCCGTGGTGGTGATGGTGGTGATGGTTATGATGATGATGATGATGGTGATGATGATGGTGATGATGATGGTTATGATGATGATGATGATGATGATGATGATGATGATGATGATGATGATGATGATGGTGATGATGATGGTAATGATGATGATGATGATGATGATGATGATGATGATGATGATGATGACGATGGTGGTGATGATGATGATGATGATGATGATGATGATGTGATGAATGCTGACTATGATGATGATGGTTATGATGATGATGATGATGGTGATGATGATGATGATGATGATGATGGCCGTGGTGGTGATGGTGGTGATGGTTATGATGATGATGATGATGGTGGTGATGATGATAGTGATGATGATAATGATAATGATGATGATGATGATGATGATGATGGTGGTGATGGTGATGATGATGATGATGGCCGTGGTGGTGATGGTGGTGATGGTTATGATGATGATGATGATGGTGATGATGATGGTGATGATGATGGTTATGATGATGATGATGATGATGATGATGATGATGATGATGATGATGATGATGATGGTGATGATGATGGTGATGATGATGGTTATGATGATGATGATGATGGTGATGATGATGATGATGATGATGATGATGATGATGATGATGGTGATGATGATGGTAATGATGATGATGATGATGATGATGATGATGATGATGATGATGGTGGTGGTGGTGATGATGATGATGATGTGATGAATGCTGACTATGATGATGATGGTTATGATGATGATGATGATGGTGATGATGATGATGATGATGATGATGATGATGTGATGAATGCTGACTATGATGATGATGGTTATGATGATGATGATGATGGTGATGATGATGATGATGATGATGATGGCCGTGGTGGTGATGGTGGTGATGGTTATGATGATGATGATGATGGTGGTGATGATGATAGTGATGATGATAATGATAATGATGATGATGATGATGATGATGGTGGTGATGGTGATGATGATGATGATGGCCGTGGTGGTGATGGTGGTGATGGTTATGATGATGATGATGATGGTGATGATGATGGTGATGATGATGGTTATGATGATGATGATGATGATGATGATGATGATGATGATGATGATGATGATGATGATGATGGTGATGATGATGGTAATGATGATGATGATGATGATGATGATGATGATGATGATGATGGTGGTGGTGGTGGTGGTGGTGGTGGTGGTGATGATGATGATGGTGGTGGTGGTGATGATGATGATGGTGATGATGATCAAAACTTCCTTGATGGTGAGCTTTCTTAGTTCACAGATGGTCGATCTTTTTGCTAAACAGCTGCAATCCATGGAAAATCTTCATCAAAGCAGCAGACATTCAAACTGGTGCACCTCAAGGCTCCATCTAGGGTCTGTTTCTATTCACGTTATTCTTCAATCATATCAATAATGTAATTCAATGAGCCATGATGGCATAATTCACTGATGACACAGTGATCTATTTTGCTGGTAAAGAAATGAAAGACATGAAAACCAGCCTCTTAAAGATATGGATTCTATTATTGACTGGTTTGATGAGAGTGGATTGATGATAAACAGGAAAAATGACAAAGCACAATATCTTCTTTCTTGCAACTTTGCAAAGGATCATGAAACAGAATGAGAAAATTGATGCATTTCTCTTAAGCCCTAAATCCTGAGCAACAAGGAAACATTTACCTTGTTGTTGGAGTAGATTGCACCCTGGATCTGAATATCCACTATGAGAAGATTTTCAAATAGGAATTGTTTCGATAGCAATTACTGACAAAAATAACGGATTATCTCAATCTCGCTCTGCAAAGGTTGTATGACAATGATTTCCCCAACTTTTATGCACTATTGATTAATGATTTGATTTCAATTCAAACAAAGAAGCTCTCATCATTTCATAATTACTGTTGGAAAATTACCATTGAAACTCAAAAAAGCCCACTGCAATGCAATAAGTTATCCAAGGCAATAACAACAATAAACTGTGCCTAATTTTTTAGCAAATGACATCAGTGAACATTTTAAGGCTAATTTGAGTTGCAACAGTAGAGACATTTGATGCGGCTTGAGGCATCAAAACAGAATACGCTAATATATCCTTCCATTGTATAAGTACAAGGCATTACAAATAACTTCTAATTGAATTTAGAATAACTCAATTGTTTGATGGATATTAAGAATTACTACATAAAAACATAAATTAATACTTTTAATATGTATAGAACTTGTTAATTCTCATTGGCTCCTATATTTCATTTCATATTTAATTCTTTTAAGGAGGGTTGCCCTTCAGGATAAGTTGGTTTTCAAGGGGCCCTGCAACAAAAATATCAATTATAATCTATGATAATGGGACAAACAATAAATTAGATAAACATCAAACTATAAATCATTGGTTACAATGAATAAAACTAAGTGCAAGAAAATTAAAAAAAATATAGGTGATAAACAATAAAATGAAAGGAATCCAACTCTCTAAATAGTTTTCTTAGACCCGTTAAGTGAGGATGCCTGCTTTTACTCGGCTGAGAGGCTATTTCACAATTTTGCCCCTCTGTAGGAGAAACATCTCTGGCCATTATTAGACCTTTTATTGGGTAATCTGAGGTCAGTCCCTGTGTTTAGAGGACTGTAAGCTGGACTTCTGGAATTTCGCATAAACAATTCACGCAGGTATTGTGGAGCTAGTTCATATAAAGACTTTAAGACCATGATCTTATATTCATAAGTTACTAGCTTGTCTATAGTTCCCCCCCCCCCAGGCCTTCAAGAAGAGGTCTGCTTGGTGCATCAAAACTGCTATTAGCTATGATCCTAGCAGTATGTCTTTGAAATTTCAGCAACAGATAAATTCCAGTTTATACAGCACAGTTCCAAACAGAACAGCAGTATTGAAAATGGGGTAAATTGTAACTGCTAGTAGGTTTTATCAGAGTTGTCATCAGATTTTCATTTCCTTTTTTCCTGTTCAGGATGCATATTGCTATCAGAGTATTTTGTTGAAATCTATATCCCGCATAAGGATTTGTCATATCACTGTAATTATCATAATCATTATTACAATAGTTCGCCACTATTACTTGGATGTCAAGCTGGAGGTAGGTTTGAACCACTGACCATGGGATCTGCGAGTAAGTGCCATAACCGCTGAGCCATCATAGCACTGAAGCAAAGGTGGCTCGATAACTTTTTTGAAATTGATAGCTGTTAGAATTAATGGGAGAAAATTGTCGATCCTTCGTACAATTAGGACAAGGGAACAAAAAGAAGTGTCCTTTTATGAATCGGTGGTAGGTATTTGCGATTTCATACTAAATGATGCAAAATTTTTGCGCAACAGTTAATATTGAATGAGTAAGGAAATGAGAAAAATAAATTACTAGAACCTTACTCCAGCAGGTGTAAGCATTACCTTTCCACGATCAGTACAACTTTAGTAGCATTTCAAAAGACAATGTGGGTAAAATTACATGAAGTAAAATCCCGCCAAATAGGGTCAAATAGAGGCTACCATGCTACCTATGATTTTCTGGCAAAAATTGACCATCAGTCAAAATAAACTAGCATCGGAAATATTCTTAGGCATAGAAAAGCCCTAAGATAATGGCAAAAGCCTATGTTACCTATCAGAATCTCAAAAATAGAACCGACATAAGCCAGCCTACCATTCAAACAGTGAGACGCTGCCACGCAGCTGATTGGGATACTGCGATGCAGCCTCGGACTCGTTTCGATCGCTGGAAGATCGTGAGGCCTCTTGAAAATTGCCTTAAAGACCGAGCAGTGAGTATCTACAATAGCTAAAATTATATCGACAATTTCCAAAGCAATCATCCCACTTGAGCCACATTTATGAAAAGATACAATGTATTTTACTTATAAGCTGCAAATATGAGTGATTATTTTATGCGTTTGATGGATTGCTTACATAAAACCGAAGATCTACACTGATAGCCACCACTTATTTGCCTTTATTGGTGTAGTATCGATGTTAAGTTCACCTTTCATGATCCAGATTCAAGCTTTGTTTTGAGTGAAAGCACATTAAATTTTTTGGTTCGAATTGGGTCAATACATCTATTGGAATTTTCTTTACTTGTAAACTAACTAAAGTAAGTTTCGTGCACCCTCAAACTTACCCTGCAACTTTTCCTTGTCGATATCTCCTACTTATTATTTATGAGTACCTACTTGTAGGAAACTAGACGATTAAAGCTTCCCTTCTGTGTTAAGATGTTCATTTCCCAGTAAATGTTAATGGCCTATCTGTTAGGAGTAGATAGGCCCTCAATTTCAAGCACTGAAATGTTTTACGTAAGATGAAGCCCCAAGCGCTTGTATATACGTTTCCTTATTTATTCATAAAAGTTTAAGAAAATTGAGACTGCTTTTAAGTAACCAAAAATGTTTGTTTATTTGAAAGTACCTACCCTAGAAATTCACTTTCAAGTCTCCTCGGCATGTGGGTTGGAATGGTAACCAGGTATATGTACACGCTCTTCAAAAGCCCAAAATGTACATAATTCATGCTCTTTTCGATTTCCAACGCAAAATGTTGTAATGATTTTTGTGATGTATCAGTTGTAGGTCAAAATGACGAGGTACGCAACTGACCCCGAGAACCCAACTAAATCATGCAAGGCTCGAGGCTCATACCTCAGGGTGCATTTTAAGAACACCCGTGAGACAGCCCAGGCTGTTAAGAAGATGCACATCAGGAAGGCATACAAATACCTGAAGGATGTAATCGGAAAGAAGCAGATTGTTCCATTCCGAAGATTCAGTGGAGGTGTTGGCCGAAAAGCCCAGGCCAAAAATCACAAGCACTCTCAAGGAAGATGGCCAGAAAAGAGTGCTAATTTCCTTCTCCAGCTTCTGAAAAATGCAGAAAGCAATGCCGAAGTTAAGGGACTTGATGTTGATTCTCTGGTTATTGACCATATTCAAGTCAACAGAGCACCATACATGAGAAGACGAACTTACAGAGCTCATGGAAGAATTAACCGTATGTTTCATTCTATGTACCAACTTTTCTCTCTATATTTATTATCTGTAAAGATACTGTACTTTTAAGAGGTTTTATCATAAAGGAGATGTAGTAATAATCCCAATAGATTTTGAACTTCTTAATACTCAGGCAGACTTATCAGAATTCTGTCATAAACGCAAAGTACTAAGATATCAATGATAATACATCCTTTCAAAAAGGCATCATTGCAATGGGAGTGCGTAAGAAGGGGTTGAAGAAGCAATCACTTTCCTACTTCCCTCCCTCAGAAAGTTTCAGGAAACTGCAAATTTTTAAAAATAATTTGATGATATGTTTTCTGTTTGTATTTGACTTCTATTCCTAGTTTTCCACCTAGCATCCAAAGGTAGATTTTGATAGCACAAGCTACACTTATCAAGCTGTTTCCTGATCGTTTCTTCTAATATGACCACAGCTCGTGATTCCTGTCTGGAATTATAGACAACTAGCGACTTTTCTCACTAGCAGGAAAATTTATGTTAGAGGTAGGATTCAGCAACTTACCATGAGATCAATATACAATTGCCTATTCTTCATCTTTCCTAACATCAATTTATTGCCAGTCACCTTTATTGATCAATTGATTGTTTAATATTTCAGCTTACATGAGCAGTCCATGCCATATTGAAATGATCCTAACGGAGCGAGAACAAGTTGTTCCTCGTGCTGAAGAAGAGGTTGAAGTAAAGAAGGTCTCAAAGAAGAAGTTGGCCAGAGAAAAGCTGAAGTCAAGGGAATAGATTTTTGGAAATCTTGTATAATTTACATTTCAGACATGAAATCTGCCTCTTTATTGCCTTTGCCTAGCCAACTTAAACTACCAAAACATACATGCTTTAAAGGTGGCAGATTTTTGTGTGATGCCCCAAGCATAGTCTTTATAAATTTTTAATGTTACTTCCCTATGTGGCACTCAGTGCCTTCTAAATATTGTAAGGAGCATTTTGCTTCTAGGTGACCATCCTCTAACTAAGTATTCACTCTTGCTGCAAAGCTTTATGGCCCAACAATTATAGGGATAGAGACAAGCATTGCTCATTCTGCCAAAGGAAGGTTTGGAAAATTCCTTTGAATTCAAATCACAAAATAACTTTCCTATAAGCACACGTGCATTTGTACTGTGCTGTTAGAACCTTGAAGGGGAAATGCTTCGTGATGCCTGGCATGTGGAAGTCTGAAAAATTATGTTGTGAATGTTGAATCATAAATGAGCAGGAGTGAAATGTCTCAACGTCTGAGCAACGGAAATTTCATATTTGCCTATTTATCGATCACAAAGACAAACCAGCAGAGAACAATCAACAGGTGACGGGGGAGTTTTTGTGGTAATACAGCTCTAGTAGGCACGGTTACTTGCCATTTAGTAGAGTTCGGATTTGGCAGTGAGCGTGGGGACAATGCAGAAACCTCCATGTTGGTGTCCCTGGATATCGACCGCCGAAAGTGATCTCAAATTATTTTCGTCGGCTCGTAACCGATTCTGCAACCACTTTCCCTCAAAGCACATCTGAGGGAAAGACGACTCGATGACGAGGCAGTGAGCGTCAGTCAATTTGCATCAAACGATGTCATATTGTTGCCCACAGAATATCTGCATTGAAAGGATCTCAATTTGAAAATAACAGCCCTTTCTGAGCATACAATAATATCATAAATACAAGCATTTAACAATCTACATTATGCCTTAAACACATGCCAAAGGATACCTGTTTCCAGACCCAATGGCCAATGGCTCTGTCTCAAACACGAGTTTTGGACGCAGTAGAGCCTCTTACGCTGTGTACGTCCAGGCGTATGAGTTGTGTAGCTTCGATTGGAAGGAGCAAGACACTGCTTGATAAGCATAGCTTCTCGGTTGCAAAATCTTATGGCTCGTAAATTACAAGAGCCTTGACGATGTCACACAAGCATGTAATAGTACATTGACCGATAAGCATGTCAGGTCAGTGCCTAAATCCACCTTAGGATTTTAAGCAAAAAGCATCCGAAAATTTCGCCTTATCGTTAGCTAGCATTGTTCCAAAACCGAAAGTGGTACCAGAAATTGCTCCCAACAAATTGTACAAATGAATCAAAAAAAACTTTATTCATGATCACAATATGCTTCGCTCCTGACAATAATTCTAAATGATAATTTCAAAATCGCTCTGGATGTATACTACCTTGTTTGTAATAAACTTTGATTTCGCAGCCGTTTTCTAGATAATTATTCCCGTAGATCAGTCACAAAAACGTAGGGAAATACCGAGTGGTAATTTCATTTCATTTGATTAAATTAAGATGGGCAGCCTTCAGCCGGAGCTCATTTACAAGGGGCCCTCCAAATTATTATTCTTTGGTTTATCTTTCGCAGCTGGCTGCGTTCTTCACGTCATTGACGTTGGTCGTAAATGTATGCTTTAAACTGTTACTGCCGTCAGAAGCAAACAACAGCTTCTAAACCTGCAACAGCTCTTGGATGGGCGGGAACGCAAAGGAATCAAAGCTTAGAGTTAAGAGATTCTGAAACAGCATTGAAATGCAAACTGGAAGAGGAACATCGAGATGTGACATCTACTTCGCAAACAAAACAACATGTTCGAACGAAATACACCGGCTAACTAATTGCATTTAAATAAACTCAGCAGTTGCCATACTGAAAATAGACCAGAGGTGTAGTGGGTGGCAAAGATTACCTCATCTCCACCGAAAATTTCCCATTTTTAGTAAGGTAAAGAAAGATAAATGCGATTTAGGCTACAAATATGATTAATGATAGGGATTTACAAATACAATAGTTACTTGATAAAAGCTGCAACAACAGCCCACATAACTTCGTTGGCGCTAGACCGTGTACCTTCGACTTCTGGGTCTAATTCCAACAGCTGTCTTACTCGCTTTGTGGCAAGGTCATAGTCTTCGTCATTCAGGGGTGCAAATGCGTTCTCCAGCACATCCGATGCGTGTGCTAAATATAAAAGTGCCAAAGTACGCTTCTCCATGCGATGAGGGTCGTTAATCCATTTGCTCAGGACGCAATCTTGAACTTTACGTAACACTCTCTGCTTCAGAACTGTATCCGTCAAGGGATGTGTTGTCATATCAAACAATAGGAAATTCTGTTTCTCTGTGGTTAAGACCCCCTTTTCTACCAGGTTCTTTGCCAACCGTTCCCGAACATTTCTCAACTGGTATTTCAGCTTTAAAGGGTTCCAAGTTTCTCCTATGGTGACAATAAATCTGAATAATCAGTAAATTAGAATATAATGATGCTGTTTCATTTATTCATGGATGGAACACATTCGGTAGTGCCTGTTTACAAAAGGATGCATCCATGACTATCAAGGCCAAATGAGAAAAAATCAGAAAGTACATGTTTAGTTAGGTATGGTAGGGAAGAGCCGTTGTGGCCTACGACAACGAAAGTCCCAACGACGATAAAAGAAGAAAGGGAAAGGTTCAGAGGAGATGGAGATAAGATCATGCACTGGAAATGAAAACTCAAAACCTTAAGTATCATAACAGTTCCAGGAAAAACACCTGACAGAAAGAACTAATGATGAAGAAAGGTATCCATGGACAACATGATAGCAATGACTTCAATTCAACTCTTGCATCAACAAGGAATCTTAAAGAGTCACTCATTGGTGGTATTGGAAAAGGTAGGCAGTTGGAATCCCCCTTATGATGCAGCCAAGCCTTGCTTCCCAAAGCAGTCACTTTCCCTTCACTGAATGAGATTATAACTTCCCCTGGGAACACAGGTGGAGCAAAGATGAAGGAAAGAAAAAAAATTGGGTAAGTAATAATTTAGTAGGGGGTGGCATAATGGGCATAGTATGTGCAGTGCACTCAATGTCCTAGGTTTGAGCTATGCTTAATTGAGATCTGCATGACCACTAACCTTCCGCCCAGCAGTAAATGGGTTCCTGACTAGAGCTTGGGAATTTTCAAGTGAGTCATGTTGGGGAAAGGCCATTGCGGCCTATACAAAGCCCCCCAACAATGGAAGGAAGAATAAAATGAAAGGCTAAGAGGGCTAGTTGTAGGATTCCAGAAAGGAAGAAGAAGGCAAGACATCCCATAAATTGCACCTTCTTGGGGTGAATTATGATTTCTGGGATACAGTTCATGGATGTGAGAGGAGGAGTGAAAGTGGGAGGGATGAAGGAATTGGTCACCCTACCTAACAATTTTGTTGTTCAGGATGTTACCTCTTTAGCAAGGTGTTCCCAACCCTTGTATTGATTAGGAGACTTGACTTTATGATTTCATTAAATAGTGAAGTGTCATCCTTAAAAAGGCTTACACATTTGGCATCAGAAAGGAATTTAAAATGTGGAAGGTGAAATGAGCAGTATTCCTTATTGATTAGTCTCTTGGATTACTTCATGTTTAGTTGGATGATTATGCAGTAAATTTATTCCACTTCATTTGAAACAAAATAAAAAAGAATATTTAAAGGCAACTATATACTGGTCTTGCCTTTAACTATGGTGCCATGCATTCTTATTGATCAAATTCATTCAAATAAGTAGAAAACTACAATAGAGATGTCAAGGATCTTGGTTGGATCAACATCACTGTGGTTTGTTTTCGAAGATGGAGCAATTGGTGGGATGGATGATCGTAACTCACCACTTAGCAAATCAATCCAGTTTTGCACTGTCTCTGGTGGATCAGTCTCTTTCACATGTTTCAATGCTTCATCAAGTATGACATCACCAGTTGGTGCATCACTTTTAAAAATAACCTTCCGGTTTAGTAAACTCCTTCTCCTTGATCCAGTTTTCTCTAATTCGACTCGTCCTCTTAACCCCAACTCCAAAAGCATGCACCCTCTGAGTCCAGATGATATGCAGTCATTCCAGAATGATGTATATCCCTAGAATAAAAAAGACAATTCAACGTGAAAACAAAGGAGTAGTTTGCATGTTGATAAGAGCAGGTCTGGTATGCTTCAGATCCCAGATTCAAGGCGTGTCCCCTTCATGTCCATTCAGCAGTAAATGGAACAAAACTGGGGGTAAAGTGCAGCACCAAAAGGTACTGAACACCCTACCTGACAATACAATTAGATGGCTCAGAATGGTACTTCTCTAACAAGGTGCTTCAAAAAGCTTCTATCAAGAATGGGACTCAGTTTTACTCTACTTGAATACCTGGCTCTAGCAATATCTAAGTAGTAGAATATTATATCTATCCAACTGTCAATGACTATCTATTTAGTTCTTATAAGAAGCAATACAAATACCACAAACTGGTATATATCCAAAGAACACACTCCTCCACTGGGTGAAAATCAAGAATTGCCTCTATATAAATGATTTGGTGAATTACAACAAATTATAGACTGAAAGGCAAGCTTGGTGGCTAAGACATTGACTACAAACGTATCCCTGGGTTCTATTTCAGTCAGATTCTGGGAGCAGCAGTTTCTGCTCTCAATAATCCCACATGTAAACATCAAAAGGAATGACTGCCTTGAGCGGAAGGAAAGAACACCTAATAAGCACAACATTTCAAAATTCCCTATTCTTCTTTCAAATGCTTGGGAGAATACATAAAAGGGTGAATATCAGGGAAATTGTGGAAGGAAAGATTGACAGGGGCTTGTAAAACCCCATGAAGACTCTTCAGTGTTTCATAGCAAAAACCAACTTTTAGTATCAAAACAGGTTTTATCACAAGCTAGTCAGCTCTCTTTTGTAGCATTCACTGCTTGCACATCTGCATGGAAGAAGGCAAAAGAGCAGGATGAACTACATACAATGCGGAAGGGTTGGTTCTTATCTTTCTAAGGAGATGCTAAATAAGTATTACAATAAATAATGATACCAAGTTTTTCTGCAAAAATATGTGAAATAATTTTAATATACTTTTAGCTACGTAGACCTTGGAAAAGGTTTCCAATACCTTCCCCAAAATGAGCACTAAAATGAAAAGA
The DNA here is from genome assembly GCA_964026355.1 of Pseudorhiza aurosa. Lineage (NCBI taxonomy): Eukaryota > Metazoa > Cnidaria > Scyphozoa > Rhizostomeae > Lychnorhizidae > Pseudorhiza > Pseudorhiza aurosa. The sequence continues at coordinate 4,834,305 of OZ032122.1, forward strand.
TTCCAAGAAGCACAGACACCTACATTTCACTTACTCCCATTCACAGGGGAATCAGCATGCAATGCGAGCCAACAACACCTTGGAGATTTGAATTCTCTAAGTTTGTTCAGAAAGGAATTCAAACAACTCCTAATGAGCGAGGGTGAGGTGCATTTTGGTCCCTCTTGCCTGGCAATTTTCTGAGGAGTGGTACTTTTTTGGTACTGATTGTGTATGCTTTTGTCTAAGTTGAGGGATGTGGGGTGCCATCTTTCAGGATACTGTGGGATTATAGAATTGGGCTCATCCATCTACTTTAGTGGAAATTTAAGCAGCACCCCAAGGAAGAGTAGCCTATTAGACTTTTGAATTTTACGAGTATAGCTAGATTTTACTAGCTGATAAACTTGGAAAGACTAGGGGAGCAAACCGCAACATAAAATCAGGAGCTGGAGTCCCAACGGCGGCAAGATAATGCCACTCCTACAACTCCTGCAACGCTGTTGTTGCCTAAGCAGTATTGATACTCGTCATTCCCTTGGATCCACCAGCAGCATAAAGAGGGGGTACTTCCTGGCTGGACAACAGCTCCTCTTCCATACACCCAGCCCAGGCTACGTAGCTTTATTGGAGAAGATGCTCCAGCGCTACTCCATTTCCTTGTGCAGACGGAAGGATGCTGACAACTAACTGATAGGGCATTGAGCCTAAACATTTATATGATATGATATGATATGATATGATATGATATGATATATGATATATGATATATGATTGATATGACATGACATGATATATGATATTTGATAGACATATGATATGACTCTTGAGTTTTTTGCCAATTTACCCAGTCATGTAAATCTCTTGAAAAATGATTGATGAGTCTGGTACGCATTTCAGTCATATAATCTTAAACCTTTTGATACCCAAATGGAAAAGCGTTTAATCTTTGTGTCAAAAATTACAAAGGATATGGGGCATTGTTTTATTCATTCCAGCAAATCATTATTGGAATTTATTTCATATAACGTAAACAGCTTGCTAAGTTTTTATGCATTCTCTCAGGAATAAATTTGACACTTATTCAGTTAACAGCAATAAAAGATAATTAAAAGATTAATTCATGTACATTGTATTGAATTATTATAAAGGATATGCCACCATAAGATTGCTTGTGCCCATGGATTTAGGGCAGTTGCTGTTCCAAAGAATTGGTGTAATAATATCAAACAACAATAAAGTGGAAAAAAGTCATAAGTCATAAATATTTAGTGTGAAAGTGCATATATGTGCTAACAGTGTCGGATTACAGGGAAGGAAAGTAACAATAAATTCAGAAACCTAAAAAATCTATTTGGTGGGTGGCGAACTTCAAGAGCTCCCTTGAAACTGTGGCAGCAGCAAATATCTCCTTTTCTCTCTTTCCTCAAAGGCTTGTTTCAATTAAATCTAACGACAGTATTATTATAAACTTAAATCAACTTAATAGGGGAACTTAAATACATATTAGTACACACTTACCTCTCTATCTTTTAGGCCTAACAGAAGTACTTCTTCCATCAATGTCAACCTTGTATCCTTGTCGGTTGAGTCTTCCTCCTCTGTATTCTGATCAGGGCTCTCTATGATTTGATGCTCATCGCTGTCAAGATTTCGAGTCTTGGGGCCACCACCTGATCGGTTAACAACGTTTCTACGAGTGGCCATTGCTGAGATATCAACCGGTTTTATCGCTCAACTCCTATTTCATCTCAAAGACAGCCATTGAACTTCCATCGACGACGTATACGATTACACCGCTGACCAGAGCTCCATCGCAGTGGCATGGTGACACTCCAAAAACAGAGCCCGGGTTACAACAATCGGCGGGCCAACTTTTTGAACCAGTTTCATGCTTCAAAAGACCACCAAGCGGCGCAGGGGTTAAAATAATTTAAAAATTGTGAGTTAAAAGCGCTTCATTCGAATCAAACACTTAAAATTCATATGATAAATGCGTTTGAGCCAGGAGGTATCTCCTTTGCAACCAGGTACCAAATGACGCACACGTTAGCTTTTGTATAAGAACGATGGTTTCAAACCCCTGGAGAAGTTGAATCAGGATAGAGGATTGACATCGATAGGTATGCATCTTGGAGGTAGGGTTAAAAGGTGCGTGTGTGTGGCTAAAATGGATTAGTGCATTGTGGAGTGACTTCTGATGAGATAGAAGGAACTTACTATTGGATCCCATGAAAAATCAAAATTTACTCGGGGAGCAATGAATTGTCTACTATCTAAGCATGAGTCCGCGTGTCTTTCAAAACAAGCCACATTCGAAAATGTTTGCATGGGAAAACAGCTCCGTTGCTAGGGAGCATTGAAAGCCATGAAAAAATGCGCTCCTTATTCAATTTGCGCTAACCCTGTTATGCGAAGAAAGAAGGCTAAATTTCAAACAGATTAAGCGGGAAGGAATGCAGCATGTTAACTTGATATATTTCATGCTGCTGCGTGAAACATAATGATGTAGCTATTTGTTCTCAGGAAAAAGGGCATTTGGACAAACTTTGCAAAAATTGTGCAAAAAAAAGAGTTAAGGCATAATTTTTTGGCATATTGTAGAAAATTGAGTTGTGTATCGAGATATCTAAAACTTGAAGGACTATCATCTGACAAAACATTGCATAGAATGACCTTCCTGGAAAAACTAAGTAGGCATCTTCTTTGTATCGTTTCAAAAAAGAATTGGGTTTAGTTGTTTATTTCTGTTTGCGTTTAATATCTTTTGAAATTCTCCTATATCTATATTATGTACTAAGTTTTAGATTTTGCACTCCTTTGTACCTCTAAATTTGGTTCTGGTAAATATTGGTGCTTTTAATGGAGGCTCCTTGTAAATCAGCTCCAGCTGCAGGGCCACCCCCGTAATTGAAAAGGAAATTGAAAATTGAAATGCGCTAAAGAATGAAAAATTGAAACGAGAATATGAAAAGAGAATCACCATACAAAATTTTAAAGCAGTCCGTTCAATCTGATTGCCTTTCAACTTATTCCAGGAACGTCAAGATGAGGGGGTAGGGGGTAAAAGGTCCAGGGCCCGAAGCAGGAACGGGCCCGTACAAAAAATTCCAGCCAATATGAATTGGTTACAACTGTAGAACCTTCTGTACAGCAAACATCTATCTCAATGCTTTAAAGTGTCGTGACTGCACGTTCCTTCGAAATAAGTCACTTTGTAAAAAGAGTCTCATGACATTGTCACTTTTCTCCCAATTTTTCACAGATGCTATTTTCGAAAGTTCTGACTTCTCTCAGCGGCCCTGAAAAATCCAATCGTTACGTGATTTTCATTTTGGATTGGCTTGCATCACTTCATTTTTTATGAAATTTCGGCCTGTGTTTGAATTTTTATGCTGCTCTGCTTCATGAAAATGTCAAATTTTGCTATTCTCCCTATTTTTGTGCAATTCAAATGCATTAGCATTTAAACCCTTTCAACATTCTATAGCATTGTAATCACTAACACATTATGCTGCTAAATTCAACAAAGTCAACGAGGTACAATTACTGTAAATCCATTTCAAACATTAATGTGAGGTTAATTCACTGATCAGTGTCAGCAAAAAAGGTCGCCATTTTCTTTTCATTCTGGTTTTTCCAAAGTATCAGGTATGAAGGTATAGTGTAAAAGAGCATTGATCATCATAAACATAACTTGCGGTGTAACTTACTAACAGATACAAAAAGCTCATGGAAATTTCATATCTTAAAGAACGCTCAATATTAAATTTTTCATTGTAGCAGCCATGTCGTTATGCACGTGGAAGGACCACAGAGGTCAAATACCCAGGAAGTGTTGTCAAAATTTAGAATTCTTTATGTGTTTATTGAAAAGAAGTTACCGAATTCATACATCTCTATTTGCTCAATGCTAGATACACAGTCATTCGTTCTAACCAGGCAGTTTTGGTCACTTGATACAGAGACAAAACAATTCAATCGATGTGAATTAGATAATGGAAGTTGCTTGGCCTATGCGTGAGTTATTTCTTCGTCACTTTTACCTAGGCCGCATCACAAAGTCAGGCAGAAAGACGTCAGAATTTGTAATCGCTGATGTTTTTGTACTGGGAGAAACTTTATGAAAAATACCGGATTAATACGACAACCTAAAATGCAAATGAAAGGGGGTAATTTGCGAAGGTGTTGAAGTTTTTGCCATCGTGTGTCTTGAGTTTGATTGAATTTTCAATTTCTTATCAACGAGACTCAACGAATTTGTTCACAGAATCGGCCAAACTGATCGACTAAGCTTCATTTTCATGTCCTTCTTCGTTTTGATTCAGAAGCGAGTTAGGACGTTGTTTGTTGAAAAAGTTTTGTTTTCTTGACATCTCAGTTTCATTTGCAGAAGGCGGTAAACATAAGCGACCGCTGTTTTTGTAGCGTTTATAAAGTGAGTAAAATAAACTCCGCATGAACACCGTCTGGTGAAAATCGGTTTCAACCAGGATCAATTGCTGCATTTTATCACTTCAACGAGAATTTGTTGCTGCGACGGAATGCAACTCTCTCAAACAGCATCGGCATTTTATTCATGACGCGAAGGTTCTACTTCGTAGCTTGGGGTTCCTCGTTCCTAAAACTGGTGGGTGTGAAATTCGCACGAAGCTATCGAAGCTCTGAGCTGAAAAAATCTTCGATTAGTGTCTTTGTCGTGCACAATGTGACCACATTTATAAGCACTACACCTGGAATAAGTGGGGCCCGCAACACTTCTAGGTCTGAGCTTTAAGTGTTTCCCCCAGGTGTGACTTGGAACGCCGAGTCTAGGATAGAACGAGGAACGCCTTTTGCCGTTGGAATATTGAAAACAATTTCTTAAACTGTGGTTTAGCTACTTGATTTATTGTGTAAACTATAACCGAAAAGGATTGATCCATGTTTTGATCTCGATGAATGATTCCCTAATCCAAAGTAGGTCAAATTTGACTGGACGGACAAGGCTGGTTAACGGGTGCTGTCTCAAAATGACATCACACAAACCATAACATTTCTTAAAAATGTTTTACTTTCTCTTCAGGCTAACCAAAGTTTCGTCAACAATATGATTTTACGAATCCAGGCGCTGTATTTGGCAGTATAAAGGGATACATGGCTAATGAAATTTGTTTTGGTGGTCCACTTTATTTGATAGTTGAAGCGATATATGGCGATGAAGGGAAGAAATTTAAATATTTGTGCGATAAGCTATGCTATTTGTTTAAACCTCAGCACATAGATATGTCACCAAGTCTGAGCTAAATGTATTGGGGGAAACGTAAGTCAGTCAGCCATCTTGTCCTGTTAAATAGGCTATAACATGCAAAGTATAATCCATTTCTCCTTGCTGCACATTAGTTCATATTGTAAATACTTTGAAATCGACGTCCTATGTAGAAATATGGTGGTTATTGACGCAGGCATGCGAAAATTGTAGATTAACAATTGATCCGGTATTGCGCATGAAATAAATGCACCCATACTGGATATAGGACAGAATGAATAGAAAATAAATCATTAACTTTCCCGCAGAAGCAAAAGTGGTGCGATCTTTGGAAGTAGGATCACTACTTTGGAATTCCACTCGCAAACAGTAGCAAACTTTCTATGAAAAATGCAGAGAAATGCTCCTAAGCTTAAGGTTGAATTTATATAAACTTGATAAATCATTTCTCCGATTATCAGTGAAAATTGACAACAGAAGCAACGATAAATTGCAATTTTGAAAGGATACCGATAAATGATGGAGTTGTGTGTCCACAAAGGAGAAGGATGAATCATCTGATATTTATATATTGGATACATCAAAGGATGTATCATTCGCCGAAATTCGAACTCGAAATGGGAAAAGACGAGAGGGAAAAGTTCGCTTACTTCTTGGTGATTTGGCTTTTTGGTATTGACCAGAAAGCTTGCGTTTGCAGACTTCACTTCAAAACAAAAACCATTGTTATCCCAACTTATCAACCAGTTATTTGCCTTGAAACAATCCGGCTAGGATCGAGGGCACTGTCGTATGGGGTTTTTAGCTGCATCCTGTAATGAATGGGTTGCAGCCATCTTAACAACACCGGAGAGCTAGAAAATAAGAATAGATGCATTCAATGAAAGAGGATTTTCAGTCATTCATAATGGATAGAATTACGCAAGGAGGAAGGTCTACTGTTGGTGAGTGTCTAGACAGTCGCAGGTAGAGATGGGCAATATTAGATATTATACAGACATCGAATTCGTCCGCTCCAACTCCAACTTCAAGACTCAGATTGCTTCATTAGAAATGAAACAGTTTGCAAGGGCATTTCTTGAAAAATTCTCAGAATTGGAGGCGAGGTTCGGCGAGGAGCGGACGAAGAGACGAAGAGACGAAGAGACTAGGCCTTCAATTTTACAAAGCCAGGATGCACGACCAGGAATGACCCGAGAGTAGTTCTTGCCAAAATATTCCATAAGTAGATCCAAGAAGTCTTAGAAATCAAAAGGATAATCTCGTTTAAGAAAAACACGGGCAATGCAATGCATTTAATGAGATAAAGTCCCCGTCGTATGTCAATAAAGCCCTTCCTGTGTAGCCAGCTTTGGCCTGTCGGAAAAACAGGCTATGCTTTCAGACAGCACCTTCCTTAGTCGAGACGAAGCCATTGCAGCATAAGCCAAGAATAGTTATAGATGAGCCAACAACTTGATTTGTTGACCATTTAATAAGACTGAACCATAAAGGCAGATTTGCGTAGTCAACGTGAGCTTTTACTCACATCATCCACGTTAATTTTATGGGTTTGCTCTGCAATTATTTGTTGCAGTGGTACAAACCGTAAGGTCTCTGTAGATTGACAACAGAAACTTTCAGTCTCATAAATGCAATTTGGCGTCTTTTTTAATACCGCAATAAAGATGTGGCCCAGAAAATGCGTTGCACCTGAACGAAGTTAGATATAACTTTATCTAATGATAGTACGCCACAGTGCTCTAAAGCAACTTGCCTCAGAGGCCTATAGTTGTGACCTTGAATCACTCCTTCAACAACTAGCAAGTTTTGCTTGTCAAAGAAATGACCTGGCTGATAAGCAAAAAGCTTCCAGTCATTTGTTGGACCTAAGCTGCTAACTCAAGCAGCGCTTCACGCTGGGGTATTGTGGGAATGATCTATCATTGTGTCAAGGGACTGAAAGAGCTTGTGAGTTAGCTTTTAGGTTGGTTTCTTCCAAATAAAAGAACTGTTGAATACTGTTGAAAATGGTTTATCCTCGCTTTCCCCAAACATGAATCTCATTTCGTTTTATGTAATTGTTTAGCGCCACGGATTTTAAGAGGTAAGCAATGTCTATTCAAAGCGTCCAATTATCCCTCTGAATAAAGTTAAACCATGTGTAGTCTTTGCACGAGAAGTGAATCAAATGGCACATTCGCTCATTTCTCACGTTTCAGCTCATTATTGTAAAATGTTTTACCAAACTTAGCCAAAAGAACCCAACAGACTTGTTATGAGTAACAATCTGTTTCTGATAGCAAACTGCACAAGGCAAACATTTGCTTGACAAATTGTACTTAAGTCGTTGGCAGCAGCTCGGAGCTTTCCATATGGAAAGCTGCATCTGTTGAAGATTAATTGGATTCCATTTTGCTTGATGGAAGAATTGTTGATGCAGGAAATATCTCACAACAACCTTAAGTCAGTTGATGAGTGAGATCTGTTCAAACAGACAGATGAACGATTTCGTGAAATTATTACCATAGGCAATGATAAATCGCTACAAAGAAAAGTCAAAGGTTACCAAGAAATAACAAACGCCAGCAAGCTTAGAGACTTTTATTCCCGTGACAATCATTATCAAAGGCATTCTTATTCAAATACATCGCGACCCTTGACCTTTGTATACATCCATCGCTCTTGGTTTTTATCTAATAAACTTGATCGGGATTTCATTGGCAGTTGTGTGCATGTAGCTTGTCTGGAGCACGAATTACCAGAACGTAATTGCAAGTTGGCATGTCACGACACATGAAAGGGCAGGTACATTGTGCTTTGAAGGGGGCTCATTTGTAGCCACGCCTGACCATTTGCATTCTTGTTTATTCATGTCTAAAGAAACGGGAGGGTAAGGGCGTGGATTTCTACTTCTACCAAATACTGTCAGCCTTCTTATAAGAAGATTCCGAAGGGGGGGGGGAGCGAGAGTTGAAAGTCAGCTAATACTCTGAAAAATTATGATTGGCATTAGATTAGAGACAAGGACTTGAATGGTTTCAGAGAGGGGTGCAATTTTAGTCTGAACATTGTGACCTTAGATTGGCTTTGTTATTCAGGCCACAGCTGAAATTTTACCCTTGAGTGTGTCTCACATTTGGAAACATTCTTATTAATGATGTTTAGCACTGTATGTCTGTATGTATGAAAGAGCTGCACCGGAATATTCTATCTGCCTCGTAACCAAATCACAACGCCTCGTTTTCGCACTGTTTCGTCCGATGCTTATTGACTGACAGTTGATCGTTTCCTTTTGTTTAGTAACAAAAGAATTTCGACAAAAAGCAATAGGAAGCCAAACCAAAACAAAGGGAAGCCTTTGCAATGCTTAGGCCGTAAAAGGGATATTTGATAGTGATCGAACGAAGAGCTTGGTAGCAAAGCAGGCTTATAACCTCTAAAAACATTCGCCAAAGTTCGCCATTGTTGGATCAGTCATTTGTTCGGCATTGTTTCGGATTAATTTGCATAGGCTGACGATTCGATCCTGTCGTGATGTAAAGGAAAGGTTATTTTGTGTCAAAGGACAAAAACCCAACTCGTGATTGCGTAGCAGTGCATGCCTCTGGAAAGAGTGGCCTGGTATGTTGGTTGCTTTGTAGTTTTTCCAGACAGTAGTCTAGACGTACGGATTTGGTCGCAATCACGAAATCGACCAGCTATGGCGGGTAAGTCGATAGGAGTTTTTCGCAACTGCACCGAACGGGTGTAGTTTTTTTCATGTAAAAATTGATTAGTACGACGATGCAAACGAGAGTTTTTAACTGACTTGTCACCTTTCGCCTTGAATTACAGCTTCTACTGATACTGATGTGGTGTTTGCTTAATTCTTCTAATATTTGTCTTGCTACTTCCATGTGTCTGTAAAGAGTGTTCACAATTGCAGATTCAAATTGTGAAGCGTTTGGTGCGGAACCTTCTAGTAAATCGGGAAGGTTGAGGAAAAGATCAAAAGCAGTCAAAGAGTAGGTATTCTCTATTTGATCCAGATGCAAACATGCGTAGCTGTCCTTGTCATGCATTACGATCGCGTGGATGGATCCCATAATTACAGTGTTGTAAACAATAGTAACCCAGGTATATCAGCACACAGTCATGGGCAAATTTATCTCAGTTCGATTCAGAAGCAGGCAAACGTGGCTGTCCTTTACATGCATCATGGCCGCATCGATGGATCCCACGACAGTGTTGTAAACAGTAGTAACCCAAGTGCCTCAGCACACAATCCTTTCCAAATCAACTTAGTATGTAGTGATAGTCAGCTGAAACTATTCAAAGGATATGTAACCTTGTCAGATTGAGCTGTTGAAAGCCAGAATTTCATTTAAGTTAATTCCAATAATTTTAAGTGAATATTGCAAATATGTTAGGGCATCAATTATTTTAAGTTCTTCGTTTTGCACCAGTTTATAAAGAGTTTTGAATCATCAATGTGACTTTTATGACAGTAGTATATAAATATGGATGGGCAACTGTTTCATAATTGGCTAATTTTGTGTTCCTTCCAATTGCCATGTTCTTTCCAATTGCCATGTTCTTCTAAATTTATAAAGCTGCTAGATCTGGCTCATGGGCCTTGCAATCTTGGGTTTGAGTCACCTCCCGTTTAAATTTCACTGGAAGTAAGGAGGGTTGCTAGCTGTCTGTAATCCCAGGTATGTAGGCCCCATAGGAGACGGTCACATGAATAACATACTTACACAGTGCTGAAGAAGCAGAGTGTATTTTTAACCTAGAGTCAACCTTCAAATCCTAGGTATAATAATTAAAGAAAGAATGCCAAATCTCTTTTGTAATTGTAAAATCAACTAGGGAACTGCTTTGTGTGAATCCTGCTTAGAATAATTGAAAATCCTGTGAATTGATTTCAAGTAATTTCTTCATGAGAAGACACATCATACCCACATGCAGTTAAAGAATGTATCATAATCACATTCATTCAGTATTTTTTAATAATGCCTACATGTGAAAATTGGTGAAAATGAGATTTTTCCATAAGGGAAGAAGCTGAAGAAGACACAGAAATGATGGCAATAGACCCGCACGGAGTTAAGATTACAAAGTAGGCCACTTACTCTTGTCAATCATTTTGTCACTTATTTTGAGCATGAATAGAGCCAAGTAGAGTTGGACTCTGAGCTTGTAGTATCCAATGCTGGCCACTGAAAAGTGGAAAAGAAATTTATTAGCGTTTTAGCATCTGTCATTGCTAATTGGGTATGAGGTTAGAAGGAAAGCCAAATGGTACACAACTAAAAGTGAGTTTTATGTGTTATTAAATGAAGTGGTCATAGGAAGGAAAATGATTTTCCACAAACAAAAATTGTGTTTGAGTTTTGTTGAATGAATGTTTTTTAATGAATTCTTTGGCAGATATGAGACAAAAGAGCAATCTAAAGAGAGATTTGCAAGGTGATTTTTTTATTGTTAATGATTTCTATTTTTATAGTTTTGTGTGGTGTTTTGTATTGGTTTAGCATGATAACTTCATAATGCTAGGGTTGTAAGTTTGAATCTGGCATGGTTCACAATAAACGCTTCGTTGGTGAAAAGACAACCAAAAGCCACCTTGGGAATGAACTCATGCTATGCTCATGACCAAGTATGATATGCAGTTTTTAAGGCTCTGCCTATGGTTTTTATTAAGATCAAAGCAGATTGCTTCATGCTAATTCTGGCATTTTTATGTTGATATTGTTGTATGAATTTTATTGTTGATATAGTTCTATGAATTTTATTGTTGATTAACATCGGAAAGGCAAGATTTGCCTATTTATATAGGGAGGGAAGTATAAAAAGTATTGACTTCTTGATGGAAACCAAACTTTGTAAATTTTCATAGCTTTTGCATAACTTATATGATATCTTTGCTCTTTAGGGAAAACCACAGTGAAATTGAGAGAAGAAGAAGGAACAAAATGAATGCTTACATCAATGAGCTTTCAGACATGGTTCCAACCTGTAATGGTTTACCCAAAAAGCCTGATAAGCTAACCATCTTGAAAATGGCTGTCACATACATAAAATCACTTAGAGGTATGGCTGGATCTATGTTTTCTCTTGTCTTGTTAGTTATTAAGTGTTTTCTTATGGTGTCACATACGTAGAATCATTAAAAGTTCTGGTTGGGTTAGTTTTTTCATTTTCTCGATTGTTAAAAGAGCAATAAAGCAGTTGAGAAAAGTGGTGATGATGACTATGTGAAAAGATGAATTTCAAGTAGCAAGTTATTTCTTGTTAAGAGTCAATATATTTTGTTAGGATAAGTTTGAATATCTTGTTATGCTTCAGCAGTGTGTTCAGAACTAAAAACGTGTTTCTTTGCTCTCATTTTGTTTTAAGCTTGCATTGTTGTTTTTTCAACTTCACTTAATTCCGTTGTAGGTGGCTCTCCCCCGCCAACAGACAGTAGCTCAAAGCCATCTTTTTTATCGGATCAGGAATTAAAACATCTTGTTCTTGAGGTACCCTAGTTATTTTTTCCACGTAGCATTTAATGTACTCAGTGTACAAAAGTATTAGGACGACGAATAACAAAATGGCGGCTTCTGCTGAGCAACCGAAACGTCCTCCAATACGTGGCGCTCTAGTCGGCGCGCAAAATATAGTTGTCAATCTGCTAAACCAATATTTAGAGTAAACATCCGTCCGATATGGAACGAATTCACATTGTTGTTGAATATGAGGGGGTATTCGAAAGAGGGACGAGCTGCTGTAAAGCGTTGCGGGAAGCAGTGCACTCGTTCGCAGATATAGCCCGGCAAGTTGGCTGCAACAAATCTGCAGCAAACTATATCTATCAATGGTTTGAAAAACTGGTTCGACAGAGAAAAAAGCTAGGGCAGGTCGGCTTAAAAAATTTAGAAAGGGAGGAAAGGGTTATTTACCGAGCGTCAAGGCATTTACGCTTCTCAACTTTGAGTGACCTTAAAACAAAACTGGTTGATAATATTTCGAGGCTGGAGTCACTAAAACGTTTGGTAAAGCGTATTCTATGGAAATACGGTATGCGGAGCTGTTTATAAAAATGAAAGACGTATGTTTAAATAAATACCGTTGCCAATGGTCGAAGGCAAGGCATAAATGGCCGCTTGAAAATTGGAGCAACGTTATTTTTTTTGACGAGTGCAGATTTATACTGAAAAATGACTCCAATATTTTCAGGGTGTGAAGAACATTCAATGAGGCATATAAATCAGAATTTTTCAACCTTAAATTTGCTAATTTTGTGTCGATGATGGTTTAGGGGTGTGTTAGGCCTAATGGCGTCGGGAACCTGGCCATATGTCAAGAGTCGTTGAACGCAAAATAATTCACTGAAATTTTGCAGGGGAATATCTGGAACAGCGTAGATCTTTTAAATAGTGATTCAGGAAGGCCATATATGTATTTCAGAAGGATGATGCTTCGTGTCACACACCACTAATTATACAAAAACGTTTCAAACAGAAGGGTATCTTAGCTGTACCTTGGACTTCACAAAGTCCAGACGTTAACGTCATGATACAGTTTGGCGATGCGTCAAAAACCTAATCAATCGTAATTTTAAGATTACATAGAAGGAGATCATGAAATGAATTTTTAAGGTTTTGACAGATATTCCGAGAGGTTTCATTTCAGACTTGCACTCGTCTTAACCGAGGAGACTGATGGCGGTAATGAAATCTAGAGGTTACTCGACAAAATATCAAAAGAAGCATATACCTTATTGGACAAAATGAGTCAATTTGCTGCAAATTTATTAACTTAGCTTCATTCTTCCTATTGGGGTTGATTACAAGAGCTAATACTCAAACCATAATATGTATCATTGCTTTCCCTCCCTTTCTGCGCAATGCAGAGCGACCATAAATGATCGAAGGCTATCGTCCTAATACTTTTGTACACTAAGTTATACATTTTGAGAAGCAATGCTTAATAAGCCGTGGTCCTGCTCATTATTCTCAATGTGACCACACCTTGTGATTCGTATGGGGAGCTGGCAACTCTCCTCACTTCGAGGGGACGTTGTGCGCAAGATAAAGTCCAAACCACCGACCATATGTTCTGTTAGCAAGCACAATCGCCGTTACTTTGCATTGTCAATTTCTGATGCCAACTTTTTTTATGTTAATGATTTTGCCGTCAGTTGGAGAGGAAGAACGTGTTGGTTTTCCTAACGCATGTTATTTCTGTGGTCGTATTTTTTGTGGGGGCTTGATTCTTATTAACCTCATTTTTAGGCTGCAGATGGGTTTCTGTTTGTTTTGTCATGCACAAATGGCAAAGTACTGTATGTTTCAGATTCAATTACTCCTGTTTTGAACAAATCACAGGTTTGCTATTTCAAGTTGGTTTAGAGTTCTTCAGAATTACCTTCGTGCATGTATTCACCGTGGCAGTCACTGTCACTATATAAACAAGGACTAACCTGCCTCAAGCAATGATCTATATCCTATCTTGCATTTCTGCACCTCTCATTCCTTGCTTCTTTCTGTACTTGTTTTAGTGCTTTGCAGTCTTAATGTCAAATGTTTACAATGGTAAATTTTAATCCTGTTTCAGGTTCATGATGACTCTGTTTTCAAGCAATATTGTAGGTGGCAGTTTCTGAGTGCAGGGACAGATTAATGGCATTGGAATTTGCCCTGTTTAATCATCATTGAATAATATGTAGCTTATTAATGATCATAAAGGGGACCAGAAAAATTAGACAGTTCCAGCCTTCCTTGTTGGATGAAAGGAAGGGGGGGGGGCAGTTGTCTGAAATCTGAAATCAGTATGTATTGAATTGGATTGATCTCATTTTCAGGAGGAATGGATAAACCAATCAGTATATGACCTAATACACCCAGAAGACAGAGGTAAACTGAAGACTCAATTGGAAACAGAAATAACCCATGAATCAAGAGTATTGGATCCTAAAAGTAAGCATGTCATTCATATTTGAATTAGCTGTGTTTGTATTTCAAGTGGTGGATTTTTTGGTTTTTTGAGGATGGGATGTGAGTGCCAAGTGTCATGTCGGAGGGTTGTGTTTAGAAAGACACGTGCTCCGTTCTCAGCATACTACGACGACTTCCGTCTCAAAGTGCTATGACGTATATGTGAATCAACATTGGCAGCAACAACGTCAATATAAATAGCATTAATTGAGTCTGAATTTACTACACCAAGATAGTACTTCAATATTTTTACTTAGAAGGTAATGCAGGCCTTTTGATTTTGCGAAAATCGGATGCAAGTGCAAATATCATATCTTTTTCCTATTTGGCAAAGTATTGTTTCAAACAAAGAAGGGATATGAGGAGCTTTAAAGTTTCCATTTTGATTGCCCATCAACCTGAAAGCATTTCTCAGTGCCTTGTAGTGTTTCGATGTCTATATCCCTAGCTAGCAATATTTTGTATACATATGTGTATAAATATGTATGTATTTGTATGAATATGTATACATTTGTATAAGCAATGTCTTAGTGTAAAGTTATAATGAAATTAAGTTATTTTTGAAGCTGCAAGACATTGAGAATTTCATTCCAAAGAAATAATTATTGAATAATTTAAATCTATCTATGTTACACCCCTTACGGTGAAGATGTCTGAAAATACTGATGAACAGAAGCGAATGAAATATTCTTATCATTGAATCCAACATGTGATTGTCTGAATGAAGCTTGAAATTCCTTCACCATTTATTCCTTTTTTGAGACATTGGGGCGTATTTTGAATTTGCCATTACATTGTCTATTCGTATTATTTACCACTTTTGTCCGTTTGAAACCCGTCCCCCTCACTCTAAATCATCCGTTTTAAATCCCGTTTCTGACATTTATTAGGTTCTTACATCTCGATTTAAGCAGTCAAACAATGAAAATCTCAAATTCACTTTCTTTCCAAGTTCGTTGCCTTTGCATGTCGTTTTCAAACCTAATCATCTAAGTTGGACAGATTTCCGTTTTAGGTAGAATCTATCATTCAGGTTTTCTCATAATCGCTTTAATCTGTCTTCAACTCTCGCTTTGACTGCGTAGCATGTCTAAATCTGTGGCATGTTTTTTCATGTATGTTCGATGCAAATATTCATCCTGCTAGAAACTGTCCTTAATGTTACTGTCCTAGAAACTGAATAGCATACACAGATTTACGACACTAATACCATGTTTTGGGACGGTTTCCATCAACATTATTATTGTTATTACTAACCAACAATTGATAATCAAACTATGAACATTCGCACCGCATGTTTACTTTTCTACACGAGTGGCAAACCTTGGACTGACTCAGTCCTTGCTCTTGCTTGCTAAATGCTATCCACCGTAGGCAACTTGGGCTGCAATTAAATGCATCTTTTTCGTGCGTTCTACCTAGATTTGTTTTAAAACACCTGTAAGCAGGCCAGCCAGATACAATTTGCCCAGCACCAGAAAGATTCTTATTTTTATGTTTAGTCTATGCGTATCAGAATGAGGAATTTTTTTGAAAGAACTAATTCAATATTGCATGGAAAGGCAGAAACATAATTTCATCAGTCTGCCCTTTGTGCAGTTTGGAATTGTGAAGTATTGATTTGATCGCATGCCCCAATTTCTACTACCTTCATCAGAGATAGTTGGTTTTTCATCGAATCTTTCTTTCAAATGTGCTTTGAGGGAAAGTGGTTGCAGAATCGGTTACTAGCCGACGAAAAATGAGTTTAGATCACTTTCGGCGGTCGATATCCAGGGACACCAACGAGGAGGTTTCTGCATTGTCCCCAGATACAGTTAGCTAGTTCACTCTATAGCACAGCCAGCAAGGCTGTTTTTGTGCCAAATCATCAAAGCCAGAGTGCTATCCATTGAAATTGACAGTACTCCATGATGAACTGAATCAGAATTCTTTCAGCTATCAAACCTCACTTATTTCTATGGATTTATTTGTTTTTTGCAGCTGGAAGTGTTAGGAAAGATGGACACCCAGGTACTGCCACATTTAGTGTAATTTTTCCACTGTTAGCAGGTCATTTACCTAAATTTTGAGGCTATTTGACGTCAAATATTTTCGATTTGAAAGGAGTGGCTCAATTTGCTTTAATAGTGAGATAAAAACATCAAACTTTCAGTTGCCTGAAAATATTGTAACTGGTTAAACTCTGAAAAAAAAAAAGTTTAATAAACTACTCTATGCTAAGAGAAAGACACTTTCATTTATTCTTGAAATTCAGAGACAACGATCCAGGATATATATATATATATCTATATATATATATATATAGATCATGAGATTGAGGACTGACGAGGAGATAGACTGACGTTGCCAATCTCTAGATTATGGATCGCAAGGATCGGTCAATGGCTTAAGTGCTTGATTGCAGGTCGTATGGTCCGTATGATTCGAGCCCCACTCTAAGCTTCACTTTCACGTGGAGCGGGGAGAGTCGCTATCTCTCAATAATTACTGCTGTGTGAATCTTGACATGACGTCACATTATGAGAACGGACCAGCACACTGCTCGATAAAATTAGCTTCTCAGCGTGCTGAAAATCTACCTTCGGTTGCAAAGCATTAAACATAAAGAACTACTACGTAGAAGCAACATGGATTTTGCCTGGGAGAAATGTCAGAAGGAAACTTGAGATGTGGAGTATTTGTAAATGCTCATTTTTGCAATTTTTGTGTTCTTTCTCTTTGTCAGGGCGACTTGGGGTTGGATCTAGGCGAAATTTCATCATTCGGATGAAATGTGGACAAATCGAAGATGACCTAGACGAAGCAGATTCGCGAATGAACGAAATTAAGATAAGGTGCAAAGAGAAAAGAAAAACCTACGACGGAGAAGATTATGCATTCATACATTGCACTGGATACGTACCGGTAAAGGAAACTTTTCTAACTTAAACCCTTCTGAGTCCTGGCTCTGATTCGTGATTTATACTCGATTTCGACAGAATAATGCTTGAGGAATTCTTTTGTTGAAAGTTCTGGTACAATGTTTTTAGTGCTTTGACTTTTCATCAAAGTAGTATTTTATTCCGTGTTGCATTGTGTGGCATGCTTTAGAACACTTCTTAAATATGGTTTAATAGTTTCGTAGAGTATTAGCTAAGCTGTTTGAGTAAGCTGTTTGAGAAAGCTGTTTGCGAACTCAAAGCGCTGAAGCTGTTGGCTCGAATCATGAATGATTCACAGGAAAAACAATATCACTGTTGAGCCAGTTGGGAAGCACCCCTTCTCGGAGGCCTGTCTCTAGTTTCTGCTTCTCTCTTAATTGAGTATTTTTGCTCTGCAAAGAGATTACGGCACCGTTCCCTGCCATTGATATTCTTCTGAGACCAAGTTTTGTCCATGGTTGTACCTCGACCAAACCAGTTCACCACTGATCTTTCATCGTTAATTCCATTTTGTCTTTCCATTCCTGATACTCAATTGTTTTTCAAACAATCTTAAATTCAAATTCAATCTTAATTAGAATTTCACACCGTTGATGTCACAAGACATGGATCAAGATGACAGCGAATGCTGCCTCGTCTGCATAGGCAGAATGCAGTCAACAACGATGGCGAATACTAAAGAAAACGATAGCACACCCGCTACAGAATTCATTACGAGGCAAACTACCGATGGCAGATTTAGTTTCGTTGATCAAGCGTTAGTACACCTTTCTCCTATTGTTCATCAGTATCTTACTCAGCTGTGTCTCTCAGTAAGTTTCGAGAGACTACTACACACAGATGCTGTCCTGACTGGAACCTCTCCCTCATTATATTGGGTTAGAACCGACCGTTGTAGTGTCATATCCTAACTAATCCTGCATGTGCCGAGAGCTGTAGATTTCGATAGTTCACCGAACAAACGTATTACGATGAAACATACCCCACATTTTAGACTGGTACACACCCAACCTTTACTTGCTAAAGTTTAAATCATTCGGTAAATGAATTACTTGCAAGCCGAAAGAAAGAAATATACATAATTTCACTTGTGAATCTTTGGACCGATTATATGTTCATAATGAACTATATTTGTCCACAATTTAATGTCATAGTTTGTAAATTTTGATCAATGCACTATTTCGTGACAGGGTTACAGAAATTCTTGGTTACAAACCAATAGAGCTACTTGACAAAAATTGCTATGAATTTTACCACCCGGAAAATCAAGCGGAAATGTTTGCAAATTTCAAACAAGGTATTTAACTTTTGTCCCGCCTACATCCTTTCTTCGATATACTTAGTCGACAATGCTGCCTGTATTGGCCCCCTTTAGTTACGCAAATTCGCTTCTATACGCTTTATCCACGCTCTGTTCAATATATTATCCTTGTATATAAGATTATATGGACAAAGCAAGTTGATGAAACATAAGTTACATTCGCTCATCCACCCATTCATCCATTTGTTCATTCATCCAACCATTCAACCGATCATTAAATTCCTTCAATGAATTTATTCATTCTTTTATTCATTCATGCATTCAACTAATCAACCATCCAATCACATATTCAACCAGTTAATTCATTCATTTATGATGAGCATCTGCTTCAGATAGGAAAGGCTGACAAAGCTTAGTTAGAGCCGTTTGTGATGCCAATCCACCGTGATGTCCCATCCAATCGGAAGCATACAAAGCTTAATAGTTCATTTATTCGTTTATTAATTCATCATTTCTGTTTTAAGGATGCTTGCCCTGCCCTAAACAGATAGAATGATATGTGAGGTTGCATGTAAATTTCCATGATATGAAAAACAACCCAGAATCTTGCAATGTTATTGACGACATGGAAGAAATGAAGTAAGATGGCGAAAAGCTTCCAGATCAAGGCCTAGTGTATTGGGAGGGATTATGTAAAGAAACCTTAAAGTAGTATTTCTAGTTACAGTTGCGCTTTTAATTTCAGTTATCTCGCAAAAGGGGCAACCGCTTACTGCAAAATTCAAGTTCAGGCATAAGAATGGCGATTACATTACCTTGAGAGCAAGTTGTTACAGTTTTCAGAATCCATACACAGACGAAGCAGAGTATATAATTTGCACAAACAGTCCAGTGCGGTGAGGGATTCGATTGGTTTGTTTCCTTTGCAAATACGTCGTAGAAATCCATGTTTTGTTGAAGGCAAATGATTCCACCAAAGTACGATATACTATTATGAATGTAAAATGTACTGAAACCAGTATATTTGTGTGACGTACATGAATATGTTGTACAAGTAGTGGAGCCTGTTCTCTGTCTCGCTCTTAACTCACAAATAGATATGTACGTATATAGGTATATTCGTGGATGCTCACAAGTTATTTATTTCAAATCAATGTATCCATATTGATGTCAGAAATTTAACTTTGTATTTGCACCTTAGGAATCGTTTAGAGAAACTCCCAGCAATTGCTAAGCAAGAAGCTGACAGCTCGCTGGATGAAGCTATCCCAGACTCGCCACAGTACAATGACGTCGAGGCGAAATTCCAAGAAAAGCCTGGATCATTTCAGTATCCACAGGTTTTAGAATCATCCAGTAAGTCTTATTGATTTGCTTTTGCTATCTGCTATTTCCTGTGCACGATGCAGGTTACTTTATAGGTTTAATATTAATGGCCTGATAGTTTTTAGTGATATGGAGCAGAAATATTGTTTAAGCGTTCACTGCATTGCAAAGTAAGAGTAGGACGTCTGCATCACTGGATGATTAGGGATCGACCATTGCCTGATTGGGGTATCATTCATTATTGATCACTGGATTTTTCGTTACTGATGGCTGATCACTCAGAGACATCTCTTTCTGATTTAAGACACAAGGTTGCTACGATTCCTGAAGCTAGTAGCTTCCATTGATGTTTTGTGGTTTTCAAATCGATCAAGCTGCATTGTGTCGGCTTGTTAATCAGCTCCGGCTGAAGGGCTACCCTCCTTCATTGGATGAAATGAAATGAAGTGTGAAAGTCACCGAATGGAGTATTTTTGTACCCATGAATCGCTCGAAATTTAGCTTTGTATTCCAAAAAATGTTTTGGGAATCTTCCTTTCTTCTTTTGGAATTTAAAAATTTTAATGCGTATTGCTGGCATATTTTTCTAAGATGTAAGGGGTGCCAGAGTTAAATGTTTACGTATTACTGTTTGAAAGAGCTGAATTGACAGGAGAGAGTTTCTTTCAGTAAACTCGTTTAAGAAGGCATTTCGATTTTAAGAAGCCTTTACTTTTGCTTCCCCGTGCCCCCCCCCCCCCCCCCACGAAAAGGTATAGCTTCTTTTAGGAAGAAAGGAAGGGGCATGCTCGGAGGAGTAGGACTGAAGCTTTGGCAATAGAGGTCAGATGCCCTTCCAAACACTTCCAATAGCATTAATGGGACTCGCACCACGTACCTTCTGTCAACAAGTCCTGCGTGAGTCAACTCTCTTCAGAAGATATTTCGATAAAATGAATGAAAACTAGAGGACATTTTAGTATTCGAATCTTTATTAACGTTATATCAATTCTGCTTCCCAGGGTATGGCCATAATGCTGCTGTATCAACGGTCTCAAGCGAGGTATTGATCTTTCTTGAACAGCTTTTTCACCTTTCTCGAATCCCTCTTAATAGTGAATTAAAATTGCTATGTAGGCAATTACGGTATTATGTGTCAGGTTAACAGATGTTTTACGTGTCACACGACCAAAGGCTGATTATTGCTACCTTGTTTTCAGTCGGTGGAAAGTACGAACCTCACGTAGACGTATAGTACGTATGGCAGATACTCATCTGAAGACGAAAATCGTCATTCAAAGATAATTTTTATTCTTCATAGATTTAACTTGGATTTCATTTCCGATAAACGGACTCAAAAACTTCATGTATGTCTCAGAGAGGTTTTTAGCATATCAGTTGGAACACTTCCTTACTGTGCTGAAAGTCATAGGTTCGATCCATGCTCATGTTCATTTCTGGTTGCCTGAGTGGGTGACTGACGTAAAGCTGGGTCACACCACGGCGAGGAAAACCCTACCTCGGTGCCATGGCTCACAAGGTGCTCGGTGTCATGATACCTTTCTCACAAGGTGCTCTCGACATTCGTTTCGATTATCAGATCCAACTTTATATCATTCTCAGAGTTCATTGTCGTTTCTTTTCAAAAGGATGACACCGATCGAGGGAAGTCGGGCAAGCGAAAATCTGGTGGTCCAAAGTCAAAGAAAACCAAGTCTGGAAAGATTGAGTATGGAACAGTTCTCGAGGGGGTGCCTACTGATGACAAGTTCATGCAACAAAGTCCTTTTGGAGGTACTAAAAGTGCTCTGAGGCATAACTTACTTTGCCATCATGGTATCTCTAATTTGAAATACAAGATCGATATCTATGCATTTTCTTGCATTGACTCAATTTCAGTTTTAGTCTTTATTAAATTGTTGATGTTGAGAATTAAAATTCTCATTTTGATATGCAATATACACGATTTTTCTCTCTATCACATCAGATTTTTCAAATGCACAAGCTGGCGAGATGCTACGGGCTTTAGCAAGGCGACAACAAGAACAATCCCAGGGTGCCATCGGAAAGCCAACTGGCGCACAATTTGACCAAGCCATTTATGGTGCCGGCCAATCGAACTGGCCCACCCAGGGTCAATTCAACCTACCGACCTCAGAAACATCGTATGAATATATGGAGGCAAACACGGCCGGTCCCAGTGGACGAAGCCAGCCCTCGCCTTATAACCTCCCAGTGAGCGAAATAACCCTTGCAAGGCAAATGATGCAAACTGCTGGCGGACGAGGCTACGAACAATCAATGCGAGGCAACCTATCGTACGGTCAACAGCCTATTAATCCAAGTATGTCGTCACCAAGTTCCCAGCAAATGACGTCACCAAACAATGTCCAGCAAAAGATTTTAAGCTTTCAACAGCAGTTGAATCAACAGAGACCAAATGATATGCAGTTTCCTTACTATTAAAACCAGTATTGATAAACAGTATGGCAAGTGCAGAGATAGAGTCTCTTGGGAGCTTAAGGCCTCTTATGATGATACGGGATCGGTAGGAAGTCATCAGGTTGTAGCCTTTCTATTCTTTTAAAACTCAGCTCTTCTCGGCTGTAAGCATCGACGCTTCTTTCTGCTAAATTTTTCTATCCTTTGTACACGTTGAGTGCAGAAACATTTGTAAAATGCGAATTAGAACCAGCCATGTATAGGGAAAGAATTAAACATTAAGGGAAGTGAAGTTTCACGTCATAACAGATGTAGAAATTACAAGCTGGAGAAAAGTGGATCTGATAAACATTATTGTCATCGTGAAATTAGCTTACTATTGACAGCTTGGTCGATAGAAATAGCCAAGAATTTTTTAAGCGATCGAATTTTATAACGATGCAACATCACATATCCAGGATAATTTGAAGTTTTCTGGGCTTTTGAATGGCTGAATTGATCTTGGCGAATAATAAAAAATAAGCGTATATCTCCGATGTCAATTTCTTCCAAAGGCGAACTGATGAGGATCAAATTCTACCCAAAGTTTTTCTCTTTTACTAAACGTATTGATGTTGTTACTGTCTAGAATTGACTTTAAGGTTTGGTCGTAAGTGACTTTTTTTTATAGAACTTGTCGCTTATGAAAACTTTAAGATAGGCCAATGAGGAATTTATTATTGCCGAAAAATCATGGATACTCAGCAATGCCGTAGGAATAGGCGGAGAGGTGCGGGATTGCTGATTTGGAAGTGGTATGAAACTTAAATGCTTTTCAAACCCATAAACTGCGTATTCGTATGCCTCATGCTAGCGCCTTCGAAACAAAGAATAGGAAAGTTGCAAAGATGGCAGAATTTTCGAAAAAAGTACTTTTTGCAGTGGTTCTGTTACTTGAAAATGTTCCACTGAGTTAATGCGGGGTGACAATATTCACGGAAACAAAGGGACATCACAACTACGTTCGTCAGCCTTTTTTCACTGCAACGTAATAGTCCGTGGTGGTGTTATCTAGAGCAATCGGTAGAATATATAGATTGTAAGTTTTAATTTAACACGCATTACAATTTCAATTTAGTTATTTTATACCAATCGTTTCATAAGATTTCCTCTTACCCCAAGAGATTAGGTTTTTGACAAATTAGCCACACCGTTTAAGTGTCTCGTTAGGCCAGTAGGGCACAATCTATTATTGCATAGTATGAGCATTCTTATACCAATGATATGTATATAGATTCGGTAGAGACAAACCTTATGAAAGTAATCAAAGTTATTTGTCTGTTTGCCTAGACTTGGGTGTCAGACAGTCTCTTAAAACAGTTGCATCGGGCATGCTTTTCATAACTTTTTCTGTTCTGCGCTCCCAAAGACATTTTAGACGAACGCCATTCAGTGATTTTAGCAAATCACACAAGGTCCTTTTCTCAACCTCTGCAAGTACTTGGCGCTCTTTTCGCCCGTTTTTCAGTACTAACAGTAGGTTTTTGAAGCCTGCATTGTTTCCTATATTGGAGTCCATCCTTTGGTGTTGGGTAGGTCAGTACTTACGACGCTTGATTGCAGACCAAATGGTCAGTTGGCTGAGGAGAGGCTTACGCTTCGTAATTCCTGGCGTGTATCAATCACGAGGCTAGAGTTTCACCGAGACGCTGCTAGATAAGCGTGGTGGTGTTTAAGTTTACCCTCGAATACTATGTAGACAGCATCGAACCCCCCCCCCTTTTCTCCCACTGAAATACCAAGTTGTCTTGTCAATAATTTACCCTTCCGGCAAAATGTATGCCTGTTTTTTCGAATAGTTTGACACGCGGAGAACCTCGTTACGACTTATATATAAGTATAGAATTAAGAGCGATTAACTGAAGCACTGGACAAGTGTCCTTACCTTGTTCACTATTTTGTAGATTTCCCAACTCGTCTGCTCTGTCATTTGCAATTGAACATCACGACTCTTCTTCACAGAAATACACGTGGCCTAGCTAGAGGGATGATCTCAAACGGGCCAAATGCCTTCGAATAAGATGCATGCACTACAAAGTTTTCCCTGAGGACCCTTTAAATGCCAACACGCGTTTGCAGCCCCCCAAGAGATATCCTCCTGAATTTACCACGTCTGCTGTGTCCCTAAGGTGTGAGCATTGTTTTTATTATACACCCCCTTAGGGAACCCGTCACAATGAGATTTTTAAGGAGAACAATTCAAAATCATTTTCAATACAGTATTGACTTTTATTCCCCGCTGGCTTGAGATTTTCATTTTATACTGATCCCCTAACAACACCCCTCGGAAGGAATGGTTTCTTGATAATCCTTTGCTTTATTTATAGAAACTTTGCACATGACATAAATATATGCATTAAGTGATTTTTACCTTGTAGATAATTCAATTATCGTACATTAGCTTTGATTTGTAAGTCAATAGGCTTCATTTGAGCTTACTAATTTATTTTGCTTTCTCGTGCGCGTGTCTTTTAACTCTGCCGTGTGGAGGGGGTTTCCATTATAACCCCGGTGCGTTCCCCTTTTCTGCTCTACGCATTTCATCTTGCTCTAAATGTAATGTCCTGAGCCATCGCCTTATGGGGGTAGGTTCGAGCCCGGTACCATCAACACAGTTGATGTTCTTCTATCACTATCCTAATTACCTCTATAAGAGGGGATTACCCACAAACACAGATATGCACGCACCATCTTCAAATTTTGCTACAATTGTAGTTTTGAAGGATTTTCATGCAAAGATGGGTTCTTCCAGATGCTCATTAACATGCAATTGACGCGTTTAAAACCACACTTTGGGACAATTAACTGGTTCTATAGTGTTCCCTACGTTGATGGCTATCGAAGGAAAAAGGTAGTTCTTGGGCCATTGAAGCCAAAGTAAACAAGCTGTCTAACCAGAGCAACGACTCCTACCAATATTCATGCGTAAAAGATTTCAATATAACTTTACAGACAATTTCACCAGGAATCAATCATCACAAACTCCTTCTTTTATCGTCAGCTGATTCTCTTTTCTTGCTTTGGTGAACACGCTTGATTCACCCTTTCGAAGCCTGTGACGTCGCTCCTGTTTTTGTCTTTGCGATATACCTTTCTTAACTCGTTTCTTTATCTCATTGTCGTCTAAGACCTTCCGATGCCTTGTTGGTCTACATTTAACCTCGCTATCTGGTCTCTCTTGACTGTCTCGGAATGGCTTATGATTCTTATTTTGCACATTAAGGTCTTCAAGGTCAGAGTCCCCAGATTCCGAAGATGTTTCGTCCTCTTCTGTCTTTTCCAAACACGTTTCCTCATGTTTGCTTGCTTTTGCTTCGTCGTTGTCTTCCTCAACATCTATGGATAAGCAAGCACAAGAATGAGTTGAACAAGAAGCACGTTATGAAAAAAAATGCTTTACTGAAATAAAAACTCAAAAACTATAACCCAGTGTAGAGAGTAGCAACATATCCGTTAAAGTTTAAAATACATTAAAAAGGTACAGCACAACCCCATAATTGATACGAGGGTTGCTACAGATGTGCAATCCTTAGCTGCAGCATTGTGAAGTAGGTTGGCCCGCCAAGAGCCCAATTTACAGCCGTATAGGACAGCCAAATGACATTCAGGAACCCAGGCACAAACGTGGACCCTAACTTGTAACCTTCAGCATAGTAGGTGCGTGCTATAAACATTTCACTGCCACCTCTACGTGATGGAAGCATCGTTATAAAAACAAATTTTCTGAAACACACACATCACACACACATCACACACACACAAACTTAGTAACAACTAACCACTTTCATTTTCGTCACTGGATGCACTCTCCTCGTCTTCTTTTCCTTCTTCTTTTCCTTCTTTGTCTTCATCTTTTACAGCCTGGTGAATATCAATCAACAAGTAAACTCAGATGCCTAAAGAAGAACTTCATCATCCCTGTTAAGAATAACGAGCTTTTCAGCTTGAAGACTAGAATTAACTAGGAATGCAGATTTGATTTACACTATCTAACTGAATGGGTATTGGTAGATGTAGAGTCATGGCGAGGAGTCATGGCCCACGAGGAGAATGATAAGCGAAATGAAGTACTAACTAGATTAAACAACAAAAGGCGTCAATATTGATTCAATGTCCAATACACTCAGCGGTCAATGGCACTTTCATTCGAAGATTCATTAAGTTTCTTATGGCCACTTTCATGACGTATCCGCCGCAGAGCTGCTTGATACGGTTCCTTCACATCACGATAATAATAGTAATAATAATAATAATAATAATAATACACTTCGTAGTTGGCTACAAAGAAATAGTCAAAAGATCCAATACAGGCAAACTGGTCTTCCTGTTTACAATACTCCTCCCCATTTATCCGTCCAAGAGCCAGCTTGAAGCATCCACGACTTGTGAATTCAAAAAAATCATCATTCTAGTTTCTCTTGTTTTCTCTCGATTCTATGGGATCAGATTATCTGCTTTGCAAAGATACGACGATTTTACTTGCTACCTTTTCATATTCATCACTATACTTCCAGCTGATACATGAAATTATAAAGCAGAAACGAAAAAGCTTTGGGTTGAGTGCAGATACAGTACACAGCCGTCGCGATTCCAACTATGCACCTCTTCGAATTCATTCGGGATTTCGGTTATCGAAAACTTACCTCATTCAATTCTTGATCCATTTCGGTCGTGAAGCCACTTGCAGCAACCTCTTTGTCCAAATTGTGCATTCGCCTGAGCAAAAATATTTCAATTCAAACTAGCAAATTATATTGCTATATAATAATTGGTCATAAACAATAAAGAAATTCAGCAAAAAGATATAGCATGCTAGTGTAGTTGTTTAAGTGGGCAGGCTGAGAACTCAGGATTTGTGGGTTCGAATCTCAGGTCAATAATGAAATTGGAGCCCTATCTGTTGCTTCCACTGAGCTCGGAAGCGAGTATGCTATGCAATTGAAGACCGGAACATTGGTAAGTTTTAGAGAATGCCTAAATTACTGCTCTTATGCGTTCCGTCAACGAGTGAGCATCTATATCAACGAATAAAAAAGGATAACAAATGACGATGAAAATGCTTTAGAAGGTATCTTTCAAACTAGAGATCTTTCTTCAAGAATCCTTCAAAATAGATCCTCACCGCTTCATTTTTGTGGCCTGAAATTTTGATAGATACCTCTACCATTATAGCAATGTATATGAAAAAGCGGAAGAAGAAGTGGCTTGATATTAGAACGACCCAGCCACTGTGGACTTGCATCAAGCGGGTTCCCAGTACCGTCTCCACAATATCCGCCTGAAAGTGGGGCAGCCCCCACCCCAAACTATATAAAATTCAGATGAAGATGAATTTTCATCCAGAGGAGCAGCCTCACGAAAGTGGGATTAAGCCAGGAAAAGAAGAATAATCAAAGGTTAGAATTTAGCACCTGCGGATGGGACTGACGCAGAAGACGAGACAGTAGGACAACTATGAAGATCTTTAAATGCGAGATATAAAATGCACATTTTCGATTTGTGAAGTTTTGTAACTAGTCTCTGTTTCTGTTATGATGGGGTTTGGAAGTAAGCACTGGCAAGGAAGGACTACCCCCACCCCGCCCCCGCCCTCGTGAAATATATGAAAAGAAAGGAAAAATTTACCTGATATCTTCAAATTTTGGGTAAAGTTCACTTTCGAAATTAAAACGGCGTTGAAAGAAATCCCGAATGCATTGCACGTCACGGTCGAAATACCTTGTGAAAAAATGGGAAATTGATTATCTAAAAAGGGGAAAATATCAAGTAGAAGTGAAGACTGAAAAAGAGCAGACCATTTCGGGAATAAATTAGAATAATAGCTGTCTGAAAAAGAGCAGACCATTTCGGGAATGAATTAGAATAATAGTGGTCTCAAATAGATCAGACCATTTCGGGAATAAATTAGAATAATAGTGGTCTGAAAAAGAGCAGACCATTTCGGGAATGAATTAGAATAATAGTGGTCTCAAATAGATCAGACCATTTCGGGAATAAATTAGCATAATAGCGGTCTGAAAAAGAGCAGACCATTTCGGGAATGAATTAGAATAATAGTGGTCTCAAATAGATCAGACCATTTCGGGAATAAATTAGCATAATAGCGGTCTGAAAAAGATCAGACCATTTCGGGAATAAATTAGCATAATAGCGGTCTGAAAAAGATCAGACCATTTCGGGAATAAATTAACATAGTAGTTGTCTGAAATAGATCAGACCATTTCGGGAATAAGTTAGCATAATAGCGGTCTGAAATAGATCATTTCGGGAATAAATTAGAATAATAGCTGTCTGAAAAAGAGCAGACCATTTCGGGAATAAATTAGAATAATAGTGGTCTCAAATAGATCAGACCATTTCGGGAATGAATTAGAATAATAGTGGTCTCAAATAGATCAGACCATTTCGGGAATAAATTAGCATAATAGCGGTCTGAAAAAGATCAGACCATTTCGGGAATAAATTAGCATAATAGCGGTCTGAAAAAGATCAGACCATTTCGGGAATAAATTAACATAGTAGTTGTCTGAAATAGATCAGATCATTTCGGGAATAAATTAGCACAATAGCTGTCTGAAATAGATCAGACCATTTCGGGAATAAATTAGAATAATAGCTGTCTGAAAAAGAGCAGACCATTTCGGGAATAAATTAGAATAATAGTGGTCTCAAATAGATCAGACCATTTCGGGAATGAATTAGAATAATAGTGGTCTCAAATAGATCAGACCATTTCGGGAATAAATTAGCATAATAGCGGTCTGAAAAAGATCAGACCATTTCGGGAATAAATTAACATAGTAGTTGTCTGAAATAGATCAGACCATTTCGGGAATAAGTTAGCATAATAGCGGTCTGAAATGGATCATTTCGGGAATAAATTAGCATAATAGCGGTCTGAAAAAGATCAGACCATTTCGGGAATAAATTAGCACAATAGCTGTCTGAAATAGATCAGACCATTTCGGGAATAAATTAGCATAATAGCGGTCTGAAAAAGATCAGACCATTTCGGGAATAAATTAGCACAATAGCTGTCTGAAATAGATCAGACCATTTCGGGAATAAATTAGCATAATAGCTGTCTGAAATAGATCAGACCATTTCGGGAATAATTTAGCATAATAGCTGTCTGAAAAAGAGCAGACCATTTCAGGAATAAATTAGAATAATAGCGGTTTGCCTCAAGAATGGGACCCAGCCTTCATTTCCTTCAAAAGAGAATGGCCGCGCTTTCTTCCATGCTATTAGGATCCAATAATCTTTCAATGGAACTTCCAACCTAACTTAGTAAAGAGAGAAACTTACAGCGAAACAAAAAAAATGACCTTCTAATGCTGTCATATTGCTATCCATCTAAAACTGCTTTAGTGTCATAAAAGGTAAGCTAATAAGAATTCAAAATGAGACTGAAACATATTTTCTATACTTTTTTACATCTTAAATAACTGCGATTCTCCGTGTCCTTAAAAAGCTCAGGCAAACTGTCATTCAACTGACTATTGTTTGCATTTTCATATCCATTATTTCTCTGAGACGAGCTTTTCAACTTCACTTCCCTTTGCTTATTTTCACCTCGGGTTTTGAATCGATTTACAGTGCGTTTCCGGTCATCACCTGAAGCGCGATCCATCTCTGAGCTAGCGGGACTTTTTTGATACAACTTGCGTGCTGGCTGCCTGTGTACAGGTACCAACGGCTTCCAAACCTTGACTGTTCGTTGACCGTCTCTTGGGCTCTCACTTGTCGGCCTCCCATATGCCAAATGGAGCAGATCCGTGTCACCCACGCTTGTTTTCGCACATCTAGGCCTGCTCCTACCCATCCTTGTAGGTAAGTGGCTTTTCAGTGGGGTAAATCTCGGGAGACTTCTGGACAAGATTGGCGCTTTGCAAGGCTCAACTTTCAAACTCGTTACTTCATCAGTCATCAACTTCACCAATGGATCTTCTTCAAGTTGACTTTTTCCTTTCGAAACCTCTTGATGCAAATCCTGATCCACGATACTTTGACGTCCAACATTCGGTTCAACCCCTGACACAGATTTGACTATGAAATTTGACTCGACGTTACAAACATCATCGTGTTGCCTATGGTTTTTCATCAAACCTTTCGTTCTTCTGCTTTCTTTTTCGATCAGTGATTTATCCATTGTCATACCTTCCTTTTCCACCCTACGTGTGCAAACCTCCGCTGACTTGACTTCGTTCGTTCTTCCTGTCTTCTTGTCTTGCTTATGGCTGGGTATGCTGGCATCATCAGATGACCAGTAGGATGAATCCCAGTTTGAGCTGGAAACATTAGCATCGGAATCGAAACCATCTAGGGATTCTTTCTCTCCTGCCAATTCTGTGCACATATTGCTCTTACCGAGGCTGCAATAGTTCTGATCAGATGGTGCATTTCTCTCCGAAATGGAGCTTGCCTCACTTTCATTAAGAGTATCTAAATCGGACAGAATTGTACTTTCACTTTGAATCTTATCATCAGATAAAATTGCGTGGCATTCCAAATCATCATCAAGCTCTGATGACGATGAAAATGTGTCTTCCTCTGCCGATTTCAAGCCTTCATCGTACGTAAGACTCAAAACTTGTTTGAATTCTTCACTTTTAGATGATTCAACCGTCTGACAATCCCTAATGCTTGTTTGGCAGTGCGTACCCGGTGCACTTATCACAATTATCGGAATAACGAAATTTATTTTCTTCGTCTTTTGCTCTTCATCATCATCAGTCTCAGTTTTCGGAGGCTTTTGTACGAAAAATCGCTGCCTTTCCGAGTCAAAGCTTTGGTTTACTTTTCGAAAAGCATTCACCAAATGTTCCTCATTTTTTCTTACTGCTGTGCCCCTTCCACTCAGCTTGGAGCCACGAGGTGTCATTGCCAAGCCATGATTGGTTTCTGATGCAATAGCTCTGCTTCCCATATCGATGGACTTGGACCCTTCCAGCGACGGGAACATATTGGACTTCCCTTTAATCATGCCATCTTTCCTCTCATGCACAGATCTTCTCCCTTCTTCTTCGCATTTTCCCATATCGGATCCCACCCTTCTGAGCTGTTCTAAATCTTCTGCAATCAAATCATCGATCTTTGATATGCTCTTCTGGTGCTCTTTTTTCAACCTCATCAACTTGAGCTGAAGAATTTTATTTTGTGCTTCGTTTTTTGCGAATATTCGTCGCTTTACATCACTGCTGTGAGATGCAATGTTGTTTAGTGAACTCGACCTGCGTCTTTGATCATCCATAATCCTTGCACAGTTTGACCTTTGAAGAACTTTGACCTCTGATCTACGACTTTTTGGTTATCTGAACTATGACCAGAGCTTCAGGATAACTTGCTCGTACGTACTCCAAACTAACGAGCAAAAACTGCAATGAATCGGAATGTCTTCAGTGCCTTTTCTAGTCAGAAGTAGCACGATTGCTCAACAATAATATTGTTAAGACGATGAAAAGAACTATTGAAATTAGGTCGTGGACTTCTCCTTGTGATGTCCATTTTTAAAGAAACTACACAGGCAATAACAAGCGTTAAATGCGTGCAAGAACCTGCCGAAAATGCAATTAGATTTGACAAAAAGACGACGAAAGTCGTTAAAGACAGGTAAAGACCGATTGCCCAATTTGAGATGCGTAAAAGAAGTCGTTTTTTCGACAAATATTCGACGCAATAAGACAAGGGTGCTTCAAGCAATTGCGTGATAAGTAGATTAAGTAAGAGCAAAATATGGCATCAGAGAAGACATGACGTCATTGAAATGACTAAGTCATTGAAAACACTAAGATTGCATGACGACAATAACTCTTACATCACAAATACGTAAACGAATGACCAAACAAACAAAAGTGCAAAAAATAAACAATGAGCAGCACAGAAGAAAGATTCTAGATCGGTTCCATTCTTGCTTGAAACAAACAACACATACAGAAATGCGTCACGAGAAAGCGTCTCAGCAAACAAGGTCAAATTGGCTGCAGATGTTAACCAAACGGTTTAGCAACAAAGAACGGCGGTGTGAATCGTAGAAAACAAAAATGGATCTTCCTAACATGGGCAGTCACTAATTAAACTACAGTATGAAATCGAAATTGATCAAGAAAAGCTTTCCCCATGAATGTCAAGAAACAAAAGCTGTTGTTAATTCAAAGTTGAATTGATGAAAAGACAATGGCAATGCCAACGTTAAGAACTTGACAACTTTTGCAAATTCAACTAGCTTCAAAAGGAAAGTTGAGTCCTTTAGGCAAAACGAGTGTTGGAAAGCACCTTGCTCAAGATGGACCATCCTGCGTCGCGACACTGAATCAGGAAGAGGTACTAGTTCATTTTCCTGCAACCTTTTTACCAAGCTGTATCCAAGTTACAGAGATAATGCTTGGTGAACAGATAGCAGGAATCAATACATGTGAATGGGTGTGCCACAAACTCGGCACCTTCAGGCTAGGACAGGTACCCTAGCCACTTTGCCAACTACTGTCATCGCCAAGCTTACTTTGATAACTTACTGGGTGTGGCTCAATTTCACAGCGCAATATGAAGAGTATATAAAAGAACTGAGCTTACATTTCCGCATTGTAGTGAGATATTGATACCATCTGTGGGAAATCAATGACTTTGACAATTTCTTTGTCGTCAATCATAAGATTGAACTCATTGAAGTCGCAGTGAATCAGGCCATAGCTGCCTAAAGTGACAATGAGCTCCATGCACTCATTGTAAACAGAGGATGGTGATCCAACTTCACTGATATGACATCTAATTAGAAGCAAGAAAAGACAGTTGCTATGAGACATACCTTCAATGGCATTAAATGATAAAATGCAGAAGTTTTGAATCATACAATGTAAACAAAATGGCTGCATGATTATCCTACTTAAGGAACATTCAGTGGTTAGCTTCATGAAGACGTTCCTTCAAACAGCAACTTTTTATCATCTTCTTTTATGAAATAATTCAAAATGGAAGGCTAGTTCAGAAGGTAAATGCTTCATTAAGGTTTCCAAAGTTTTCTATTAAAATCCTATGATGGCTAGAAATTCAATTAGAAAACTACAAGACAGCAGTTATTGACATTATCAGTTGTGAGAATCAAATGGTGCATTGGCACAATGTGATGCAATGAAGAAATTCCTGGTCAAAGGTAAGTTCTCAGTGTCACATAATATATTCAAATGGTGTACCAAAAACGGAAACATAACTTTGTCACAGTAATTAGTGATATGTACTAGTAACTGCTAGCATCCATTTGTGAGTATAAATAAGTAGAATTTAAGATTTTTACACCAAGAGAATTATGCAAGCTACATTCTGATCTCATGCCCTTTATTGCCTAGGGGAATCAGCTTAAAAATAATGGGACCATTAAAAATCAATAGCAGTTGAAAAATATCAGGGCAAGGGGGAATACTTGCGTACAATGGATGTGCACTCATGAGTTCCATTATAACACAATGTCTGTTAAAATCAATAGGTTTTGGAACTGGGAATCCATTGTCATACAAAGCCTGAATTGAAAAGAAAAACATCATCAAGGCTTTCAAAGTATTGCTGTCTTTAAGGTATAAGCAAACTAAAAGTTGAGGAGGACTTTGAGGTCTTAAATGTGTGAATGCGTTTGAGTCTATAAAACATATTTATGCATTTTTAATCAAGGCTTTACAACCTTGATTGAATAGCAGATTGGTGCACCAAATATTTTGTGCATATAAAACCATATACAAAGACTACAAAAGGATGATGTAACAAGGATGAAATGCCAATCATTACGAGTGTGCATGAAGTATGTTCCCAGTACTAGTTCCAATTCTGAATAAAAGGGGAGGTTGGCAGAAGGAGGAGGGGTGCTGTTGTAAAATGGGGAAGAATGCAAGAAACAGTGCGTTTTGGCCATACATTGATGCTGAAATCGCTGACACGATCTGTTATGTTTGGAGATAGAATCAATAAATCAACAGCAATGCTTGCAGATAATCAAGCAAATCAACTAAATTTTGCAGAAGTTGCACACAATGCAAACCACGAGAATTGAATACATCTTTGAGAAAGTCCAGATCAAAAAGAGTGCAAACCAATGAGAGAAGTAATATGTTTGTCAGAAAAGGAGATAAAAGAATGACACCTGGTAATTATTGACAGGAGTAATCTATTGTGAGAAAGCAGGAGGGCAAAGCGTCATTGGGGAGGTTGAAAATAAAGGAAATAGAAAACGTAAAACCAAAACAGCCCCGTGCCAGACTTCCCAAGATGCAGTTGCAGATGAACACTCATCTGTACTGTTGAAATGGAACTAAAGCCAGAAGAAGATATAACATGAAAATGAACAGCGATCCTGTGACCTTGGCATGCAATGTTGTGTATTACATACTATTGGCACCAAAAGGGGCACAAAATTGCAATTATTACTTACAAACAATTTAAATAACAAATAAAAACAAAAGGCTACACATGAAGGGGATGTTATATGCAACTATATTGTAACTGCCCCAAGACACATTTAAGCAGACTATAGGGGACAATGCAGAAACCTCTATGTTGGTGTCCCTGGATATCGACTGCTAAAAGTGATGTTGACTCACTTTTGTCAGCTGGTAACCGATTCTGTAACCACTTTCCCTCAAAGCACATTTGAGGGAAAGACTCGATGAAAAGAAAAGCAGACTATAGAAATGAAACCCCTGATCATGGGTGAAACACATTTAGCTACCAAGAAAGATAATTGTACTTTCACTCAGCAAAAAAATCCCATTCAAACCTTCATGTAAGCAAATTCTTTCATTGCTGCTAATCTTGACAAATACAGCCATGATGCAGAGTTTCTATGGCGATGATAATCCCGCTTTTCCTTAAGTTTTCTGAATGATGTTCTTCCAAGTCTGAAGGAAATTCAAATATCAAATAAGTATAATTTTCAAATTAGCCACCATGTCAAAGAGAGATAGATGTCAAAGCCAATTTTAATAACCACGGATGCAAGGCAAAATGATGGACCACCTAAATGATCATGAAAGCACTGGCTAAACAACAACAGGGAAGAAACTGGGAAAAGCAAGATGGCACCTGCCAGATGACGGATTGCAAACTATGGAGGAGGCAATTTACCCAAGCCACTGTCATCAAATTAGGCTAGAAAAGACACGTTGATGAAGAGGGAGAGCTGACACAAGGTAAAAATCACCAGTCGTATCTAATCAATAAATAAAACAAATTATGAGTCTGTTTAGTGGTTGGGTCATATTTCTATTCAACTCCAGGTCCCCTGTTCAGTCCCAAACTTAAATCTATTTCAGGATCCCCTAAAATAGTCAGGAATAAGTAGGCACCTGTAGTAAAACTAGGGGTAGAATGTAGCAACAAAAAGAACTGGCCACCATACCTGACAATGCCACAACTCAGGTTAATACCTCTCTAGAAAAGTGCTTATGTATGCTTGTAACAAGTGTTGCAGCCTACAGGGGTAAGCTAATAACACAGCATATCGCAAAGCCAATACAGTTCACAACAAAAAAACACTATGGGTGAGGAAGGCAATGGAAAACCACCTCATAACATGACCAATTCATAACATAATTTTCCTGTTTTTTAAAACAAATAATACACTAAATTCATAATCTACTCAGAAATTTATTAATTTACCTGTGTAGTTTCATAGCATATTGTTTACCATCTTCATCAGCCACAATGTAAACATCTGCAAAAAAGATTGTCTCTCACAACTAAAAGTTTGAAACCAGATGTACTAAGACTGGACTGGAGGTAGAAAATACTTGCTAGCCTAAGCTAGTGAGTGTTTGGTCCCTCTAGAAGTTTAGTTTGAAGAAAAGCTTGGACCTTTGAGATGCACTAGGATTTCAGTTGCCCTCTTTTAGAACTACAGCTTTGTGTCTTAAATTGGTCAAGGCATCTAGAATTGTAAAAAATTCATCTTTAAAGATGCAGGCATTCATTTTGTTCAGTCACTGTACAGTGATCGATTTTTTTCAGTATTTCTTAGAAAACGAATTGAAACACACCTGACTCTTTTCCAACTCCAATTTGGTTTCCAACAGAATGAATGACATCTCTGGAAGTAAGTGTTTTCAAAGCTAGGTAATCGTAGCCCGAATATGTTATTCTATATCCAGATCCTAAAATAATTGAACCAGTTTGATTAAAAGCAAGACTTGATAAGAGAAGAGATTAAATATCAATGATAAACAATACTAGTGAACAAACAGTGCATGAAGAAACAGGCTGATGAACGAGAAAGAAGTCAAGTGTTGAACATTTCTGGTTCTAGGGTAAGTAATTGAATTCACAGCAATAAAAACAGCAAAAAGGGAAGATAACAGAGCTCTTTGTTATTTCAGCTTACAAATACTGAGATTTTCAACTGACAGGAAACACTATCTCAGACTGCACAGAATAGTAGAATTGAATTTGAAAAAAAAAGCAAAAACAAGGGACAGACATAGGGCTGAGAGTTTTTTCTAGGGAAATGGACTTTCACGATATTGTTTCCTGCTGTATAACCTACTGGAAGTGTTTTTATGGTGAAGTGTGCTGAGTCCTAATTAAACAAGCCCCATATCACCAGTTCACAAATTCAAACCACTTTGTTACATCATAGGAATCAAGAAATGTGATTTGAGTATTGAATGGAATACTATTAATAAAATTTGAAATGCCATCCAATAAACTTCATATAAAACAACTACTTTTAAAAAGCGGTCCAACTGTTTCTCTTAAAAATAAATTCTATAGCCAATTGCATTAAATTCAAATCCACAGGTTACCTTGTTTTGTGTTATCATATGCCAATAACTTGTTTTTAACCAATTCTTTTATGATTTTGTGACATCCTCCATGTTTCAAGTTAGCAATTTGAATGATTAATGACATTGGTACAATTTCGTGATTTTTCATTCCCATCTCAACCTAAAGGAAGAAATAACCACTATGAAGCTTTCAATAGCATCTTAAGTCACTTGGTGCCAATTTTTACCTTTGATATTTTGATCTTGACTTCTTTGCTGCTGGAATAAGATCATCAAACCACTGACCTGATAGTCTTGTTTCAACGATTTAACTCCATCATGCATGATGTCCTCCTTTATAAATCAATGGTATTGATATAGTGTCACCGTCAGCCAAACAGTGACAAAGCCAATCCCCTTTTCCTTTCCACTGGACCAATGCTCTGTTCTCTGCTCTATTTAAGATTTTTTGGTAAGTTCAGAGCGAGGCCTATTATCAGCTCCCTGATACTTCTTGCACAGCTTAGATTGACCAAACCGAGCAACTTATATGCTGGGTTTGCAGACTGGTATCAAATCCAAAAACTTTAGATTTATAGGCAAGTGATCTACTGACTAACTAGTGACCCAATGCATCAATATAATGATAAGCATCACTATTGAATGGAATTTTACAATAAAGCTTCTTCTCTTATAGGCTTCTCCCATTAAGCAGAGTCACGGATAGGGCTTAGATCTTAATGGGTGAATAACCTTCAATTCAACACCCTCTTTTAGTTGCTTTTTTACATCATGCAGAGGGTACACTGGTTCTATTCTGTTCTTGGAAGTATACAGATACATAGAGTCGTGTAGCTGATTCTAGCCTAATGCAAGATAAAGCTTGTGAATTAGCTTCTATGACAAATGGCAACATGAATCAGTGGCAATATGAAGATGAATATGGAGAATGATGGCTATAAATCTTACCAAATATGGTGTACAGCTTCGACATGAAATACATATGAATGCTAATGGAATGATGAAGAGGAGCAAAAAATACTTGAATCATTATTTTCGCAAATGTTGACAGTAAATAAACCAGTGAGTCTTGGTAGGGGCGAAAATGTTACATTTTGGGAACTCTTTGAAAACTTACAGCAGTAAGGATTCTGAAATCCTCTCTTGACATGTATCTGAGGAGTGATATGTTCAATTTAACCATCTTGTCCTCCTGTTTTGCCTCTCCCTATTGAACCACGTTT
This sequence comes from Pseudorhiza aurosa, assembly GCA_964026355.1. NCBI lineage: Eukaryota > Metazoa > Cnidaria > Scyphozoa > Rhizostomeae > Lychnorhizidae > Pseudorhiza > Pseudorhiza aurosa. The sequence goes on from OZ032122.1 coordinate 4,872,433, forward strand.
GGCTTAGGCCTTAAAAACATTCGAAAGACTCCATGTTGATAATAGAGTACTTCATGTTACAAACGCACGAGAAATGCGCCTCGCAGCGTCCAATGAAGCGTAGGACGTTACCCTGTACAATGAACTGTAGATGTTTCCTTGTTCATGTCCACCAGTATAAGAAGATCACTTTTAAGATTTCGAATGACTCGTGAAATTGTGCAAGATAGGCTTTCAAGTTAAATTACATCACTTCCTTGCCAAGGCTGGTTGCGTAACAGACGAATTTTTGCAGCAAAAAAACTACCAAATTTTGCTTGCTATGAGAAAGATAATTGTGCAGATATTAGAGAAAATTATCATAAACGGGTTTTCTTCTCAATCCCCGGCATTCTTTCATTTTTCACGCAGGCTACATCTGTAACCACTGACGAGGCTCCAATGCGGCTGGACGGTGGCCAAGGGTCGGTAGTTTGCGGCGACTTATTTACCAGTAGAAGTGAAAGGTATCCCTTGTGTTATTGTATTTAATAAAACAGCAAGAACCACTTGAAAGTGATTTAATTGCAAGAATGGGCAGCCACCAGTAGCAGGTATTTCCACAACGTATATAACTTGGTATCCAGAGGGCATCGGTTGGTGTCTACTTAATCGACCACTGGCCTCAGCTGCATGCTGTACTTCAAATAGTGACAATAACTCATTAATAATTTACCTTCATTTATCATAATTACGTACGTTGCGTTCGTGGTTTCTGTCATAGACTCGTTTTCTGCTAGTCGTTGGAAAGTCATTCACAACTCGATGCTTGTTTCAGATGAAGCAAAGCATCCTCGCTATTACTAAAGTTTAGCAGCTTCCCAATATTCTATTTCTTTAGCCTCCTCTGTCTTTTGAAGTGTTTGAAGAAACTCCTTTTGGTGACGAGAATATGCTGCAGCTTTTTAAAATAATAAGAATAAATGCTCTTGTGAGTTTTGTGGCTCAAGTGACTCTCAGAACTCCCGTTATGTGGTTCCCGCCTTCTTCTTGCTTTCCTGAATCCTATAACTTGCCACCTTTTAAATCCAAGATCAATAAACTTGATCTTATCTCCCTCTCTTCTATTAGCCTTTTGCTTTCTTCTTCCTTCCTTCCTTCCTTGGGCTTTGTATAGGCCACCATGGTCTTTCCCCAACATAACTCACTCAATCCTACATCTTGTCATCTTGCAAATCTAAGATCAATAAACTTGATCTTATCTCCCTCTCCTCTCAGCCTTTCCTTTTCTTCTTTCTTTGGCCACCATGGCCTTCCCTAACATAACTCACTAAAAAATGAGCTTTTGCTGATCAGAGAAAGACATGGCTTCAATGCAAAGCGAAGAAAGCACGTTCCTGACTTGTCATGAATGTCTGCTACCTTATCCACTTTTGAATAATCACCTGGTAGAGCCATTCCTACAATATACAATTAAGGCTGAGTTCCGTACTCTGGTCGAGCGTGGAGTGCACCTCTTTCATCGTACGCTTCAAAGGCGTTACCTATGTGGCAAGTTAAACTAAACTCAAGGTAAACAAATTCGCAATAAATAGGAGAGTAAGAGCACGAGTCGGGCAAGAGGGGTGACAGGCGGCCACAGCTCCCCGGGGGAGTGCTAGCTTCCCCCATCGAGACAAAAGTCTGTGACCAATAGTTACCAAATGCAAGCTCCTGTAGATTGATAATCTAGCTACATGGTTGGGAAATTGGCCCCTTGTCGGGGAAATCCTGGGGACACCCGTGAGTAAGAGCAACAATAACGCACTATGGCATCCTACCTCACATGCCATGCAGGCATTGCAAGATGGCATTAGCAACATATCTTGGTCCAAGACTCTCTGATACATAGTTTGAAAGTTGCCGGTTAAATTTTGTATGGGAAAAGGAAGCAACTGACATTGTCTTGATTCACGACTGAGCTTGCCCGCGAAATGAATCGGTATGAAGAGATTACCTCTATCTGTCAGTACTGAAAACCACATGTCTTCGGGACGTTAATGCGTTGTCAAGATTAGAAGAATGCATGATTACGCATCACTATTTAAGCTTGATATCATTACTGGTAACTGATGGGACAAAAAGATTGACATGGGCCACAAGAAACAATTCAGTATTTTAGAAGGGTACAATGCCTTCAGCTAGCTTCAAAGAAATGTCCTGAAATGCAAGAGTTCGTGATTGATAATGCAGAGACAGATTATTGAAGATTTTACATGACCCGTATAAAAAATTTCTGATATCTTAAGATAGAAAATTCAAATTTGCAAATACAGCGAAATCTGTCAAGAAAGTTTTGCCACTTCTGACTGCAAAGCAGCAAAAAAAAATTCCGATTTAGAAGTGCAAGAACTTCGCCATCTCGAGGAGACCATGATATAGCTTTTTCTGATCATCTACCAAACGTTCTTCTGACTACACGACCGACCAATTGGCATCAGCCGCGCATGCGAGGAAATTACCACAAGCTAAATGTACGAGGAAAATTCCCCCGCAATAATCCCACGCAATTCTGGTGGCAGTTTGAAAGTGAAATTATCTTCCTTAAAAATGAATTTTGATAAGGTTAAAGACTTTTTGTTCAAAATAGTCCGTCTCTTTGACTGACAGCATCCGAGATGCATATCGTTACCGAAGCTCATATTGCGAATCCTGAAACAACATGATGCCAGCGGCTGCCGGGTGGACGTTGGTGGCTGTAAAATCAGGTCGATATTGAAGTTATTTGCTTGAGAACTGTTCATGAGAAGTTGGCTATCAATGATGTATGGAGCGTCAATCAGAGTGAAGTACTAACCTTGTAGCAGGAGGTGTTTACAAAAGAACTGCTGTGATATCATCTACGCAGGCAAAATAAGGGACAGGCGGTTGGCATCTTCAAGGTAAAGTAAATGAATTTTCTCTGATAATTAGATAGGAATCGAGCAGCGCGGTAGTCGAATTTTGTTACTATAGTGCCACTTAAAAAGATGATCAACATTGTTTCATAAGATGCAGACGAATCAAAATCATTTCTAGTTATGATATAAAGCTGCGTGATTTGACTCTTTCTTTGATTTTCGGTTATCATCTATATTGTCTATGCGAATAGTAAAAAGTGCCTTGCATAACGAAAAATTGCTTCTGTTTCATGTAGTAACAGATCGAGTGCCGTGTGATTTTTACTAGACATTTTGAATAGGCAACTACTTTGGCCGATCAGGGCTATTCTGTGTTATATAACTAAAGAATAGTATCACTAAAGAAACATCAACATATGCTCAATTTCATTTTTCAAGGAGAGTGGATCGCAAAAAAATGAAGTTTACAACAGAAGAATCCCCAAAGATTCCAGATACTGATGAATCATCTATCTGTGAGAATGAAGTCGATGGCAAAGATCTGAAAGGGAAATACTATTGCCCGAATTGCACTATGTTGATGACAGCTTTTCAGGACAATTCAGTCCAGTGTGAGCTACTGACAGAAGAAAAGGGAGGGCCATTGTTGGGTATAGTCAATGAAATCAATAGCGGTAGTAGAAGAGGCAGTGTCCAAAGCATGACGGAAGTTATGGAAGAAGTCCCTTATGACAAGGATGTTGTCACAAATGACAATATATCAGCTCCAGATGAGATTCTTCTGGTCACTCGTAGCTTTGAAAACGAGGCAAAACCCAAAGCACCGCGACGCTCAAGCATTGCTGTAATACTTGACGGCATCAAAACTCTGACGAACCGTCGGATATCTGCACCGGCTGGTCCAACAGAGCCTTCAACTAGCAAAGCTCAGCCAACCGAGATGCTTCCCAGAACAAGGAGTAGCGAAGAAGTGCAGCAAAGTGGAAGGGACGTTCACCGCAAAAGCTTCCAGATGGATAACGGAACAGTGGTTGAAGAGGAGACTGCAGAGTACGATGCGGACAAAGCAGTTTCAACAACTGACGAACTAGCACCTGGGGAGGTGAACTTCATCTCAAGAAGCTTCGAAATTGTCCGAGAGAATCCAGTAGCGTCAGCGAGAAGAGAGAGTCTCATAGACAAGATAAATCCCTTCAAAGTGCTCGAGAAAATACGCAAAGGGAGTCAGACTGAAGCACCAAATGAAAATTCGGTCCTCCCTGAAATTGAACATGAAGAACCAATAGCTCCTTGCAGTGGAATACGGAGGAAGTCTCTTGCACCTGCATTGCTGTTGGGTAATATCACAGAAGACAATGAGGATAAAGCAGAATTGAATGGAACTGATGGCAGCATGCCCAGACAAGAAAACGAAGCGTTGGAGGAAAACGCTGATGACGGGAACTGCCTGGATTCGGTCAGGTATGTGACAAGCGGGATAAGACGGGGCTCAGTTGCCGCAGTCTCGGCAGCTCCTCCGTGCAGAAGTGAAGCAGAAGAAACGCCGCCATCGCAAAAACTATCGAGTCATCGACACAGCAATGATGAAAACTCAGGAAGGGCCAGACTTGTGACGGAGGGAATTCGTAGGGGGTCTGTGGCAATGGTCTCGGCAGCTCCTCCGTGTATCCGTCCCAGCGTGGATACATGTAACGATAAGGAAGGGAATTCCATGAGCACAGAGCTACGCATTGATGAAAATGACGCCCTTCGTAGTGGAATACGTAGGAGGTCCTTGACACCAGCCAACGAGGGGCCACAAAGCCGTGCCAGTTCACCAGTGCCATCGAAACGAGTTGCTTTCGGGTCAACACCGGATATGACGTCATTATATGACGACAGTGAACCGGAGAGAGAAAGGGAACGGAAGTCAAGCGATGCTGCGGACGAATTCTTTAATCGAGTACAGAAAAGGTACACAGAACCAGGCAAAGAGAAAAAAGTAAGAAAGAAAGGGGCTGTGAGCCTGGTTGAGCAGTTGACGGGGAGAGATATGGGTGTCGATTATTCCTCAATTGACGCAAAGAGCATCCAGGAAAAATTCGATGCGGAGTTCGATGAAAAACAAAGGCAGCGTGAGCAGGAGCGAAAGTCGATCCCTGTGATAACTTTTAGCCCAGACGCAACGGAAGAGCACGACGTCACGGATGAAGATGGAGTAGGATTGGGTATCAAGCATGATGGGAATGACGTAGAAATCAGGGAAGCGGGGGAGGAAAAGGACGACTCAGAAGATTTGAAAGCGACAGAGGAAACAGAGGGCTTAGAGGCAGTCGAGAAAGAGCAGACAAACGTTCGTGAAGACGTGGAGAATAACAATGAAAAAGAAGTCAATGAATGAATGAAACTATCTGAAATGAAATGTAGTGAAATCGACCAGAATGCAAATAGAAATATATGTGATAGAAGTGAAAAGTTGATGGGGTCATGGAATCATCAGGCAAAAAAATGCCCCATCAAGCTTTGTCTTCAGTAATTTCAGGCAAATTCATCACCTGACAGGAATTCACAGAACGTCACAAAGACTTTGACTAATCTGGACATCTTTGACATTCATCTTTGCTGGATTATAAAGATTCTAACATTCATTTTTAGAAGATAGCTTTTATTTAGTGCACATTAATGAAAAGTTCGATCCAAGATTCAAAGATTCATCATTTCAACCTTAATCATACCTTGCAATTTTATTCTGGAAAAGTGCCGACGAAATTGAGATCAAGAATCTCCTTTCTCCAATTACGTCAGAGCGGAAGTGCTTGAAAAGGTTTTTCCTTTGACCATATAAATTCAGTTAATTCCATAATTCTCATAGCTAGATTTTACTACCAGATATTCTTTCTGTTACCAACACTCCCCATTCATCCAGGCATGAGACTGCCTCCAGGGGTCACTTTCTTATGGCTTCCAGAGGATTGGTTATATTGATAAGTTGAAATTGAATCTTGATGCCTCATTGCAAATAAAATTTGATGCTTAGTAGACAAACAAAAAACATATCATGTCAATGTTAACAATCAAAACAATTCATAAAAAGGCTCAAATAGTTACACTTTGTCATATCTTGTAAGACACCTTATAGTTTCAACCCAGCCCTAATCGGGAAAAGAACCATATTCTGCCTTACGTTCTTATATTGTCTGTGTAGATACTGCAATTCTCTGTTCAAAGATGCATCTAAATGCTCCAAAAGTTTTCTCAGCTTACAGCCAGTTCCTGACACATTCTGTGAGCCAATGTATACTTCAAGTTGTGACTGTTTCACATATTCAACAAAGTAACCCAACAATGTGCCAAACTAAGGGTGAATTTTTCTTTGCTTCTGGGTGCTGATGTAAAGAACTAAAAAGAAGGGCAACAAATTACTTCTCTTGCAAGAATTCTTTCATGAACTTTTTTGGTCCTTACTTTCTGAAGTTAATAAGGCTAAATCGATATTCATTAATAGCATAAGCTGAATGCTAAAAATCTTCTAAAAAATGAATAAGTTCATTGGATTGTCCTGCTGTCAGTATCATGTGCTGAATTCATAGGGACTGGCATCAAACCAAGAAAATTGGGATTTCTATGCAAATGCTCTACAAACTGAGCTACTTGTCTCTCAAAATAAGTTCAAGTCATACAGAACACAGCATGAAAAAATGATGGTGTTCAAGAGACTTTTCAATTACATGAAAAAATTGTCTGAAAGTTCATTTGAATTTTACAAAAATTCCCTGCAAATACAAAAGGAATCGGACTCCTGAAATCTCCTTAGCAACTGACTTCAAATAATTCCATGAATTGAATCAAATTTTGCAGTCATAATTAAGTCAAGAAAAGTATGAACTAGACAGGATATCAAATCTAAGAACTTACCATTATTCCCTCTAATGAATGCATCACCATACTTGTTTTTAAGCTAAAAAAGTAAAGAATATATAAATATATACAATTATATTTATATAAACAAGCTCTGGAAGACAATTCCATATTTTCAGGATTATAAGTCATCAATCTGCTTCCATTGCTTTGTTGGAACTTCGATTTTCTACAAAAAATGTAGTTTTTTCCTCCTTCTTAAGTTTCAGCTCCAGAATTGAAGGATTTTTATTGGAAAAATACATTGCTACGGATACGGAATAGAAAATATCGAAATGACTTTGTATGCAAGGAATGATGGTCTTGATAATCTCATACCTGTCCATTTAGATATTCTTCAGTTTGCCCAAGGACAATGTTCATATACCCATCTAGACATGTTAGTACACCTTAAAAGAGACAAAAATTTTTCTTCATTAACATAAATTAATTAGTCAAGAATGAAATGTCTACTGAGCATCAAGCTGTGCCTAGGTAAGACTTTTATTAGGTCTCCCAATCATAATCTTAGAGTAATCTACCTTGGTCTGAGTCCAATAATAAAAGTAAAGTGGAGTTCCATAACAGAAACAAGATTAGGGGAAAACTTTCGTAGATAGCCAACCAACCCAAGGTTCTATGAGCCAAGGTCTTGTGAGGTTGGATGACCAGTTCCATTCCTCTCCTACCGCAAGCTTAACATATAAACCCATTTGCTCGAGGGTGGGCAAATAGAGGACACAAAGAAATGGGAATGAATGTCTCTAGCCCTAGACCCTAAAAACAACAGCAAAAATTCATATGCACACATCAAAGCACACATACATACATACATACATACATACATACATACATACATACATACATACATACATACATACATACATACATACATACATACATACATACAAACATACATACATGCTTACATGGCGACATTTTGAGAGCTGCTTCTAGTAGATTTAAATGTTCACCCAGGTTAAGTAGTCGCAATTAATATCCTTATTATAATTACAGTTTCTATCATTACATGAGGTACAAGGTATCTTTTTGAAGTCGTTGCCCAAGAATCATCTGGACACCTACCTCTGTAATCGACACCTGAATTTAGTTTCACAACTACGGGACGTCCAATTATTTGCTTTAGAAAGTCACTTGGGTTTTGTCTTCCACTCATTTTTTGATATTCAAAGTACACACGTAGACCCAATGCACAACAAGCGTTTACTCAAATCGTTAGGCCTGACAGCCTCTTTCAGATTAGCCTCTTTATCAAGCACAAGATTTGGGACCTTTCCTGTTGTATTTCTAATAAGTAAACTCAATTTCTACTCCAAAATGAACCAAATTCGTCTATTTATTCGTAACAGTTCATATCTACATTCTTCTCACTTTCTTTTATGGCTTCTCAAGTGATACAGTCAGCACTGAGAACATTTAGCGGCTGTGCAAAAAACAGGAATTCATTCATTCCATCAGATTCTCCTTTTTCTGTGGCTTCTTTATAAAAAGGTCACCGTAGAACTGCTTTCTGTAGCCCTTCCGTCAACCATGTTCATCTATTCAATTCCATTCAGCTGATTGCAAGGGCTTTTGGGACCGTGTTCCCTTTTGTGTGGCCAACCTCTCTCCAACTTGCCATCTTCCAAATCTAAGATCAATAAAGTTTATCTTATCTCCATCTCCTCTTAGCCTTTTGCTTTCTCCTTTCTTCCTTTGTTGGGGCTTTGTATAGGCCACCATGGTCTTTCCCCAACATAACTCACTAAAAAAATCTACCTGGGCTGGGAACAGGCCCCAGGCATCAGCGCCGTTGAGTTCCAAAAGTTGGGTTGAAATCATTTTAATAAAACAATAACCAGATAAATGAAGCTTTGAAAATCCCTCGATAGTGTCCTACTCTATCTGGCTAATGAGCTGTCCGTTTTACAAAATTAATATAGTATTCACAACTTGAAACCTGATAATCAAGCAATTACATTGACCTACAAACGGACTTCATTGGTGAGTCAAAAGCCCTGAATATCGAAAAATCTTCATGACAATTACACTTTTTCCACTTTAAGATAAGTTGAAGCCAGGGTGCAGCTTCCGACAGGGCTGTAGAGTAGGGGGTTTGGGGGCTCAGCCCCCATAGTTGTTTTTTCGAACAAAAAATAGATTCGAGGCCTTTAGTCCCCTAGTTGTATCGATTTTCTGAAAAGGTCATTTGCGTACTTGTTCATTCACTGTATTAATCTTCTTATTGTTTTGCTAATTGTTTGTTATCCTTTAAAGGAATGCGTGTTTAGGTGGTAAAGTCTTTTGATTCTATTCTATTTGGTACATGGAAACTCTCACCGCTCTCGTAGAGCCCCCTGGTAATTTTTCTAGCTCTGCACCGTTGGGCGCTCAGATTTTAGCATGCATAGGGAAAGTATATTTTCATGAGGTGGTTTCATGTTGCTTTCCTTTTCGATAGTGCTTTCGTTTGAACCGTGCTGCATTCGAATGCACAACCCCCGCATTATCACACTACATGCTTAACCATTACTCTACGGCACCAATAGCTTTACCTTCTACCTGCTGCAAGAGGAGTATTTATGCTGCTAGAGAATAGTCGCAGTATATCACCATTTCATTCATATCACTAATTGATGAGAGAAAAATCTACCCATGAAAGTGAAAATTTTTGAGAATTCCTGGGCATCAGATGCAGAACGCAGCTTCTAAATCCCTGCAGAGTTGCACAATCTCTTGTCTGTTTTCTAATGGGAATGAGTGCAGAATCTTCATCGAGTCTTTCTTTCAAATGTGCTTGAGGGAAAGTGGTTGCAGAATCGGTTACGAGCCGACGAAGATTGAGTTGAGATCACCTTCGGCGGTCGATATCCAGGGAAAATAACATGGAGGTTTCTGCATTGTCCCTGCAGAATAATAATACAGAAGCGCAGATTGATAACTATGGCTGCGAAACATTGACACGGCTACTTCAGCATTGCAACACGACTCCTAAACAGCTCGCGCGAAGCACTCAGTGCGTCATTTCCATCGAGACTAGCAAATAAACAATTGATGTACATTACGTTGGTATTACGCCTTAAACTCATTCGTGGTTATTAGTTGATGAATTATTTACAAGATGGCTTGCAGTGTGAGAGATAGGCTTGCCATCAACGTCATAATCCCGTTGTGATTTCAATCACGTAAATAGGGATTGTCAGCGGTTGTGCAAGGCAGCTATCTAACACATTAGGTTTTTGATATTTAAAAGGGCTGTAGATGGCCATCTAGACATAAAAAGCGAGCTAGCACAGTAAATCAGACAAGCTAAGTAAAGAAGAAGAGGGAGGTTTTCTTCAAGAAATTTGCAAACAACTACGTTTTTACACTCTGGTGACAGGTTAAGAAGCATCGTTCTAGATAGACTGTCAGCCAAGCGAAGGCCAAACCAATAACCAATCAAGGTGAGAATTGACGAAATTCGACATGAAGAATTTTCAAGAAAACCAAAGACTTGTGCTTCCATCTTTTCCTGTAGGCCATAGAACGGTCGATAAAACGAGGAAAACTCCAGGAAAGCTAGTGCCAATAGACAAAAGAAGGGGAGCTGAAAGCTTCAGAGGTAAACACGAGGACATTGGTTTGAACGAGCAAGGTATAGAAACTAGTGTGACAAAAAGTGACGCGAACTCCAATTTTCGAGTCAGAACGAGAAATACTAGCACAGCGAAGCAAAGGGAAAGTGACGTCGCGTGCATGAAAAGGACGACGAACAGGTCTAACTTCGGCGCACGTTTAACACAATTGACCACAGAGAGGCTGGAGAGCGTAGGCGATGGAGTTAGAAAAGATTGGCCAGAAGGTGATGAGCCACAAGAAGAATGCTGGAAAGAAAAGATGATATTTGTAGAAAAATGGATAAAGGATTGCGAAAGGTCAGTGGAGAATGAGTTTAAAAAGAGTGGGAACGAAGTCATAGCGGTGAGTTGCCCCGCTTGGATGAAGACTGCCGTTGAAATGAGAAAGAAGAGAAACAAGCGAGTTCATAGCGATGAAAGTGAGCCAGCGATTAAAACTGAGGATTGCCGGCAGTGTAATGGAAGCAAGAACAAGAGCAACGCTGAAGGAGAGAGCATCATAGAGAGGTACTTGGACGCAAGTGGGACAGCATTAGATCGGCTATCGACGGAAAGCGAGAAAGAGAGAAAAGCCTCTGAAATGTTTATCAGGGATCTTAAGGTTACTGGTGTGAATCTTGCAAACGTTTTGGAGAACTTCCCTGCAAAGGTTTTCGTGTCGTGCTGCTTTGAGCATGATGCAGAGTACAAAACTATCGGGATTTTAAAGTGTAAAAAGCTGTTTAGAAATTAAGTATCATTAATATGTTGAAATAAATATTTGAAGTTCTGCATGATATTTTTACGAAATAACCATCCACTAAATGAGACTGAGTATAGATTAACAACCGAATTTTATTTTGACTACACCTCTATCAATTTAGCCCATCCAAGGTAAGGCTGTCAAACGTTCCCTTTGCATGCGGTGGACTGATTCCAGATAGCTGCCAAATCATTTAACAAAAACAGTTAAGGAAGTGTGTGAAATTTTTTAGAATTCCTTATCAAGCTATGGGTTCAAATCTAATGCATTGATATAGAACATGATGATGTAGTAAGTCCACTTTCTGCCCCCCTCCCTTTTCAGTTCTATGGCCCCCTTAGTTCTTAAAGCCACCTCTGGACGTGCTGTCATTTCAATAACTAAACTGCGTTGCATACTTGATTTGGAGTGCAGCAGAAACCAGAGACGGCTCTGAGCTTTATCTAGAGAATTGAAACACTGCATTGCATACTTGATTTGGAGTGCAGCAGAAACCAGAGACGGCTCTGAGCTTTATCTAGAGAACTGAAACACTGCATTGCATACTTGATTTGGAGTGCAGCAGAAACCAGAGACGGCTCTGAGCTTTATCTAGAGAATTGAAACACTGCATTGCATACTTGATTTCGAGCGTAGCAGAAACCAGAGACAGGGCTCTGAGCTTTATCTAGAGAATTGAAACACTGCGTTGCATACTGGATTTCGAGTGCAGCAGAAACCAGAGACAGGGCTCTGAGCTTTATCTAGAGAATTGAAACACTGCGTTGCATACTTGATTTGGAGTGCAGCAGAAACCAGAGACAGGGCTCTGAGCTTTATCTAGAGAATTGAAGCACTGCGTTGCATACTGGATTTCGAGTGCAGCAGAAACCAGAGACAGGGCTCTGAGCTTTATCTAGAGAATTGAAGCACTGCGTTGCATACTTGATTTCGAGTGCAGCAGAAACCAGAGACAGGGCTCTGAGCTTTATCTAGAGAATTGAAACACTGCGTTGCATACTGGATTTCGAGCGTAGCAGAAACCAGAGACAGGGCTCTGAGCTTCTTCTAGGGAAGTGGAAATCTTGAGGGGGTTTCCCATTGCCTTCCCCACCAATGGCGTTTTAAAAGTGACACATGCCGGAATTGAACTGATAACCCATGTGTTGTGAGTCCGCATGCTTAACCACTACGCCACGGCACCACTACTAATGGTGGTGATTTGACTATCGGGGGATTTTCGTAAATTTCAAAGGCTAGTTGAAGGACGATCTCCATCAAATCATATCTTAGACATGGGCAAGATAGTGTGCATGGATTGTCTTGCATGGTTAATAGAAACTCAGCAGAATTTATGAATGATTACATCTTTTGTAATCTTTGTCTGCCACACAAGACCATGCTCATCGAGTAGTATTTTGCTCACTCCAATCCAACTTTCCATGTTTCGTGATGTTTAAGGCAAAACTTGTCGTCTCTAAGTAGCTACGCTCATACTGTCCTTTCCATGATGTGATGGCTACACCTTGTAGCTCTCACGGTTCTTGAGTCAAAAGCTTGATTTTACGACCAAAGTAAGGTGGCAGTGGAATCAAGCAATCTCGAAGTCTCTTCTTCCTATATTGCATGACCGTATTATTTCATTTAACTTGATTCAAGTTAGTTCGAATAAATCTAAATTCATTTACAATAAAATAATTAGATACAACAGCTCCAAATTAAAATTATAATTGCAGTAGCACTCTTAAAGTTGGTGAAAACTTTATACATTAACCCTAATTTATGCATAATTGGTCATGCATTACATATCAATTTATGCATGAAAAAATTGAAAATCCGAAATGCTATCCAATGGTATATAACAATATATTGCTTAACGCACAGGGAAGAAAATGAGGTCTATTTTTGGCTTAAACTTGACCTGATTTCTCTCTCCTCTTAGTTTTTCACTTGCTTCTTGCCTCCTTTGTTGGGGCTTTGTATAGGCCACCATGGCCTTTCCTCAACATAATCCACTAAAAAAAATAGCAGACAAAGTAGCGAGATGCAACCGTCCTTTGTTTTCCAGAATTTTGCAAATTCAAAGTCAATGGCTGATACTCATGATTAATGACTAGAAAAATCATGTTGTATAAGGATTTCGTTTTCCGTTCATATGGTACTCGGCAAGTGATGTTTTAGCTTTTTTCTAATAAGATCGTTGATGTAGAGTTTCTAATCATCCCAGGGTTAAGCTCCCATGTATCGAATTGACATTAGGCCAAACTGCAGCGCATTCTTCTTTTCAATAATAGCGGGCACGTTTTATTTTTCGTAGCTTAGGAGAAGTTTGCTCTAGGCATGACTGAGGTCATAGATGCATGGGTCAGCTCTGGTAAGGCGCATTCAGAATTTGAGCTTCCCGTCACGTCAGCCACCATTTGCATTGATGCTGTATTGTGCAGGCGCAATATGATCTCATTCCAAGCAGTTAGATAGTCTTTCTGAAGGGCATTAATTATCAAACCTTCTTAATGAGCAGATGAATGGATAGGAACAGGTATGAGAAGGGATGGCTGGAACTTCTGTTTTTCAATCTCCCATCAAATGATGCCTATGTGCTATTTGTCATCAACATTATGGTGTCTGTTTATGCTAGAGAGCTCGGTACGATTCGAGGAGTTGTAAATATTAGATGGCATGCCGGCTGCCAGACTGAATCTTATCAAGCACAATTTTACATAAGAATCGAATCATTGGCTTAAGTATCAGTTCCATTTTTACGACGTTTCAGTTGAGCCCGTCCTAGGCGATCGCATCGACACGCGATTTACACCGAAGACTATCATGAGAAAGGGGAGAGAAATCGAGGGACACTTCAGCTGGATACCTCCACCACTGACTGTGATCAAATTGAAGGAGAAATACAACAGGTTTGAGAAATGGGAGAGAAGCCCGGCGACGAATAGACCGAACGATGCAAAGTTTCGGAGGGAAGAGAATGTCGTTGATGAAGCCAAGCAAGTAGAGAATGCAAGGGAGAGACTTGGAGAGAGAAATGAAGAACGGTTTAAGTCGAACGGGGATGCTTATCAAGATGAAATGGATGCAGATTGCCGAGAAAGCCAGTGCCACCAAGAGCTAATTAAGCATGGCAATGGCACGGAGAAATGCATCATAGAAGAGGAAGTAAGATCAGAGTGGGTTCCAATGCCTGAAAGTGGATTTGAATTTTCCTTTCCAGAAGATTTTAATGATGATGATCATGATGGTGTTAATGGCGCTCATGGTGAAGAAGAAGAAGAAGAAGAAGGAAAGATGGGTGCAAATCGAGATATGAAACTGTCCTTTAGAAAAAAATCAGGATCAGAGCATTACCGAATCGGGAGGAAAGCAGTAAATGTTGATGACTTAATGAAAAGCAGAAAAATAAGTGAGATCCATCCATCCCAAAAGTTTCTATCTTTCTCGTTTCAAAACAATGATGAAATGGTGAATGAAGGCACAAGTGATGCTGGAGTGATGTATTTGAAACGACTTGATGAGGAAAAAGCGAATGGTTTAAGCGAATGCGGAGAAGAAAAGGAATGGAATAAAAGTGAAAAAAAGAAGCAGAAAGATAAACGAAACAAGGAAATGAGAAAAATGGCGAAGAGGGAACACAAGAAGAAAAAGTTACAACAAATAAACAGCAATGGATCAGTGAAGATGAATGGGGGTAGAAATGAAAGTATAATTGTCGTAGAAGAAGCTGGAAATTTTGAGGATATTCAAAAGGAAGGAATGATTGCGAACAGGAAGAAGCATGTTTTCACTCAAGAAGATATTAACTCAGAACCCATTGATGTTGATGATGTTTTAAATCGCAAGAAAAGTACCACTAGTTACAAGGAAAAGTTCTTATCAATCTCTTTTGAAAGAAGCGAGAATATGGTAAAGGAAGAAGTTACACCACGTGGAGGACTATATGGAAAAACGATTGGACATAGGAGATAATAAACCTGACTCCTTTAATTCAAGTACTCTTATTTAGCATGAGTGATAGATTAGAGTAGAATGTTGTTAACGGAGAAGGAAAAACTGAATGAATAATAAACTGAATGAAATTCGAAATCTTTGAAGGGAAAACTTTGATTTCATTAGTGTTAAAATATCTAACGTGATTCCAGCAGATCTTCAAAGTTCGAATGAATAAATCGATTCTTTGATCTTTTGAATAACATTCTTATTCTGATACGTTCATGGATTTCTGCTTCTCCTGGCTTTATTCTTTAATATTTCATGGTATCTTGTTTTATTGCACGGACGGTTATAACAGATTTTATTAGCTGAGATTACAATCCATTTTGAATATTCGTTATTTTCATCATCACTAATGAACTCGAGTCTATCAATCAATCAAACAGTCAACAGATCAATCAATCAATCAATCAATCTATCAATCAATTAATCAATCAATCTATGAAGCAATTAATCGATCAAGCAATCAAGAAATTAATTATTCAATGAATGAATCAATCAGACAAATGATCAATCAATCAACTATTCAAGCGATCGTTGAATCAATCAATCAATAAATCGTTCAATCAATCAATCGTTCAATCAATCAATCGTTCAATGAATCAATCAATCAATAAATCTTTCAATCAATATATGAATCATCAATCAACCAATCAATAATTTAGTCAATCAATTGACCAAGCAGCCAGCCTGTTAATCAATCATTTGTCATTTGACCAGTCATTCATCTATCCACCAATCGATTGACAATCAAGCAATTAACCAAGTAGTCTCTCAGTCAGTCAATCGACCAATCATCAATCAGTTAAAGAGTGAATCATCAATGAGTCAATCATCTATCAATCACCAATTAATGGTGTCACTCGAATGCACGACAATCGTCAAAAAATTAATACATGCAGTGCTTTTATAATAAAAATCATAATTTCAATCATCATAGTCATCATCATCGTCATCGTGATTACTATCATAAAATCGTTGAATTAATGAGCATCATAATCGATCGAATCGTTAAGGATCATCGCTGACACCATGGAAATATCAAATGCGATAAACATCGTAATCGTATTAATCATTCATAATCATCAGCATCATCATTGTAAGGGCCGTGCCCCCTTTCATGCTGTTGGGAGTCAAGTTTACTAGTCAACAAAATTGTTTTACAGCACTACAAGTACTTCTATTCACGTAGCCGCATTAAAATTGATGAAAGAGGACAGGTATAGAATTGAGATTTCCCACTTCTGTCCAGCTATCTTGTTTATTTGTCACATCAGACGCAAAGATTATAAAAGGGCTCCTATTCACTGCGTGAACAAAGAACGGAATAGCACTGCACTGGCTTAACCACCTCTATCGCATCACCATTGGAGCAGACAAGTCAGAAGGACACGAAACTTTGCTTGATCAAAGAAAACACACAGCAAGAAGGTGCATCAACTTTGTATTTGTTAACATCAATAGGTGCCTTTCATTAACTAATCTAACGGCTCTAATGAGGTTAATTTTCACTGTATAATCATGGAGCGATATAGCTAGGAGCTGCTTCATTTGATGGTGGATGCGATTGTAAGACACTCACGAATACAATTAGGGAGCTGAACATTAGACTCGCAACGGAAAGCAGAAGACAGCACGTCAGAACAGGCCTTTTTGTAAGCAACTCAATCTGGTGGGCCAATTTTCCGGAAGGGGCAGACAATTATGATGACTAAAAAATTTACGAGCCGAACATTTTAAAGCTCTTTAAAGGGCCTATGTTTTGGTGAGGGTAGGCTTTTGTATTATATCTAATTGAAAAGTAAATTCCTGGCAGAAAACATAACATATTCCATAAACGTAAGGTCAAGTCAACTTAAAAGTCTTTAGAGTCAAAAAATTAAAGTCTAAAACGAATCCTTGAAAATTTGACAGCGAAGTCTCTTCTGGCATAAACTTCGACGTCGGGCTCCCGGTATCTTCTGCCTTTCATTTCTAGAAACTCCGCAGCTGCTGGGCGAGGGTCAAAAGTAGACGTGCCGCCTCCATTGAGTGTCACCATAATCCTGTTGTTGATCGTTGACTATTTTAAGCAATATCTTCTTGGGTCACAGATTGTGTTGTGCTGGGAAGCGATTCACTCTATGTGCATGCTGTGTGGAGTTAAAGTTAACATGGCACCAATAACTTTCCCAATGGCTTAAGTACCTTGGAAAAAACTGGTAGCAGCTGCCTAAGAATATTTGACAAAGTAACTCCAGTGTCACTTCCTGTGTGCAGCCAATTTTCTAGGACACCGTTTACCTTGTCCCAAAGATCGCAACATTCAGCAACGAAAACTCACGTATCTTCAGGAAAACTTCATCACTTATCAATCGGTACGTCGAGAGGTCCAAGCTAGCTTGCAAGCATCTAAATTGAGGAGCACAGCATCGATCAATTGGCAAAAGTGCTGAGCAAAACGGACATCGTGATACCTGGAGAATTTTCTTGCATTGGGACGTATCTGTTCAAGTTCTTTGGTCCTTTTACTGGCAGTGCAAAAATACGTTGCCACACTCTTTAGGTTTGCTTCCCAACAAATATTTAGTCCTGGAACTGTACTGATAACTTGCTCAAACGCTAGATCTGATCTGTGTGCACAACACCAAAATGACAGCATCTTTTGATCAAAATGATCCGAGAGTAATCTCCAAAGACCTCCATGTTTTCCCATGTTTGCACTTTCGCCATCAGTTGTAATTCCTGCAAATTTGTTGGCGTCTATTTCCAGCTCCCCGACAATAGTTCTAAAACGAGTAACTGTGCACATTTAATGTTAAAAATAATTTGGCTTACCTGTTTGAAGTTCTTAACAATTGCTATAAGCTGTTGCATGGATATATGATTTACATACAAGGTACCAGTCCCTTGACGAATGCTGTTGTTGTTGTTACGAAAATTTTTGTTGATCTGGCATTCGAAATTTTAGCAAATTCATTTTCAACAGAAAGCAATCTGGCCCACCAGTACATATGTAAAATAAGGCCTGCGTCAGAAATGCATAAATAGTTAGGCTAGAGTTAGGTAAATGCGTAAAGGTAAGATGAAGATGTAATGATGACGAAAAGATAAGGGAAGGAAAAGGCAGCAAAGGAAAAGATCACACGAAGGTAGACAGCATGCAAGAATCGAAGTAGGTGAGCAACAAGGGCGAGCATGCAGATAAGAAGAGCAGGTCAATGATCAAATTAGCCACATATTGCATGTAATATGGAGAGGACAACACCTTCTCTAAACGGATCTAAGAAGGATTGAGAATATTTGCCAAAAAGCGGTATGTTGAGGCATCGATGATATTTTATGCAAATTTTGCAACATCGTATTGATTATTCTATCAGGAACAAGCAGCATGGAAAGAGGTGAACAAGAATTCAAGCCACCGCCTTGCTCGGTGTTCTTCGTCGAAAAGAGAAAACGTCATTCAGCACGAAATGTCAAAATAAAGCAAACCAGGGACCCGTTTAAACAGAACATTCGCCGGACACAGCAGCGGAGATGCAAGGATCTTGATTTATCAGAGGACAAACTCATTCAAAAGCATGTCAAGCAGATGCAATGGAAAGCCGGTCTAGAAATGTCAAACAATTGTCAATTCGATCGACAGGAATGGATTGAAAAGTGGTTTCGCACACTTGATTCGGTAAATAAACTTACCGGTGATGAGATAGGGGAATATGACTGCACGAGAATCACGCACATGCAGCCAGGGTCAGATGACAGCTCATCAGTTGTCATATGGCAGGGTAATTGGGGCAGAAATCACAGAGAAAACGTGGACAAAAGAAATCAAAGCTGTTTTCGTCCGAAAAAGGAAAGATGCAGCAACGATGTCTCAAATGGGATTGACTGTCGGGTTATTAATCAATGCAATGTTGATAGCAAGCATACTTCTGCTATTGCCGACAGGGAAACAAGGAACGACTCTCCATCTACGAGCAGGTCTGTTCCAACGAAGGAGCCCAATAGCGAATTCAATATGGGGGAACACTTCTCCGAAATCAACGAGAAAATGATCGTAACTCTATGCTGTGAGAACTTTGTAGACAAGGATAAAGTGAAAAAGAGATGGGTTCACATGCACCAGAAAGGAATGAGCGACAAATATCGAGACTAGACGAAACTCATCTTCATAGCTTTAATGCATTTGGCATCTATCATTTTGCTTTAAATTGCTAAATACGTATAACACAGCCGCAATTTTGGTCTCTTTTCGTTTTAGACCTTCCAAACAGTGATGATTCAGAAAATTGGGGTCCCTTGAATACAGCTGAGGTGGAAGGGCTATCTTCCTTAATTTGTGTTGTGAAATGACATTGTACATGATGCATTGGTAGGCTGGTTGATTGACCGACTAATTGATTGATTGATCTAAGGCTGTCTACAGTCTGAGCATTGCACCTTTGAAGCAATCGATGCCTCTCCACACCCTGAGTTGAGCATTGCCTCATTCTCTCTTAAACCTGTAAACAGATACCTCTTTCTAGCCTTTGGAAGCTGATAATACCGAATGAATTGCTTCAAAACTATTATATCGAAATACACCCGAATGTTTTTGTGGTTGTGCAATTACTTCAAGGCATTCACTGCAGGTGCTTATGCTATAGCTAAACAAAAAGTGAGTCAAAATCATGGGATTAGGGTCGGAGTCTCTTGGCACTATGCAGGTTCTACCGCAAGAAGGCTAATGAATAGGAAAGCGGCGTATGCTGCTTTTGCAACACCTTACCTTTATCTTTAAAACAGACAAGCAGGATATCTGAAATAATTATAGCAATGATAATGATAGAGATTGTAATTTTAAGAACTATTGAAGAGAAATTGCATTGAGTAAAGTAGCAATGTTCTGCATGGAATTCTTCAACTCCTTTTGGATTTGACACACTGAAATGAAGTCGCAGATAATGACGAGTGATCATCTGCACTCATATCACTTATAACCTGGCAATAAGAGCCCCCCCCCCCGTTTTGCAGCTGGGTGCCCTTCCCAGTGAAAGCCCTCGTGATTTATCTTGGCTTTGGACTGCCACTGGATATGAGTAAATGTTTCTCACTGAATAGAGTCCTTAATTTGAATGCATTAATCATGTTGTGTCTACATGGATGGACCGAGAAACGAAGGTAGTAGAAATGAGAGCAAGGTGGGCATATGGAATGAAGAATGAAGTCGTTGGGACATTGCGGGAAGAAGAGAAAGGGCCTTGTGGGATGAAGATTGAGACGGTTGGCTGTCAGAAGGAAAGAAAGGACGGGGAGGATAAGATGGAGCACTTGTGTGACAGTGATATAAAAATAGCAAGGGTTGAAGGAGGATCGGGAACAGGATGAGGGGGAGATGTATCCGACTTGGTGACCCCACCTAAATGGGAGGAAGCCAATGGAGACAATGGAGAACGATGCTGTCTGCACAGTGCATGAAAGCTAAGAAAAAGCAACACCCATGGCGAGGACACGCAACAGACGCATATACCTTAGGAAGAAAGGAATGCTTTGAACTGTAATCACTGTATTGTCAAACTCATATGCTCTTGTTAGTTAAGTGCTGTTATCACGAGGATACGTGCAAAGGCATCCAGCCATGCTCAGAGTATAATGACGTATCTTTAGGCCAAGGATGGACATCACACAGTTTGCTAAAATATTGATGATTTGATGAGATATGATAATTGTCTTTTTTGAATTGTGATTCAAATTATGTGAATGGCAAAGCCGCAACCTACAGGTTCATGGCTTGATATTCAACTAATTATAGTGAATTGAGCTTCTCTCCTGCTTCCAAAATACATCAACACTACGAAGACACACTGGACACATACGTGGCAGAAACGCAAAAGAATAGGTAAGGCTAATTAATTAAGCAGTGAGGCAGCTGGCTCACGCTAATAAAATCAATGCCGAATCGGTAGCAAATTTAGTAGGACTCCTTCAAGAAAAAATCCGATTTGGAAGGGCATTCAATGTTAAAGAGAATTTCAGTTGTCATCCGCTTAACTTTGATATACAGCAATCAGAATATAGGTGACAAATGATTTCTTTCTACCAATGAGTATACCACCGAACGATCTTCCCGGAAGAGAATTGGATATTTTGTTGTTAAATGCCGCCCATCATAAGAGAATGAGATCATAAAAATATTAGCAAATAATCATTGATGGTGTTGTGAAATCCATATCGCTTAAAATAGGAGGAATATGAGAGCGAAAAGGCTTCGTTTCAAGTCATGTCCGTTTGAATCCTGCTGGGTAAAAATCTTGAATCGCTTCGCATGCTTATAGCTTAACTTTTCTTCTAGATTTCTTTATAATCGGAATGTCTGCAAGAGCACATCCACCACGGTATATTCCCCCACCAACAACGTTTCTGTTAAGTCGCTCTGGGGCAACGTACGGCGAGGCAGCTTTGCCAAACAAAAATTGGAACAAAGTACGAGAGAATGTGCAAAACAACGGGCTGAAGTCGCAAAATGGAAGCAGTGCTTACGGAGACAATCAAGGTAGCGGAAATAGTGGGCATGATCCTCAGAGACGACAAAGAAAAGGCTTCCGCAATGGCGATGCTAGGCCCTGGGGTGATCAGTCGCACAGAATGCGGGAACCAAACGGAAGGGCGGTGACAAATATGAAGGAGAGATTGGAACGTCCAGTAAGCGAGAGAGAGCAACAGCAGAAAATTGAGAAGCAGCAGCATCATTATGCAAAGCCAGACAACAACACTGAAATTAATGATAATGCTGACTGTGATGATGACAAGATTAATGGAAGAGGAGGCAAGGCTCAGACTGGTGGAGAGAGGAATCCGAATGAAACAGATGGCGATGCTAGAAGAGTGCCTCTGACAAAAGCGGGTTATGAAGATGATGTTGATTGGCAGAAAAAAGCAGACAACGGGAGTTATGATTGGTCAAAGAAGAAAAGACAAAAGGGGAGTGTTTATGACCCAGAGGTAACAAAAATACGAGCAGAGAAAATCGACGAGGAAGGAAATCAAGACAAAAACATAAATGGAAGCTTAGATGCCAATGGCGATGGCCTTTCTAATGGAAGCTCACAAGGGAAGGATGACAGATGGATGAAAAGACCAACGAATGCAGAAGCAACGAGACAGGAGAAGGAGAGTTCATGGAGTAATGGAACAGAAGACGGCGATGGGTCGAGGACATCAGTACAAAGTGAAACTGGACACGGGTCATCGGGATCGATGGAAAGTGATGAGAGGAAGCCTGGTGATGAAGCAGTGGAATCAGAAACAGATAGTGATGACCAGAGTGAGGATTCGAAGGCTAATGGAGAAGGAGAAGGACCCAAAGATGGAAAAACCCGCAGGCTTAAAAGCATTCTGAAAAAATGCAGACCAAAATTTGCCGACAAACTTCTCGACGCGATAGAAGAGCAAAAGAAGAACTGCACGATCCGTTTCGATGACATCTGTAAGAAACATAAGCAGAAGGACGGTACCCCCATCTTTACAAGTTACTCTTGCGAAAATGGAGGCGAAGAGGAGAGCTTTCGGTCCTCTATGAAGAAGAAATTGCGCAACCTGGCAGGAGGAATTTACGTGAGAGCGTGCGATGGGGTGGAGAAAGTAAAGGAGGCAGCTGGGGACTGGTTGGACGAAATGAAGCCGAATAATGACGGGAGCTGGTCTCAAGTTGAAGGAGAGTATGGAACACGATGTGTCCCTCATGAAAATAACACTATCGAAGATCATACAATTTATGTTTGCAGCTGCTGCTTCAATGAACTCATTGACAGAGACGCATATGTTAACATAAAGTACTTCGATGCGGAATATGGCTGCTGCAAGCCCAAAATCGTTTCAAGGAGTTTTGAAAATAGGCCATATTTCTGCGAGAAACTGCTTCAAAGCATGTCTGAAAAGAGAAGGGAAATCTTCCTGAAGATTCACGGGAAAAGGCACCAAATGAGAGGTGGGATTCATTGTGTTTCGAAAATTCCCAGCATGGAAGCGGAGTTTCTAGCTCAACAATCGACTTTGCAGACCCCTGAAGCGAAGAACGATGGTGAAGAAAATGGCGCCGAGGAAGAAGATGGAGACATAAATCGTGAAGATGATGCTCAAAATGAAAATGAATGAAGTTTGCAAATAAATCTGTAATCGTCGTTCATTGTGATAAATAATATCTAACGATATATTTGCACAAAAACGATTTGAATTGGACTTTAAGTGAAATAAAAGTTTACAGCTAATAAGAGACACTAATCAATTTTCTACTGCTAACAATTTTTAGCGTATTAGCTTCGCTGCTGATAGAATAAATCTAAAAAGATTAATTTGAATAAATGTTCTGATAAAGCTTCAGAACTGCATAGAATAGCGAAGCATAACTGTGTCTCAATGAAGATCTTTTTGTCCGACAATCACAAGCTCATCAGTGTGTGAAATGTCTGATGATGACCTGAATAAGAATGTGAAACTTATACCTGGAAGAAGGGGTGGCCCTAGAGGGAGCAGGGGGGTTGCAGCTTCCTCATCGGGGAAAGAAGTGAAGTCTGCAATCAATTGCTGGCAAATTTTTTAGCTTATGTGAATTAACAATCCAACCCTTTTGTTGGGGAATTTATCTTCCCTGTCACGGAACCTAGCCCCCCTCGGGATAGTCCTTGCGAAACTCCGTGCCCACAAGTGGATCGGGAAGTTTAAACGTGAGCGATTGATCCACATTATTTGTTCCTTTTTGGAGAATTGATCTAAGAGTGCCAAAAGATCCCATTATGTGTCCATTACAAATATCAAACATAGCTTAGGTTACTTTGTTGAGCCCTACCATTTCCTGAAGTTTGTACAATTCGAACTTGTTTCTTAGACGGTCCCTCAACTGCGATAACTTTGGCAATAACGGGCACAAGTGCTATTTGTTTATTGACACTCTGTGATGTGGGATCTTTCTGGCTTCTGATCGTTGTTTCAGCTTCAATTTCATCTTTCTCGATGCTCCTCAACAGGTTCCTGTGTGCACCTTGAATCTTTTCGCAGACCAGGACGGCTTGGTTTTCTAAAACCGATTCATCGAAGCCGTTCTCGGTCTGACACGATGCATCGACCCCCCCGCAACTGACAGGATCTGAGAGCCCCTTTCTCTGCCTATCATCATTACGAAGATTTTCGCCTGCTCTCTTCAGAGTTCCAAGTTGTTTCCTGACTTTCATCCATCCAGCACCATACTCGAAATTTCTTTTAACAACGAAGACCTCATCTTTGTTGACGTCACAACTTGGAAGAGCGTGTACAGAACTCTCGCCGTCTGTATAGAACTCTACGTGGGGGAGCTCCTTCGTGGCGGTATTGAGCTTCCCAGCAGCTATACTCACTCGCCTTAGTCCACTTCTCTCAGTGCCCCTCTCCGATCTTTGCCTAAAATCACCGGATTTTATAGCAGATTTCACTACTGACCAGCCTGGTCTTATGTGTGGGTTTATTTCGAAGCACCGTGTCACAGCAACGACACTGTCACCTGTGGTAGCATCTTCTGGTAGAGCAGTGACTGCTTCATACGACTGCAAATAAGATTCTTCCGATACCGACAGAGGAGTTTTGCTAGTTACTGTATAGGTGTCATGATACTGTTCAAAGTTGCTCATGAAGGGATCATCATGAGAGGACTGCTCCGACTCTCTGGTTAATCGTTTCTTGAAGGCCATTTTCACTGCTGACCATCCACGTGCAGCTACAGATTTTTGTCGATCGCCCCCCTTTGTTGCGTTGAGCATACCCAAAGCAATACTGCTCCTATGGACTCCGCTTCTTGGCTCCTTCCTACCAGCTTCTTCACCTAGTGTTTCGTCGTGGTCACCACCATATTCTACATTTCCACCCCATTTCAAATTTCTGGTCACATTACCATTCAGGTTGTTATAATAGCTCTTGTCCCTCCATTCCTCGTCTTTTGCACTCGTCCCATTATAGCCATTACTTTCATATCTCATTGCATCAATGCCAGTAGCCATTTTCCTTATAAAAAGCACTCGATGACTTGCTGATTCTGGGGTATTGAGAATTTGTAAAACACGTGAAGCCGTTTCGCTTCTAATTCACCGCTGTTTTTCAGTGTCCTTTGATTTTGTGTTGGCTGATGGAATCAGTGGCTCTCGTATCTCTTCGAAAACACCAATGAAATCCGACAGCAACTCACACGTCATCAGTTTTGACTTTCAGCTTCATCCTCATTGCACACTTTGTAGATGCGAAACTTGTGCTGCTATCTGTGCCCTTTGGTTACGAAGATTTATCTGAGTCTTCACACTTGAAATACTGGCGAGGTGGGAAAAATTGATCGACCTCTGTACAACATACTCCTTACAGAGAATGGAGCTTGGGTATTCAGTATTTGTTTATAAGTGGATGAGGTTGGCAGGTCTCTCAATTGGCATCCAAATGGAGTAGCGATAAGATGGATAATTTTGTGGTTAGCTTTGCATTGGGCAGTTTCTTGCGGAAATAGCTAAGTGGTATGGCTAGATAAGAAAGCCAAGACCAGCAGGTGAAAAATATTCAGACATACTTAACTTATTTTGAATGCCATGAATAGAATGCTATATAAAGTTGGTCCTTGGAAGACACCAATCCACACAAACACAAATCCACATGTGTCTGGCGGGAAAATTATGATAAAGTTGCCCATTCAAAACGGTGGATATTTTTAGTAACTTCAAAGTAACAGATGGGAAGAATCAATTATTGATTTTTAGGCACAGTGCAAAACGCTACGAGGATTTGATGGATCTTTTTGAGAACATAAATGTTTCAAGTGAATTAATAAACCATGAAATATATCATGTTATCATAAGTATGTCTGTCAATTACTAATCATGATTATCAAAGATTTATGTCAGGGCGTGTCAAACGCATCACAGCCTAACATTTATCTACTTCAATCTTGAAGCATTATCGATCTCGATATAAGTCTCGATGTAAGTGTTGAGTAATTTGCAGACGAGAAATTCACTAATGCACCTATCATTCTGCTGAGATTTGCCCGTCTGCTTTTGACTGCGTGACTGGGATCAGCCGCGTCGTTATTGTTATAGAAATTGCAAGAAACTAAAATTTTGCAGACTTGTTTCTTCGAAAGCGACTTCTTTTCCTTGACAAATGTGCAAATTCATCAACAGTTTTCATGCTTACTCTTCGATATCCACTACCAACAAACGGGCCAGTAGTAAAATCTCCATTTTCACGCAACAGCTCACCACTGTCGCCTTCCTGGTGGCGTTTCGATCGTCTAAGACGATTCATTGCCTTCGAAATTCTAGTTGCATCACGTACTCGCTTCCACCTTTCTCTTGTAAGCTCCTCCGATGCCGACGACGGCCCACTCTCGAAACATCGGGTAACAACGGTCACGTTATACGCTGTGCCATCCTCTTCCGGTAGTTTTACGTCTTGTCCCGGTTCAATATTCTCATCTTGCTCTTGCAGCTGCAAACACTTTCTGTTTGGGCCTAAAACACTGCTTGCTCTTCTCAACCTGTCTTTCGACGTATCATTGCATTTTTCAGCTGCAGATTCTTCTATCAAGCCATTCATATTTTTACGACCATCGCATTTTATCTTCATGGCCGCACTCGGCCTATTTCTTTTCTTACTATCTTCGTCAGCATCGTTTTCGGTCTGACAATGCGACGACCCGTCCTTCCCGAATGTTCCCGAGCGTTGACGAGTAATTGCTAGTCTCTCGTTGCTAATTATGATTCTACGAAAACCGCTGAATGTATTGTTGTCATCAGCTTCTGTGAGGATGCTTTCTACATCTTCTTGCTCGGATGTTCTCTCTTTTCTCGTGAGATGGAAGTGATTTGCAGCTTTAGCAGCATTGGCTACCATTTTCCATCTTTTAACAGCATCAGAGGAGCACTCAAAGCTCCTTGTGAGCACCACTATTTTGTCACTTCCATGATGCATTTCTGCAGCTGTGCCAATCTCAATGGTCGGGTCCATTTCGAAGGCTTCATCTGTTACATTCTGGAAAACAGCGAAGTCTACAACTTCATCAGCATCACTTGATACGCCCGTTTGACAATCTTCCGAAATAGATATATCTTCTAGACCTAAGATTCCCTTTTCATTCACCTGTGCCTCGAAGATGCTTTTTTCACTTTGTTCACAATCTGTTTGCAACGCATTGGCATTACCCTCTGCACTCTCTATAGTGGAATCAAAATCAGTCGTCTGGGTCCCTACCGACGTTAGCCGACCCAAGGATTGCTTACACTTGCCACAAGTTACATCACCATCCATGATTGCTGCTGAACATTCTACCGAAACGGCTGCTGCTTCCATATGACTTAACAGCAGTTGCTTTCTGATTAATTATTCACTTAATTGTTTACTCGACGTGGATTGTCTTTTCCCTCAGGTACCCCATAGTTCTATTTACCCAACAGCCTTTTATCAAATTAATTCCATTTCAATATGGTATTCAGCAAAGAACCGTGAATCCAAACATGTCAAATGGGCATGCTAGAAATCCGATTGGAGCGTTGCAATTTTGTGGGTACTGATTTTTTAATGAAATTATCGTGGGCGTACTAGCAACGTACCCGATTTTGTCCACCTTTCGGGTCTGGGTTTTGAGTTACAAGCCAACCACCTAATCTAACACTGGTATTGAACTGTCAGAACAAAACCTACAATTCAACGAACCATTGACTAGGCATGCGCACAAAAGTTCTGCAACATCAAAAAAGCAGCGGAAAACACGACTTCCACCAAAAATAGCTTTTAATTGAAATCATAAATTTGGTTACTATTAACGAGAGAACTGTCTTTGTTATTGCAAAATAGGCTTATTCAATTTTTCTTTCTGCTTTCTAAGAGTTAAAGAGCTAGCTACACATTTAGTGGATATGCTCGTTATACAATATCTTTATAAGTCTATGTTGCTAACTTTCCATTTAGTACAATCCCTTGTTGAGTTATACCCTATGACCTGGGGCAAGGGAAGGTAAAGTTTCATGCATTAATCATTACTAGTATCATTATATAACTATTATAAAAGACAGCTTTGGAGATCAGGGGAAGCTTGCTTGAGAGGAACCATCCTGAGTCAGGACATGATTAGGCATACTAACCAGTTCATTTTCTCATTGCAGTACATGACCCCCAGCTTTACAGTTTTCTGGGTGAACGGACAGGGGATATGAAGGACCACTACAGAATGCGCGTCAAGTGTTAGGGTGCCCCCGATGGGTGTGATAGTGCAGTGTGAGACTGAATCTGTGGCCTTTTGGAAATGAGCTTGCTCTAATCACAGCACCAGCTGTCCCCCTTCAGCAGCACACAGACCTTGGTATCTCTAGAAATCTATTGGCCGTCCAAAGAAAAGAGAAAATAGACTCAAATTGCGACTTTGAGAAAAGCCTTCTGAAATCTTAGATGGAAATTTGGGCTTGCATTCATCTGATGAAAGGAATGCTATTTTTGTTGTATAACTCTTTGAAATAGGCAAGAATTATGTGCAAAAAGACTTTAAGAAAAGGACTATATCTGACACTGTTGCATTTTAAGCCATGGGAGGATTGTACCATAAACTTAATTTTAATGACAAAATTGAATAACTATACTCTCAAAGTGTATTTTCTTTATCTCTCTGTTTTCCTAGGCCATTCTATTTCCAACTTGGGAAGCAATTTTTCAGAGCAGGGACAGTCACTTACATTATGGCACAATTAAGGAATGAAACACTTGGAGACATTCAAAAGAGGGCTGGCTTCTTGAAATTAATTGATTTTATTACTTCAAAATCACCCCCTTTTGATTAGGATTAGTTTACCATCACTGCATACAATCATGAGAACAAAAATACTATGCTGGCTAGGTGACATCTAACAAATATCTCAGGAGTGTATCCCTGATCAGATATCATTAGGTAAAATCATCAACCCTCTTTCTTACACATCACTAAACAAGCTCATTAGAGGGTAAATGCCAAAGCAAAAATGTGTATGAATGGGAGACACTTGTTACGTTTCCTTTAGGGCACTTGGCACCAATGGCCCTCAGCTGGGCTTTTCAGCCTGGAAATTTAACCAACAATCTTGTAATTATACCAGCAATCAACCTGTTTCTTAACATTTCATCTGCACAGCAATCTGCGGGTCACTTTACATCTTTTCTGCTGGCTGTAAGCAATTTACTTTTGTATAATTTATGGAACATCTTGCCTTCTTCTTGCTTTCCTGAATCTTACAACCTGTCACCTTTCAAATCTAAGTTAAATAAACTTGATCTGATCTCTCTCTCCTCTTAGCTTTTTGCTTTCTTCTTTCTTCCTTTGTTGGGGCTTTGTATAGGCCATCATGGCCTTTCCTCAACACAACTCACTAATAAAAAAGATAATATAGAAGAACAAAAGGAAGCAATGAACTGACAAAGTAAATAGCAGATGATCAAAGCTTACTTTATGAAATGGAACTGGATACTTTCTATAGACTTGAAGTGAAGTGATTTATAATGATAACTGTGAATGAAAACAATGAAAAATCTTGCAAAATTCTGGTGGCTGCTAAAAAAATGGAGCAAATCAGTGTAACTCTGCTCTCACTAAGTCCGAACAATTTCATGATGAAAAAAACAGCAGAGGCTCTATTTACCTCTTTTTGAAGTGGAAATAAACAAAATATAACGAATTGAAGGGTGCAAAAATACAGAAGAAACGAGGACTGTCTAACTGCAGCAAATCGTGTCTTCTCAAAAAGTTTCAAATTTGACACAAGAACAAGGAGGACTGCCAGCCCAAATACTAACATCATCCTAACCACCAGTTGTGTCTTTTCCGCATATTTCATTAACTTTGCATCGGATTCACTAGCGCCTTCTCTTTCATCAAAAATTGATTGATTCTTTGTTGATTGATAATTGCTGTCAAATTTTGAGGTCTCATCACTGCCGGTTATTTCATTATTTGTATCTATGGAATTGCCCGAGGGACTGCTTCCAGCATTTCCCCCTCCATTTTTCTCAAAAGCATCAGTTTTTCCTGAGGATGTGTCATTTTCGACATGAACATTGTTCGAGGAAGAGCCGGGAGTATGGTCTGTTGTACATCCTCCATTACTATCAACATCATCATCATCATCATTTTTCTTTCTTGCCTTAGACTGGGCATCTACGACCCGTTTCAATCGATTCTCTGAATTTTCAAGGATTCTTCGACGCCTAGCTTCTCTTTTTGCTTCCATACTCTCACTATTAAAACAATAAAAACAATTGTTCTTGCATTACCCTGTTCGACTGGACTTCATGTTGAGAGGAAACAAATAATCGAAGCGAGATGTTTTGTAAAAGAGGCTAATTCCGTCGCAGTTACACATGTTTTGAACGGCGCGTAAATCAAATCATCTTCGTTTGAGAATTATGGCGACGTTCTAGATAATAACAAAAAACATTGGTAAGCAAAATAACGACCAAATATGGAAGATGCAAATGAATCTACAAATGAAAGGGAAGGTAAGTTTGACATGTTCCTGCAAATTACGCATCAACACAACGTGATTACCAATTACGACAGCGGACAACTTGCTGGACGTGCCAAGCTAAAGTCCCTTCGAATAGTTTTAGGTTCCACGAGTTTAAATTTTCGGTAAATCGTACGTTTCTACTATACTATGAATGAATGGGATCTTTTTACGTTGTATTTAATTTTGATAGGCTTGATTTTGTCTGGTCGAGAGTGTGTTTTTGTTGCACGTAAGCACAAGGTTTGCCCAGTGCCGTCTACTGTGCCTATAAATTCTAGCCGCGGAGGGAGCTCTCTCTGTGATGAATTCCTCGTCTTACAGCTCTTTTCTTTCAATGACGTAATAGTTCATGTCCCTTTTGATTATGTTTATTCCCTTCTTAATTATCTTCTACTAAAACACATATCGCCGTGTCACAGTGGGACATTCTGATTATAGTGTGTAAAATAGTCAGCTAGTCAAGTGTATTGGAATCAACTGTATTCAGTTTTCACCTTTTTCGGATGTATTTAGTTAAATTTTGAAATGTCTGAAAGTCAAAAACCTAAAAACATATATTTATTGCTATTATGAGCATGTTATTTCAGATTTTCAATGATTTTTTGTCACAGTCAAGTTCACTTGTGAAGAGCTTTTGGAACAAAACAGGTCATTAACAGAAGAGCTAACTCAATGCAGGGTAATGTATCTTTTGGGTTTTTACTAACCATCCTTTAGACACAAATATTTTCCAATCACATCCAAGACGTAATTCTAAGAAAATTATCATACTTTCAAAAGCAATCTTTGATGCACTGATCATTGATTAACAATCTTATCTTTTTTCTCGCTGGCTTTCCCATTAAAAGAGTTGCCTTAGAACTGCTACATACTTAATTGCAATGCAAAATTATTGTTTTTATCATATTTGCATTTGTAAGGAGATAAATCTTACAGAATTCTTCCTTGTCTTCTTTCAATCCCACCTAAGTTGAACCACTGGTCTGGATAAGCCTTGCCTGCACCTATGCCATGTATAGTCTGAGAGGGAGGCTGTTTTTTTAGAGCTAGGTGTCCTTCCAGCCACTGCCAATTATCTAAGCATGTGACCAGCCTGAGGAGTGCGCTCGATACCTGGCTACAGTGGCTGGGTTACAAAAAATTCAAAATAAGACATCATTATAAAAAGCTAGTTAACCTTATAATGATATGATATATAGACATTTGTTGAACCTCTGTTATGTACTGAAATGACTACCCACAATGAAACAAATAGCAAATTGCAAACACTTAACTTTTTGTTAGCTACTATCTCATCACTATCACTCATCATTCATGCATTGATAACATATATAATCTTATTAATTAATATCATTCACTCAATTAGTTCCATAGTTTCAATAGATTGAGTTTCATTGTCAGATGGCCTTCCCACTCATTCATTTTGGGACTGATTCAAAATGATACTGGTTGTGACTTCTAAAAATTCTTTTTCAACAATTTTGTAACAATGAAAAGTGGTTTGGAAAAGTGGAGATGGCAAAGGGCTACAAGATCTTTAATCTAAAGCTTAGTAGTGTGTGAAACTGTTAGGCATTGCTCAACTGGATTCAACTTTTCTGAATCAAAAGCTAGTCAACGGGACTTAAATGTTTTGCAGGCTGATAAAGATTTTGTTTGGACATTATGGAAGCGTTTACAGGCAGAGAAACCAGACATCTCTTCTGCCGTCAGTATGGTCATTGCAAGGTGAGAATCTGTATGGGTTACTCAATTTCAAGCTCAGCAAAAACAAGAGACACAGCTTTAGAATCTTTCCTTGGAAAGTAGATTTTTCTGTAATTTAAATGCTTAGCATACTGAGCCTAGCAGAAAGCAGAGATAAAAATTTAAGTTTTTCTAGGAGAGGATATTTCTTAGAATTAACTGCATAGCATGCTCGATTCCAAGATCAGGAGAAACCAGAGAAAGAGCTCAGATTTTTTTGAGGGAATTCAATTTTATTAGGTGGTTTTCTATGGCCTTCCTTAGCAATAGTGTTTTCACTGTGAGCATGGGTGGATTCAAACCCATGATCCCTGCATTATGATTCTTCATGTTTAACCTTATCACTACAGAACCACAAGGTAAGAGCTCACTCATAAATATAATTTATCTTTTCCATGTTGTCTGTTCATATGGAATTTGAGTTAAGGAATTTCATTTCAAATTCAAGGGAGCAGGAAAAAGCAGAGATCAAAGACAAAAAGGTTTTGGTAATTTTGAATGAGAAAGATAATAATATCAAAATTTTGGAAGAAGTAAGTTGTAAATTTGGCAAAGTCATACAATGATGTATAGTTCTAAATATCTTCATTTGATTTTTTATTCAATTTGTTTGTTGTTCAAGTTTCTTAGCCAGTTTATTAGAACTGAATTTTTTCAGATAGCGGCAGATCTTGAAGTCCAACTGAAGCAGTCAATGGAAAGGTATACATGGAAATAAACTCATCCATTAGGCAAATGTATTTCATACTAAGTTCGTTCATAATTCGTTATTGCTATAAATATGAGTATAAATTATTGTTGCTTATAGATATTAATAGCTCTAATTGTAAACATGAATGCATAGATAAAGTATGAGAATATAAGTGAATTTTTTCAAATGGTAAAATTGAAAGGAGTGTTTAATAGTAGATGATATAGCAATTATATTGGGGTAGAAAAATGTGTGACATTTGACTCTGAACAAATGCGATATGTCTGTCTTATGTTAAGCCAAGTTTTGATTGCACCTTCAAATGCATTAGAGAAAACTGGGAATGACTTATCAAGTTTAGCCTGAAATTCTACATTTCTCATCCCTCTGTTAACTTTTCAATCTATTCCTCCATCTTTAAAAAGCCTTTTTTGTCAAGTTGGTTCCTTAGATTCAGTTTAAACTGATCCAGACTTTAAAGGGTATCAAAAAACAAAAATTTGTATTGTTTCTTAACACAATTGAATTCCTTGTGCCAAACCCATTTTTAGTTGACAACAAGTTGATTGAGTACTCATAAGAATATAAGATTTCATTTTGTTGTCCTGCAGATTATCAGGTCTGCTTGTTGAGCGCACAGAATGGGAAGGAAAAATTTCTGAGTTTCAAAAAACTGTAGATAAATTGAAAGAAGAAAATATCTATCAGCAAGAAGTGGTAAGAGTTTTTTTTGCTATGAAAATCAGTGCAGATTCATTTTATTTTCCGGTTGAAGCTTAGATAGTTTGCAACATAGACATTACTATGTTTGTTTTGGTAAAATTTTTGAAAATAGAAAACAATTTCTTAGATTACGACATAGTTTCACAACTTTCAAACTTAACTGAGATGCTTTCAACAAAGTGATGCAATGAAGAATTTCAATTTGTTGCACGAAAAGACATCTGGCTCATAGGTTTCATACAAAAGAGAGTTATTGGCGGAAAATATTGATTTGATATTCTGAATGTGTTGGTATAAATATGGATGAATCTTGTGCCACGACTATCAAGAAGTCATTCGGAATGATATTGAGTAGCAGCAGGCCTGATTAATTTACAGAAAGCAAGCTTCTTGTGTGATGATCCTCTTGGCTGAAGTAATTGGTCTAGAAGCATGTGACAGACCCTTCCAAAAATGGATGGATAAATACTACGTAATTGAATGGGATGTTGGTGTGAAAATGTGCTGGAGAAATAGACAACAATTGCTAGCGTTTTAATTGCAGGTCTATAAAGTTGTTTTCTCTCACGCATTAAAGCTTTCACAAGATCATTAAAGAGACCTTTGCTTTCTTGATTTTAAGCCTTGTGAAAACAAGATGCAGGCCACTGTTAAGTTTGTGATTTTTCTTTCATGATAGATGAAAGCCAAAGAATTTCAATATGAAGCAGAGAAAAAAGAAAACCTGTCAAAAATTGAAGATCTTGAAAGAATGAAGCAAGGTATCAATAAAAAAGCACATTTTTGGATGCTTTTCTTGATGCTGTGGTTTTGTTCCTCTTCTTCATCGAGTCTTTCCTTCAGATGTGCTTTGGGGGAAGTGGTTGCAGAATCGGTTACGAGCCGACGAAAATAAGTTGAGATCACTTTCGGCGGTCGATATCCAGGGAAACCAACGTGGAGGTTTCTGCATTGTCCCCGTGGTTCTGTAACTCGCACAGTTGAAAATTTGTACTTTTGCTGCTTTCAGAACCATTTATTCTTTGTCACTTTTCAGAGCTAGAAGTTAGATTTTCCAAGCAAGAGAAGGAGATTGATGCTATGAAGGTCGAAAAAGTTTCTTCTGCAACTACAATGGAAGCAAACAATGTTCTAAAAGATAAGATAAATGCAAGTAAAAATGTTGTGATTTTGACATCATTGCATTTTCTATGCTTCTAATTATTGTCATCTTATAATGAAGTCTTAGTCGCAATGAAATGTAAAATTTGAATATGCACGGAGGAGTAAAAGCGGGAAGATTTTGGACATCTGGATGCCATTTCGTCTGACAAACAGGTGTCCTGAATCCAGGCTGAATTTGGTTCAGCTATGCAGCAACATTTACTACCGACAGCAGAACGTTCTTCAAAATGCCGATGCAAATTCTTCCATTTAATCGGTCAAGCCTGTTCGTCTTTTCACTTCGAGTTTTAGAGTCGGTCTGTACCAAAACAATGGATCGTGTCTTGTGTAGACAAGAATTTCATCATATTTTCAGGCTCTTTAGCCATGTGAAGGGCGACAGGCAATAATTCGTCCAAGCCATCATTCTTTCATTAACGTGAATTGCTCAATTCACACGTTTTGATCACATCTGGACGCCAGATTCATGGCTTTTTCTGCCAGTAGCCGACGTTTCATCCTCTGATCACTGCTGGTCGAGAGATTGCTGTTGATCACTGTTGCTCATCTTCTGTACATCGAAATCATGTATCCGCCTCTTTTGTGCAATATTGAAACTTGTCAACAAAATATTTATTTACACATGAATTTGCATATTTTTGAGAATAGGTCTTGGAGAAAGATCTGGAACTTACCAAACGTGAGGTACTATTTTTTAAATATTTTCTGAAGATCGCTCTGTTAAATGACGCAGATTCGTTTTTCAGTAGATCTTTTGCTAACGTTAATGATGCAATCTGATTCTTTTGAAAGCATAAAGAGCAGGTATCCGGCTTGCAGTCACGTGAAATTCAGCTGCTTGCCGATACTGCTCTGGCAAGCAATCAGAATGAAAGGATTCAACAAAAAGAGGCTGAGATCGCAGCATTGAGGTGCAGCATTATTTTTTTCCTATTGAAGATGATAAGCCATAATCGAAGCAAATATTTTTCGATAATATAAGTAGCTTGGTAGCAGAATAAGTTGCAGTTGAACAATGAATAAATTTGTGAATAAATTCTTTACTACAGATGAGAATTGTAAAATGTTAACTCGAGTCTCCTTCTCACAATTAGCGACGGAGAGAACCCCCTGTTAGAGAGGTACCTTTCTGTGCCACGGCATTGTAAGTTAGTGTGACTGATCGCCGTGTAGCCATTTACTGCTGGGCAGAAAAATAGACGGCATCCAGAATCGGGAAGAGGGTGGCTCAAACAGGACATATATGGTGGTTAACGCGAGCTCTAATCACTCTGCCAACTACCCTCAACTGAGAATCAGTTTTTATATCTTCAAAATTAAGTAACTCAGATCACCTCAAATAAGCCCTTCATTGAAGCAATGGTTTGGCTCTCCATTTTTCAGACATCATTTTTTTATGAATTATGCTGAATTTGTATAGCAAACAATTTCAAGAGGATCATTTTCGAAAATGCTTTGCAACATGGAATTGTCTTTTAGCTCCGATTTGAAAAAGATGAAAGAGGATTACACTGAATATCTTGGACACGTCAGAGAGCAGAATGAAATTATACGAAATCTACAACTGTTGCAAGACGAAACTCAGCTAGGTTTTCTACTCCTTCAAGCGACATATTTCATTTAGTGTCTATAACAATTAAGAACAAAGTCAATGTTCTAAAGCTCTATTGTTCCATTAATTCAATTCGCCTTTTCACTTTCATTGCGATTCGAATTTCTTTATGATTTCTCTCACCATGAAGTCATGGCAAATTGCTGGATAAGATTCTTCCTTCAATCGTATTTATTCAATCAGTTTTGCTAAACTCGCCGGCTTTTACGACCAAATACCTTCCCCATTCATTGGATAAGTAGCCAGTTTCAAACGTCATTAGCTTGTGACTGTCATTATTTAGATATATAACCTCATGCTATATAACTTTTGCTGTTTTTGTGTATAATGTCATTGATTTTAATTCTTTTCTTTTATGGACATTCGTACATTATCGTTAATGCTTTATTTCAGTCTTGAGAAATCAACAAGACAGCCATAGTTCGGAAGTAAAATCATACAAAGCAGTAAGTTTGTGATTTCTATTCAAAATCATTTGATGTCCAGTTAAATGGTAGAATGAACGAATCGGGAAACTTCATCACATAATGATATCAAAATACTTGCGAAGCTTTCCATCGACGATGTCAAATATTGAGTTGTTCTCCAAAGAGCTTAGCCTGTTTTGTGATTACGTTTTTGTGTCGTTTTTGCTACCAACGATAGTTGTTGGTAGCATAATGTTTGGTGATAAAATATCATATAGTAAATGGTTCAGTTCACACACAATGATCAACTCTATCTACCGTAATTTATCGCACAGGTCGGGTTTCCGAAGCTATGTCACGCATCCGCTGTGTTGATAAAAACCAGCATTGATCCTGAAATCTCCATGTTATTTGGCCAGTGCTGTGCTTTGCCCGCCCATTTTCCACTTTTCGTGAATTGTTTCGGTATCAATTGATTATCTCAACCATGACTTCAACGGTGCGAGATAGAGGTGTCAGGATTGATCATATGGTCCGTGGTTCGAGTCCAACCTATGATAAATGTTTACATAGAATGAGGAGATTCGCCTGCTCTCTGCTATCTAAGCGTATGGATAATGAGGTGCAGTCTCATCCGGAGAAATGACCTAGGTACTGCACGACAAGCAAGAAGCTGCTTCTCAGTACCCATTAGCAATACAGATATGATCGCATCTTCAACTAGTAGTTCATGGTTTGTGTAGATTCTCGTTGCAATGTACTCATGTTTGGTTTTAGACACTAAAAGAGCTGCGGACGAAATGCTTTGAACTACAATCGAGAAATGAGGCATTGTATGGAGAAACAGAGACATTGAAGCAGGTGTGTTGAAGACAAGGCGGCTTTTGATGCCTCGTTTTCTTCTTCTTTTGATGCAGTGTTTTTATAACGGAATTATCATCAATTAAAAAAGTAGTTTTCATTTCACTGAAAGAGCAATCTTTGATGCTAGCAACCTGAATGGCAAAAATGATTTGGTGAATGAATGGAATCAACGAATGAAAGAATAAGTTAATGAACAATCGAATCAGTGAGTGGATGAACTAATGAATTAGTGAGGAAACTAGTTAGTGAATTAATGAGCAGACAAATAGATTAACATGTACATTAGTAAATAGATGAAAGGATGAGAAATTGAAAGAAACTTTAACGAGAAAAATCCTCTCTGAAACATCGTCTATGTTTATAAGTCCCTCTGAATGTTTCATTTTTGTTTTTTTTTTTCAGAGTTTAGATTCTCAAAATCAGCACAGTGTAGAGAGGGAAATGGCAATCGCTGATTTGAAGCGTGGCCTATCGCATCGATTGCATGGACTTGATTCGGAAACACAGACAGTGGATCAGGTAATACGTCACAGAAGGACTTTAGATGGCGTAGGAGTCTACAATAAAGATAGAATTGTGTAGATTCTAATCTAGATTTGCAAAGTCTTGTGGAAATGATTGAGTTCTGCAGTTTTTCATACCTAACTGTTTCGCTGTATTCATAGCTCACTACTCTAGTGGTTTGAGCACTCTTGGTGCGTACAATAACATTCCGACTTCATTCACGCTCAACTGAGTCGCAATGGCGAGCCATAGATGGCGGAACTTGAGAAAAAAAATATAAATATATTTATATATTGTATCTATTTATGTATATATAAATATATATGAGGAAAAGGTAACTAGGATTTGAGCCCATTGGAGCCACCCCTGAGCCACCCCCCCATTTCTAAACCACCGCTTAAATTCTATAGTCAAATCTGTATCTCTTTGGTTTAGGATTGCATACGTTGCAGAGAAGTTGAAGATAAGTTGGAAGATGCCAAAGACGAAGTGGACAACCTAAAAGATGTTGTTCACGAAAAGGGAAGGTAAGACCGCAGTAACAACTCCACCTATCTCGTTTGAATGTGATACATTTTTTATACATCAATTCAGAGTGCTTGAAAATTTTCTCTAGATGCTGAAAATATGCCTGAGCAGGCTTTTATACTTATTGGATCGATCGATTATTATCATCATTATTTTCAACACAGAGCTGTTCATAATGATCATTTTTTCACATTGTTTTTATTTTCATTAATTGTTCATTGATTTGTTTAACCAACTTGCGTCTAACGACGCTAGTTAATTATAGTTGCCTGTAGGAGGGAAATTTTTGCTTTAAGTAAAAGATACAGAATGAGAATGTTTCCATCAGTATGTTCGACGTGCTTTGCATTGATCCTCGTTATTGAGCCCTAGCCAACGTTGAAGTCGTGCCACTGTCCCTTTCCATCCACCGGTAGACACCCTTCCACTTCCTCCAATTTTCAGATCTTCAACAGAGAGATTGCAAGATCTGCCCACTCCCTTCTTTAATTTCATCTGTCCAATTCATCTGTGGTATCCTTTTATTTCTACTTCATATCATTTGGTGTCTGAAAAGTTCAGTTGTCGCCTCAAAGTGAGAGGTACAAAATACACCACACACTGTAGAAAGGTTCCATCCACGCATCATCCTTATGCATTGCGCTCACAGTTCTTTGAAGTTTATCAATCATGATCTATTTTTAGCTTACCTGATCATCACACATAATGAAGTGTTAGCACTATATCGTTCTTAGTTTAAGTTTTGATTGAGTTTAGAATGTCTTTCTCAAAAGCTATACTATATGCTTCCCCAACAGCATGATAGCCGATCTTTCGTGTTTCTTTAAGACCAGTGAGTTTCATTTCATCCCTAATGTGAGCAGAGTCCAATACAACTATTACCTCGACTTCGTCATCCTTTTATTGGACCAGTATTTTGTATTCAGTTTTCGGCAGAATCAATTTTTGGTGCCTAATCTGAGCCGTCGTCATCGCGTCATAATTCGTAACTAGAACTTCGAAACAAGGCGACCCAGTTCAACTAGTACCTAGACCTTCGTGAGTCATCTTGAGCTGCCGCGTCGTAAATCGTTGACTATATATTGCTTATTGAGAGTGACGAGGATGGGACGCACTATTTCCTCCCAATGCTAAGGGGGGTTACCCGAAAATACAGCTTTTTAATCGAGTGCAAATGAGTATCAAAATGGAAAGTTGAGATGATATTTGATTTGTTTCAAGGAGGATATCTTCACTGGAGAAAGTTTTGCAAGAGAGACGAATGAGAAATTTGGCTTATAAAGAAACTGAGACAGAAAGTGGAACAGAGACTGATGTAACTCGCTTAATTTCTTGCTTTTTTGTTGCACAAAAATGCTTTGAATAAAGCTAAAAAAAAAAATTTGAAAGGAATTTTTCAAGGAAAAATCCAATAAAGATTAAAGAAAATCTTCTCATTACCGTTTTCCTTACTTTGAAATGGCATTACTTAAAGTCGTCGCTCTTTTCTTGTCCTTTTTTTAATATTGCCTTTGCAAGTAATATATTTCTCATCTGAAATGTTGTTTTCTATAATGCTCTTTAACTTCTTTGATGTCATTATCCTTAATTTCTTATGATTTTAATGTTCATTGCAATCGTCGCCTTTTAGCAATCAGATGCTGTTGAAATCATCGAACGATTCAAGACCAAAATTGATGCATTGGAAAAAGAGGTTGAAGACCTTGATGCGTTGTTATCTTTGAAGGTGAACCGAAAGCCATTTTAGTATCATTCGCTTTACTGTATCCAACTGTTAGCTTATACGAGTCATTCAGCCAATTAGAGACCAACGATTTTCCGTTATTCACGGAAACAGCGGAAAGATTTCAAACCAATGTCGATCGAAAGCAACAAGTGCAAGGCTCGTCCTTTGGTCTTTAAATGCCTAAGGGGAACGTTTGTAGAAGTTATGAACACATGTCTTGAACCCTTGAATCGTAATGAAAAGATTCGTGGCAATAAATGTATACAGCCAAAAATCCCGAGAGTTAGGACAGAAGCAGAAAAAAGACTTTTTGGTTTCAAGGTCCCGAATCTTACAACAAACTTCCTAACAGCCTTCGCAAGTTGGACTCGTTCCTTATTTTTAAACATTATTCAAAACAATTTTATGTGGACCACTAGAACTTAATTATCAATAATTAATTGAAAATATGGATAGGATTTAGTGAAGGGGGAAGACATTTTGATCGATTTGATTTATATGCATTCTTTAAGGATAACGAACTGGAGGAAACGAAACAAGCGCACGATCGAAGGCTGCAACGGTACAAGACACTTCGAGAGAACCACGCTATGGTGAACGAACAACTACGGACGTTTGAAAAGGACACCACGTGAGTGATTTCCTGCTGGTTTGAACTGAGATTAAGCGAATACTGAACTGCTTCTGACTGAAGAGGACAAAATCCATAATTTTCGTGTTTCTTCTTCTTGTGTCACGTCAAAAGACATCGACTGCTAATCACTTTGTATTGTAATGTCATGTAAGCGAATTCATAATGCGCCCCTATATTGTACAATACTCTGCAGTGCACATTGTTTGCTCCTTAAATCACGTTCCTTATCATCTCGGATGACGCCCACTTTTTCAATTGATGCTTGAAGGCTTTTCTCTTTCTTTCTCATGATTCTTGCCTTCTATTTGCCTGTCATCTCTAGGATTTCTCTTTTGTTCTTCCTCATTATATGCCAGAATAATTCGACATTTATTCTATACTGAATAAAGTAAAAGCTTTGAAATG
Organism: Pseudorhiza aurosa; assembly: GCA_964026355.1. Lineage (NCBI taxonomy): Eukaryota > Metazoa > Cnidaria > Scyphozoa > Rhizostomeae > Lychnorhizidae > Pseudorhiza > Pseudorhiza aurosa. The sequence continues at coordinate 4,913,984 of OZ032122.1, forward strand.
TTTCTGTTTGATCTTTGCTAAGAATTGTAAGTGACTTGTTGCCTTCTTGTATTTGGCATCAAATCACTAAGAATCGGCCAAAGACTGTCGTCAAATGCCAAGAACGGGTTTATTTCCTTTTTTTAATATGATTGACGTTGGGTATACCTTTATCGTGGATTTCTTTCAAATGTCTGACGATCTGCAATACAATCAAAACAGCATCTCTTCTATATTCCAGGAAAGCTCTTAATGATAGCCTCAGACGTGCTGATCCCAAAACATTGCAGCATGAGAATAGCGAAACTGTGTGGAATGAACTCGCATTCTTTAAGAAGCAGTATAAGGTCCTGAGAAAGGAGAGGTAGGACTAAATGATTTCAACTTCTCATCTTCTCAAGGTTTAAGGCGTTCAATTTAAGAGACATTGCGGGAAAACGTCTTTCGTTCCCATGGATGCAGAGCTCTTGTTGCGTTTGCATACAGGCAACATTTTGACAACGACGAAACAACGAAGTGCTTTTCCGCTGTTTCAGGTGTCCACTGCATTTATTGGCCTCGTGTCTTGAGGTGTGCATTTTTATAAGATGTCCACTGCTTTAAGATGGATGTCCTCTGCTTTGATATTTTTACTGCTTGGTGTATTTGCTCCATGACAGTGCTAATGCAGAAGTGGTGCCCATCTATAACGAGCCTTGTCTGTGCAGTTAGGCTGAAAGAAGTTAAGAAAAGTATTGATTTCTCTTTAGGGAAGAATTTGAAGAAGAAATTGACAAGCTTCGAGTTAAAAGTGCCGAAGGCAATGTGGCTATGAAGCAAATGGAACTGAAGCTACATGAGGAACAGAATGGTTTGATAATAAAAATGATTTTAAAGACCTTCACTTAAAGTCATAGTGCACTGTGAACTGTAATCTTCTCCTGATTAATAACAATGATTTAAAAAACCTTCTCTTAAGGTCATAGTTCACTGTAAACTATGATCTTCTCCTAATTAATTGTGAACCATGACCCATCTGAACTCATTGTGAAATATGACCTTATCCTAACTCATTATGAACTATGACCTAATTCATCGGACACCTAATGTGGGAAAAATTCTATTTAGGCTTTATTTTTTCTTTTTTTTATGATGTAAGATAAGCTAATGTGTTGCATTGTAAGCACCATTTACAGTTAGAACCAGATGACATGACGTCTTTTCCCCCTGTAATTGATGCAAGTCAAGAATTTTATTTGTCAATTCTTTGTTTTCTCGAATTATGAAACCATGGCCTTCTCTCAATTGATTGCAATCAATTGATTGCTTGAGAGAAGGCCATGGCTTCATAATTCGAGAAAACAAAGAATTGACAAATAAAATTCTTGACTTGCATCAATTACAGGGGGAAAAGACGTCATTGCGAGCTTTGACCGTACCTCAATCCCTTGTAGATCATGATCTCTTTAAGGGCTTTTTCAATATGATTTTTCATGAGCAAAGTTTTTTTCATGTTTCGTTTGAGGATTTATTGCCTTCTAAAATTCGCAGAATGCACTAGAGTGAAAGATGAAGTCAATGCAAAGAATAACCTTATAAGTCCATCGAAATTATTCTCTGTTGAAGCGCAAGTTGAAGTATTACATAGTAAGGTACGTTTTTAATAGGTCTATATCGTCGAATTTATGAGTTTGATTTTATTGCTTTTGTACCTCCCTTTGGTTTCTGGGCCATAGAAGAGGACCAGCGTATCCTCTGCATATCATGCGAGGTGACTAAAAGAGGTTGATGCCAGGAAGGGCATCCCGCCATAAAAACCGAAGCCAAACCGTCATGAAGATATGGACTTGATGCTAGACAGTCCACACCAGCAATTTCACTCTGTGGAAAAGCCTGTAGACAAAATGGAATATTTCATTGCTTTATAGTACAGTTTTTTGATCCCATTGAAGATCTTTTCGTATGATGATCATCAGACAACGAAGCTGTGGGTAATGGTCCAGACAAGACTATGAAACTTATAAGCAGACGATGCGGGTTAAACTTTTTGAACATCAATACATCAATAGCTCACTTGTAGATGTTTTGATCTTCAATGGAAGATAGATATTATAGTCGTATTATGGCCATTGGTTGATATATCATAATGAATATTGATGAAAAGATTTCACTGTGACGGCATTGTGTTTCTGCTCTTCCACTTTTATTAGAAGCAGGAATGATTGGGTATGAGCACCGCTGAATCGATTTTGTTGACAAAAAAAGTCTTGACCAGTAGTAAAGCCTTCTACAAATACTCAATCTTCTGTCATCAAGTCATCTTCTGTCATCTTATTTTTTACGCAGGTGAGACAACTGGAGCGCCAAAAAGAAGTATTGAGTACTGAAAATGAAGCTTTGAAGCAGAGAGAAAGGTAGATCAAGCAATTCTTTGCTTGCCATCTCATATGAAGCTTGTAATCTTGGTTTATTAATTGCTTCCTTCATTACCATTTTCTGTTGATCATTTCCTGGGTAACATTTCTTTAAGCACCGCCATTCGTTTGCCTTCATCAGCTTTCATTTGCTTGATTTGGGCCCTGAACTACCTGAAATACTGTCCTTTTTTTCTTGTTCATGAGTTGCACCTAATATCCAAAGATAGCAGGCCCGTCGGAACTGGGGGCTGGGGGGCTTCAGCCCCCCCCCCCAATAATTTGCTAGCGATCGAGCTAATGAATCTACGGGAATGGTCTACTGACACTCTCCATTACACTGAAATGAAGGCAAGAATTCGTGGTGTCCAAGCTAATATGCCAGCATTCGATTTTGTTTATGGTTGATGTTTGGGAATTCTCTTGCTAAACCAAACTGATGATCTCAGTAGAACCCCGCAAGACCCTATGATGCCAGCTGCAGAGGGCAATTCCATCGCTCAAGATATCATCAAGACACGGTCACGAGATCGTAACGATAGTGCCTATGATTTGTTCTGGGAGAGAGCATGCAAGAGGAAGAATGAGTTAAATGTCAACGAGCCAATGCTACCGCGCAAAAAGAGGCTGCCACAAAGACTTGAAGATGGTAGTGCTGAAACACATTATTTCCCTTCTACTCCAAAGGATCATTATCGTCAGATCTACTTCCAAGCCATTGATGCAGCAACAAACTGCATCAAAGAGAGATTTGACCAGCCAGATTTCAGAAGGTATGCCGTTCTGCAGGAAATTTTTCTGAAAGTAATCAAGAATCAACCATGGGAGAGCGAGTTAAGGGAAGCCTGCTCCATCTACAGTGATGATATCGATCAGTTTAGTCTTGAAGCACAGCTACCTCTCTTACTACCAACTGTAGTTGCGTTAAAGTTTGAATTGAAAAAATATACAGGCACCGATCTAATAGAATTGTTTCATGCACTTGACTTTTCAAGAAAGGTTGCAATGTCGGAGTTGATGATCAAAGCTGCTGAGACCCTTCTCGTAATGCCTGCAACAAATTCCATAAGCGAGAGATCTTTCTCCGCCATGAATCGAGTCAAAACATACTTAAGGTCAACGACAACAGATGACAGAATGAGCCACCTAATGGTGCTTCATGTACAGCAGGAGAGAGTGTGGACAATGCTAGCTTGGTCGGTGTTGCGAATTAATTTTTGGAAAGAGTTGATAGTAGAAAGCAGATTTTTGGACAACTTGCAAACAGAGATTTGAAGGTGAAAACAGATGTAGCCCATAAAGGCACACAAGCATAGGTGGTATAGTAACTGTGTAAGGAAGATAGGAATGACTGTGTAAGGAAGATAGGAATGACTTAAAAGTAAACAGCTATCATTTTCAACCCATCTAAAGAAAGGTATCGTTCGTGGATGACATCACAGATGCATTGATTTCAGCCAATTATACATTTCCATTTTCAAAATTGAAAACTTTTGTAAATAGTATTTCTCTTCAATTAGATATGTATATGTCGTCATTTGCTCATCATTGGAATAGAGAAATTTTTACAGCAGGGGCGTTTTTCAACTATCTAAAGGGCGTGGTCTGGAAAATTTCCCGGGGCAAGGCCCACGCACCCCTATTTCCGCTCGCTTTGCTTGCAGCCCCCCAATATTAATTTTGTTTCCACGGACTGGGTAGGTCTTGTGGTCCTTGAGAAGCTTGAGTTTATCAAACAGTATCCGCCTCCTTCCTCTCCATGTAACCACATCTCGTGGTGCCTAGAGACCTGTACTTGCAAAAGCTACCCGCTCTTCTCTTCATAAATGAACGTACAACTTCGTGTTTGCTTCGCACTGCCAATCATTTGGTCCGTGAACAAGTCTTATCTGTACTGAGCCGTCCTCACGTCCAGTCTTTTTATTGTATCAATTTCTTTATCATATCACAAGCCTACGTGCACCTCAATCATCAGGTTTTATGAAAAATTCCTCATCCTAGATATTACAAAGAAGAAATAACCAATCTAACAGATGAGATCGATAATATTCATAAAAATATCAAAGAGAAAATTGATGCAGAAGTGCAAGCCACTGATACTATAATGGAGTTGGAAAAGCAAGCAAACAGGTCACTTGATAAAATAGCCGATTCCATCACAGCAAAGGTTCACATCCGTTCTATCTTCTTCACTTTAATTTTCGTTATCTAAGTGTGGTGTGATTCAAATAACTGATATCATTTGATTGATATGATTTATGTAAAGTAATATGAGATAATTTGAATCATATCATGGGATTGTTTTGCCTGATATGATTTCTATTATATGATTGATTTGGTATAATATGATTCAATGTGATGTTAGATGATGTGAATGGTCTGATTCACGTGATGCAGTTGCGATTAACTTCGTGTTTGATGCCTTTTTTGCAGGTTGAGCAGTATATCCAGACAAGCCCCGTGTCCCCACGTATGAGACGATCTCCGCAGAGGTCAGTCAACCAGCTCGCTCAGGCCACTCAAACGACGAACTCAGATCCTGAGGAAGACTCTTCGTCAAATGAGAATCTGTTGCACGATACTAAAAAACACAGGCGAAGGCATTCTGCTAAGGAAAGAAAGGGAGATTCATTTTCACAACTAGACGGGAAGTCTCCAGCAATAAAGCACAAGAGACAAAAAGCTGACCGCGATAGATCTCCTAATACTGCGACAGGAAAGGTATTGAAAAGGCGGCACGTCCCCTCGTTGAACAGCCCATCTGTAAGGGAGCGAACAAGTCTTAAAGTCAGGGTGCTGAGCCTGCAACAACAGGTGATTCTCATATGAACTTTCTACTCCCGCAAGAATGAAACGTTCCTATTCTGCTCTTTGTCTCTGCTTTCCTTTTCATTTTTTTTTTTTTTTTTTAGTGAATTATGTTGGGGAAAGGCCATGGAGGCCTATACAATGCCTGAACAAAAGAAGAAAGCGAAAGACTAAGAGGAGAGAGAGATCATATCAAGTTTATTGATCTTGGATTTGAAAGATGGCAAGTTGTAAGATTCAGGAAAGCAAGAGGAAAGCAAGACGTTCCATAAGTTGCATGTTATAGGGATGAAGGATGATTTGTGGGACAGGGCTCTTGGATTAGGCAGTGAAACTTGGAAAGGATGTGAATGAGTTGAGCTTCTGGTGGTTCTGACACACCCCAGAGGAACAGGAATAATATCCGTGATCTCCTGAGAACAATGTCCGTGAAAGTATCTGTAAAAGATGGAAAGATCTCTAACTAATCGACGATGGGAAAGAGGTTGGAGAGATTTGGTGAGGTTAGGATCATGCCTTTTTGCTCCTCTTTAGCTCCTAGAGCCTCTTGGGATCTTCCCCTTCCACTAAGTTGCCCCCTTTTTCCTTTATTCTCTTTTCTTCCCGCTCCGTCTAATCATTCCATATTTTCTCATTAATAAACTTTTCTAGTTGGATATTTGCACAATGTCAGACCAATGTTAAGAACTCCATCAACATTTTTCTTCTAGGTTGATGTTTTACGAAACTCTAAAGTGAAACTCAGCCAAGAATTGCAGGAGCGAAAAAGTGCATATGAGGCAACTAAAACAGATCTAGAGTCTGCCAATAAAAAGCTGGATTTTAGCAAAACCTCAATCCAAGTAAGATCCAAGATATTTCAGATGCGCAAGTTGGTGTGAACTCCCCCCTTCCCTCCTTCATGATATGAGTAACGTGCGATGCTTGCTGTCGTGCCGAATGCCTTCCAGTCTATTGACATGCCTACTGCTAAGGTGAAAGGTCGAGCGTCTTACACCATTTCAATATCATGACTGAATGTAAACTCATTCCAGTGAGATTTGCCTCCGCATGAAACGCCTCTCGGAGGCCTGACTGTACAAGTCACCTTTCACATGATATTATACATATATAGAATAAAGAGATAGAAAAAGCAGTATTAGTTTAGAGCTCCTAGTGTCATGCTACACAATCTTCAGCTAAGCATATACTAAAGAATCTCAATTGACTACATATGAAAATAGATAGAAAACCTATAAGATAAAAAGTATGATCAATGGAAGGTGGGATGGAACGTCAAAGGAGAATGGCTGTAGTCTTTCGACTAGTAGTTGGCCAGGAGGTACTTGTCAGAGTGGTGGCATTTGGTAATAAGGAACGTACGTTGAGTAGGTCGTCGGGTGAGGGGTAAGACACAACGGCGAATTTTCCCTTTAATCATAGATGAAACCATTTCCCATTGTCGGTGTATGGCCTTGCATCATGGCCTTTCCTCTTTCTTCCTTTGTTGGGGCTTTGTATAGGCCACCATGGCCTTTCCTCAACATAACCCATTAGAAAAAGAAAAAAAAGAAGAGTGGACCAGGACAGTGATGATGTAATGTTGTTTGTTTTCTTCAAGTCCCGGATGTATGTCGATAGGCTGGTGTTGTTTAAGCAATATTCATTGTTGAGGGAAAGATGTATATTTATTCATAAATATCTATCCACTAAGAATTACAAAAAGATTTACAAGGTGCACTACTTTACAAAACTACCACGCTATAATAATACTAGAACAAGACCCTAAGGAGAATAGGGACATAACTACCCCCGGGGCCATTTAGACACAGATGAGCGAGAAGAGGAAGGAAAGAAAAGATCTGCATTAAGTCTCAGATTAGAGGCCTCACACAAGGACCGTCTGCGATAAAACGTTTGAATGGATATAGATAGGAAGTTGAGTAAAGGGCTCCCGTGCCTTGGATGTGGCATGCATGGCGGTCTTGATTAGCTTTGAACAGCTAGAAGCCCTCATTTGAAATAGATTGATAAAAATCTACCTTCGTGCATCACGATATCTTTGTCTTCGACAAGCCTTTGACCCAAGTAGACCGCGATGTTTGCGAGGAAATACAGCTCCCTCTAGGCAGAAATTGTACGTCCAGTCTTGACTTTCTGATCTCCTAGGGCTTGTCTTTTTTAAGAGCATTTCACTGGAATTTTTCAGTGAAGCAAAATTCCTGGCTAGTCGTGCCGAAGTAAGGGCTGTGGGGGTGTGACGCTCCTAATTTTGCAGAAGCCGTTGGCAATTCTCTGGGTTGTCGGTAAAAGGTGGCCTAATGATTTTGACTCATCGGCTATGCCGTGTGATGATTTGATGTGGAAAAATCAACCTTCTCCTTCTTCTGGCTTCTTTTCCGCTTAGGTGGGTCGCTGGCGTGGACAGCTCTCCTCTGCCTCTGCCTCATCCTTGCCCTGGCATCCTCCTCCGTCAGGGTAGCCATTTTTCATTTCTCACACCTGCGCGGCGGTTTGCTACCCATTACTTCCGGGGGTGGTCTAACATGAGCTGTACTTGATTTGGTCTGTATCATCATGTAGTTGGCAAGGGTTTTTACGACCGGATGCCGTTCCTGCCACCAACCCTGTCCATCAAGCCGGCATTGGGGCCTGCACTGGGTTGCGACGCCCCTGTGTGGCTGCCTATATGTGCCCTGAGACAGCCACATGTGTGCAACTACGGGAATCCAGGGGTCCAGACCCTGTCCGTTTGGAACTGAAATGATGTGATATTGCTTCCAACACTGAGATCAGTGGTTGTTAATAAGTTAAAGGTGATTACTATGTAGTCGAATAAGGTGCAACAGAATGAGGAAATTCCTGTAGTGTTTCTCCGTTCCTAAATCTGAAGAATATAATTTTAGGCTAAATCCCTTAAAATGATATTTCTATTGTGCCCTTTTTTGTGGTCCCGGCCCATGCCCTCAAAATTTCCTACTTTGGCGCCTGCATCATCCCTAGCCGCAGAAAGAGAACCGTTATTGTGCAGAAAACCGGGCATAATTTTGTCACACTTAGGATCTTATCATCCGATACCCATCGGAGCTTCAAACGTCAAATGATGGCGGAAATAAGACTATGAAGCTCTACGCGGAATACTGCCATGTCTCAAAGCAGCAATCAAGAACGGAGAAAGCACGATATTGCAGATTGCGTATCTGAACTTCTAACTTGGTTTATTTGTGCAACAGCTCGTTGCAATCCCAAAGCCTGACCTACGTTTAACCGATCCTGCTGCCTTATATCTTGCTGGCCTTTATCTCTGCATCCTGCTGCCTTTCATCCGGCTCCTCCCTGCCAAAACGTGGGTATGAGTCAACCTGCTCAAGCTCTCATCCCTTGTGTATAACTTAACTTTCTTCTGGTTCACCTCTTCCGATGCATATAGTTTTTGTTTTCTTTGTATCCAGTCTTGGTAACATCTCCTGCAAGCCCCCCCCCCCTTTCTGTCTTTCATCCGTCATCTAACTTAAGGTGTTGAAAATTGATAATGCCAATCAATTTGCAAGACCGTGGTACGCTACAGTCCGTTGCATTGTCTTCTTCTTTTTCTTTTTCTCCTTTCAGTGACGCATCCTAGAAAAAACTCAGAGCCCCGTCTCTGGTTTCTGCTACGATCGAAATCGAGTATGCAACGCAGGTTTTATCCTACCACGGTGGCATTCATGAAATGCTATTGCCCTGTCCAATCTTGAAATGCAACGAATTGATCCCATGCATCTCAATCCATGTTGTGATATTGTCGATATGATAAGAGAAGATTACTTCTGCTGCATCCTCTACAACTATTACTACTACTACAACCACTACTACTACTATTACTACTATTACTACTATTACTACTATTACTACTTCTACTATTACTATTACTACTACTAGTACTACTACTTCTGCTATTACTACTACTACTACTTCTACTATTACTATTACTACTGCTACTACTACTATTACTATTACTACTACTATTACTACTACTACTACTTTTACTACTACTATTAATACTACTATACTACTATTACTACTACTTCTACTACTACTATTACTACTACTTCTATTACTACTATTACTACTTCTACTACTAGTGCTGCTACTTCTACTACTACTATTACTACTACTACTACTTTTACTACTACTATTAATACTACTATTATTACTACTACTACTACTTTTACTACTACTATTAATACTACTATTATTACTGCTACTAATAATACTGCTACTACTACTACTACTTCTACTATTACCACTATTACCACTATTACTACTATTACTACTATGACTACTACTATGACTACTACTACTACTACTTCTACTATTACCACTATTACTACTATTACTACCACTACTTTTACTACTATGACTACTACTACTACTACTTGTCTTCAATTAAGTTATGCTTTATCGGCACATCTCTCACACCTTCCATCTGTCCGTTGAGGAACGATCTTTTCAGACCCCTTTCCTCTGCGGTGACCTAACTAGCTCAGTTGTTGCTGCCTTATTGTATAAGGGAAGATTGTTTCGCTGCCAGCTTCCTCTAGAACGGCTTCATCGAAGTGTGGGCCGTGGCCTTTCAACACAAGGGCCGCAGTCACAAGGTTTAAGTTTTAAGGGGCTGCACTATATGTTGTCAAGGCTGTTTCAAAATAAGATTGTCGTTTTAGTAAAAATGAAAAATATGCTTCAAGCTTTTGAAAACATTATCCATCCTTATAATGGTAACACTTTACATGTTTATAATGCGTTTATATGCGGTATCCAGCAATTAGAAAACGAGAATTACGGGAGGGTTGTTTTTGCTTGATATAAGTTCTTGGCGGGCCACGAAACAGCACTCGGCCGCGGGCCGTAGTTTGCCCAACCCTGGCCTAGGGGGTCTTCGTTACATGCACGGAGAAATTGATGTCTGCTGCTTGTTAACAGTCTTCCTTAACTATTCTTTTTATTAACAGCGTCTATCGGAAGAGCTTGAGCGCTGTAATTTACTAAAAGGGGAATTTGAAGAAGAATTAGAACGAGAGAAGAAGAAAAGCAAACGGCCTGATCTTAGTTATAAAGAAGTGGAGAATAGATGGAAATTAGCAACAAACGAGTCCGCCAAATTGTCCTTTCAAGTAAAGACATTGCGTGGAGAAAATGAAATGTTGACAGCAAAGCAGAAGGAATTCCAAGAGAAGTAACCAGCCCTCAGCCTTGGCTTCCTTGTGATCATCTTGCATTACTGCTGTCATTTAGATCATCTTGTATTACCAATTGCTATCAATCATTAAACACAATTTCAGCAATTTCACACAATAGTGACACTCATCCTGACCATTATTATCATCTTAGTGATGATTTTCATATAATAATGACTATCATCATAATCACTATCACTATCATAATCAGCACCATCACCATCATCGCTATCATAATCAGCATGGTAATGATTATCATCATAATCAGTTGCACCGTCACTATCATAATTAGCACCATCATCATCATCAAGATCATAATCAGCATGGTAATGATTATCATCATAATCAGCTGCACGTCACTATCATAATTAGCACCATCACCATCATCACTATCATGATCAGCATCCTCATCATCATCACCATCATCGCTATCATAATCAGCATGGTAATGATTATCATCATAATCAGCTGCACCGTCACTATCATAATTAGCACCATCATCATCATCAAGATCATAATCAGCATGGTAATGATTATCATCATAATCAGCTGCACGTCACTATCATAATTAGCACCATCACCATCATCACTATCATAATCAGCATCCTCATCATCATCACCATCATCACTATCATAATCACCATCATCACTATCATAATCACCATCATCGTCATCACTATCATAATCAGCATCATCATCACTATCACAATCATAATCAGCATCATTATCATCATCACCATCATCACTATCATAATCACCATCATCACTATCATAATCACCACCATCGTCATCACTATCATAATCAGCATCATCATCACTATCACAATCATAATCAGCATCATTATCATCATCACCATAACCATCGTTATCACCAAAGTGAGGTGATGGTCAATCATCTTGATAGTCAATCATTGTCATCATGACCATTATTTTTTGCCTGCTTTCGATTACGTCATCATCCCTGTTACCATTGATATTTATTTTCAGGCTAATTTGCTTGATAATTTTGATCGTTTGAAGTTCGACCAAAACGCATGACTACTGTAATTAGAATAATTAATTAATTTACCAAACTGGTTCATTGGTGTGATTTTAGAACAATTTGGCTGGAACGGCAGCTCAGTCAAAAGAAGCAGCTTTTGGAAGAATTGAAAGAGAAATTGAAAGAAGTGACTGAAACAAGTGTCAAAGATAAAGAGAGTCTAGTGAGTATGATTTGTTGGACAGACAGACCATTCAACGAAATTAAAAATTCCGAATTAACTTCAAATGGGTGGTTCAATAGGGAGAGTCGTCGCCCAGGCAACCACGATTCTTCTTACTTCTTCGATACCGGTGATTCCTCAACTCGGTGATTCCTCAACTCGGTGATTGAAATGACACAGTTCCGTTAGTCTGAATAGTCCAATGAATCCATCGTCTTTGAGCTGATGGTAGGTGCGGCTCCCATTCAAATAAAAAGCCCCCTGGTTCAGAGCAAAACAGTGAGAAAGGCTCCTTTGCTGATTCACTGATACCGACCATTAGCCAATCTGACTGATTTTTAGATGGCAAGCATAATTCAGTTTACAAATCGTTCCTGATTTGGTCAATTTCTGAATGTTTAATGCATAAAAATAATGCGTCAGCATCCAGTTCTGAACTACATCCATAACACATGCAGACAGTCATCCATACCGAATGTTTCGCTAATAATTATCAAGATGGTAATGAAAGCATTTACTAAAATGAGCGAGAAAAACAATGCCATTAAGGATATTTCCAATGCCAGCACTGCAATTCAGTAGCAAGATAAATGCAGTTAGTAAAAACACAGCGTGCAGATTAGTCCAAAAAACATAATATCTTTCACCATTATTAATGCTGAGAATAACACTATATTGGATTCCATAAGATTCCAGGGAAAACAAAATAACGCTATGTTGGATACTTAATTTTTGATAAAAACTTTCACTGCAAAGTTGATTTGCTTACTGCATGCCTGGTTGTAATAATAATAAAACAATTTAAACTTGTGACTAAAATGAGCGAGAAAATACAATGCGATTGAGAATATTTCCAATGCACATCACTTGTTAGATTAATGCCAGAACTGCAATTCAGCAGCAAGATAAATGCAGTTAGTAAAAACACATCAAGTGTAGATTAGTCCAACTCTTGTTTCGTCGGTTAAAGATATAATAGTGATGAAGCTGTAATAGTGATCTTGGAAGTTTTAGATGGCAATTGCTTCAAGTCTATCTTTGTTTCCCTTAGACAGCTTTCGAGTTTCTTTAAGTGGTTAAAAAGCAAAGGGCTGTCATTTCAAGGCAACTAAGGCGAAACGAATTTGTCTCCTTTATCATGTCAGACCTTCCAGATGCAATTTCTTATATCGAATTTGCTTATATTATGGGGGAGGGGGGAAAGGTCCTGGGCCCGCGGCTTCAAGGGGGTCGTAAAAACTTCAACCAATACAAATTGATTATTGATGTATAACCTAATGTACAGCAAATAACCATCTCAATGCCTTAAAGATGTCGTGACCACTCATTCGAATTTCACCCCAAACCCACCTCCTTGGGGCCGTTCCCACAAAACACTCCAGGGCCCACGCTGGCTATCGACGGCCTTTGTCTTTGTCTGTACGTGTGGAAAAAAGATTGAAAAGCTCGACTTGCGTTAACAGGATTGGGTTGGCACCATCAGCTAACCTTTCTGAATGAATAATGAAGTTAACTAAATGTCGGAATCCACAAGATAAAATTTCGATTAAGCTTCTAAAGGAGAGAGTCGGTTGTCTTGTTTGCTCAAGAATGTATTATGCGTTTCACATAAAGGAAAGAAAAGAATGCTTATGAGAAATTTCTTATCAAGAAGATTTGATTGTTTCCAGGAAGAAGTTAAAAAGAAGAACAAAGCGCTGACAGTGAATGCAGAACAAAGAAAGCAATATGTAATGGAATTGTGACTACTTCCATAAATAATATTGATGTATACTGTATATTTATGTGGCGAAGGGAAGGGGGGTAGTCAACGGAGACTCTGAACAAATAGATCAAAATAGGTGCCGAAAAATCAATTTGTACGATTGGGGAGGGCCCGTATGGTTAGTTAAAGATGTACCAAAATACAAGCAATATTCATCCATATATGTAGATATACGTGTTCATACAGTATATGTTCTATGCTGTATACATTATTTGCTATATATTTAGAAGCCAAAAGATATGTATATGAACATATTTATGCAATTATTGATGAATAGGCAAATATTGTATGTCAATGTTGATTAGGTTTTTCATTGGTTGGCAGGTTGAAGACCTTCGCAATAGAATTAATGACGTTTCAGGAGAAAAGCTGGCAATGAAACAAAAGCTATCCGATTGTGAAGAGGAGCTGAAGAAAAAAGTAGATATTTCCATTTCTTATTTCAATCCAGGAAAGAAAATTATTTATTTTCGAACGTCTGCTAATTGAAAGATTCTTACCATTTTGGGGGATGTTTAGGTTTTAAGTTGATCCTTCTGAAACACACGTTCAAAGAAAATTGTTTGCGCTTTCCGGTAGTAATCACCGGTGAAAATGATGATGATGATTGATGATGATAACTGATGAAGGTTGATGATGATTATTATGACTGATAGTGATGATACTTGATAATGATAGTAATGATGATAGTGATGATGACTGATAATGATGACTGATGATGATAAATGATGGTGATTGATGATGATTATTATGACTGATAGTGATGATACTTGATAATGATAGTAATGATGATAGTGATGATGACTGATAATGATGACTGATGATGATAAATGATGGTGATTGATGATGATAACTGATGAAGATTTATGATGATTATGATGACTGATATTGATGATGCTTGATAATGATAGTAATGATGATAGTGATGATGACTGATGATGACTTATAATGATGACTGATAATGGTGATTGATGATGGTAATGATGATGACTGATGATGATTGATGATTATAATGATGACTGATAATGGTGATAATTGATGGTGATAGTAATGATGATAGTGATGATGACTGATGATGATTGATGATGATGACTGATGATGATTGATAATGAGGATTGATGATAGTGATAATGATTGATGATGATCGATGATGATTGATGATGATTCCAGCTTCACTTCGCCATTGCATATGCCTTCCAATAAAAACATCAAGAGCTCTCCATTCATGCACTTTCGACATAACTTCCATTCGTATCACCGTATTTATCAGCTTCTGCATTGAATCTTCTTGTCCTTCCTCTCTACGTAAGCACAGCTCCAAATGGCCCCCTCTTTCTTTTCACTGGCTCTAGGGCAGGTGCGTTTCTTCCCGCTTCTTGCACAAAATTCTTCGTTTTTCATAATCAAACTTCGCCTGGGCTCTAGAACCTTCAAAATGCTTTGCGGACTTTGATAACTCCTTGACAACTCTAAGTCGTAATTATCAAGCTTTGCTCAATTCGATTTGTATTCTTCTTAGTCTCGTATCTTACAACAAAGTCAGTATCTGTGTAATCATGCTGAAAAGGCAGTGAATGAAATGGAAAAGGCTGCTTTTGACCAACTTCATGAGCAAGCAATGCAACAAGAGAAGATTCATAAGAAAATGAAAGACGATATGACCAGCATTAATGGAAAGACACAGGAGTATCAGTGGATCATCAAAGTAATCTCTTTTATTAATTATCAACATTTCGTTCCATTCTCCCTTGATACGAACATGAAGATTCTCTGAATTTTTTTATGTCTGTTCGCATTAATCTAAAATGCAGAAGCTCAACTCATTCAGACGCTTTCCAAGTTTCACTGCCTAGTCCATGAGCTCTATCCCAAAAATTAATTCCTAGAACATGCAATTTCTGGAACGTCTTGCCCTCTTATCGCTTTCCTGAATCCTACAGCTTGCCCTCTTTCGCATCTAAGATCAATAAACTTGATCTGATCCCTCTCTTCTCTTAGCCTTTCGCTTTCTTCATTCTTCCTTTGTTGGGGCTTTGTAAAGGCCACCATTTTTTAGTGGGTTATGTTGAGGAATGGCTATGGTGGCGTATACAGAGCCCCAACATAGGAAGAAAGCGAGCAGCTAAGAGGATAGAGAGATAAGATCAAGTTTATTGATCTTAGATTTGAAAGATGGCAAGTTGAACCATGGCCTTTCCTCAACATAACTCACTAAAAAAAATTGGAAAATATTTGTTTTGAAGCAAGAAACTTAAATATTTCATAAAGAAATATAGTTTTATGTCAATCGAACGTTTGAAGCCCACAATTATAGCTATATTTGACTTTGCGTCGTTTCGAATGGTTATTTCGTCAACGGGGGAAAATATATTAGGATTAAGTTATCAAAGCATTTTCTATTTAGTATCTCTGTATGAAATCTGCAAACAGACATGCAATCATTTGAGACATTTAAGTTCGGACGTTTTAATCCAAGCACGGGCATAAATTCAATTGTATTATATCGGTCATCATGCAGCACTCTAGTCTTTACTCTGACAATCGACATTTGCCTTACATCAAATATTTATGCTATTGTCAAAACAAATGTGTTAATGTGTAAAGCTATGAGATGGGATAAGCTACATGGGATATGCAAAAAAGAATAGCAAGTAAGCAATCAAGTAAGAGGAATCTTGATACTGGAATTATTCATGTCCAGTGCTTGTGCCCTCAGAGTTACTTCTGAGTACTCATTCACAGACCTCGTAAGGATGGAAAGCTGAGTTGACTGCTGGCTTGTGGTTCCGACGACGGGATTCGAACCCACGCGAGTAAAACCTAAAAAGATTCGAGACACTGCGCCTTAATTATTCGTCCACCGGTCACGCCGCCATCTACGTTTGTTGGTGGCAGTTTTGGTCGACGTTAGCAGGTCTCCTGTTCGCCTGACATGCACGAAAACCACTATATCGTGAATCATCTTTTCAGAGTTTTGTTGAAAGCATTTTAAAAGACGCTCATCGCCTCAGAGTGTTGATAGCTGAGCGAAGGAGACAGAAGCGAGAAGAGGAGGCGCAGCAACAGAATCAAAAAGAGGCTATGAAAGTGGCGCGTGGTATTGCTTGCAGCGTTCTGGAAATGACGTCAAATGATCTTAATGGTTTTATGGAAGAAGAACTGGAATTGGTATGAATGGAGACTTCTCCATTTTAGCTCAAAGGTTGCTTGTAATATTTAGTTTTTGCCGATCTTATGGATATAAACTTTCATTTTTCATTATCCAATCAATAATTAGTACATTCATCTAGTCATTTAATCACATAGTTTTACAGTACGCCGATCCGATCCGTAAATGTATTTATTCACTCACGCATCCGCTTATTCCTTCGTTGGGTCAACAATGTTAATGTCCTGCTACCATTCCGACAGCTACATTCTTTCTCCATTCATGCTTAAATGAAATGGCAAGATGATTGGAATATCCAATTCACCTTTCTTGATATTTACAACCGCCACTAAGTTTGCATTATCAGTTCGTAATTTCGTACTCTTTTTCCAGCCAGCAGGCGTGATTTCTAATTTAGGAAAGGTCCTGAATTGCGCTTTATTATATGAGCTTTATTTTACTCGCAGGAAGACGTGATTGAGACATATGATAACGATGTGAGAGAAAAGTTGCAAATATATTTGAAACAGGAGGCAAGTTACTTTCTCATCACAACTGATCATAACATACAATTTATTTTCACCCAGCCGCTGCCCCCTAACCCAAACATGAGCTGTTACTTCAGCTTATTCCCTCTGGCTAGTTACAACTGATCTTAGAGTAAGGAAACCACAATCCAACTTATCCAGGTTTCTTTTGTGACCTCCTGTCCTTGAGGTACGATTCTTGCTCGAGTTTTGCCAACCCCCCCCCCCCAATTCAAATCTACAACAGTGCCTGCATTTTCCCCTAAAAGAGTTAAAAGCCTACCATACCTGAAAGTACACCATTGTTTTACAGCGGATTTGACTTTCATCTGCAAGTCTTCCTTTTCTGCTTACCGTCTCAATTTCTGTTCTTCATCTTGCTCTCAATGCTTTCTTTCTACATCTCTTGCTCTAATGCGTTTCTCATTTCTTTCTATATTCTCTTCTTGCTTTTATTGTTGGTTTTAGGTGTTGGAGATAACTGTACTTCTAGTCACTTTCTAATTTCTTTATGGTCAATCAAAAAGAAGCACAGGGCGATTTCCCTACAAGAGTCTATTACATTGCTATTGCAAATTATAATCTATTTCTTTTCTTCATTTCTCATTCTATATCTTCATTTCCTTTCGGCATATCCCTATTCAGGGTCGCCATAGCGCGTAATTTGTGCAGTCTCCATATATTGGCAAAGTTTTACGCCGGATGCCCTTCCTGTTGCAACCCCATTAGTCACCTCTTGCGACATGCAGGGGGTACAGCGGCCCTATTCTAGCCCTGGTACGTACCACATGGGTTATCTGGTATTGGACTCATTTTCTTCTTTTCCCTACAGACAAAATTTTCAAAGCATCTACTGAATTTACTGTTGCAAACTCTTGATCATGTCTGGAGCCTGAAGATTCTGGAATACACGGAACTGCATCAGCTCAATAGTATGCAAAATCCACCATGAGTGGATTTTAGCATCAATGTTATTATGTTCTTGCCATACCTGAGTCTGGCTCCTAATTCCCACAGATCGATAAATCTCTTGATGTACAAAGCTTTAGTATTGCACATGAATGCATAAACACAAACTTTTCACTCAAAAGCCATTTTTTGTCTGGCAAAATCGACTGAATGTTTTAATGGCTGTAAATGGAATCCCCCTTCTCTGTGCAATACCTATCATACAGCCCCTGCATACTATCTGGAAACTGGGATGGATAGACATTTGGTGTTGATTGACTTCGAATAATGACTCTGCCTGTCAGACCTCTCTTGATTGTAGACCAGAGCTGCTGCAACAATTTGTTAGCTTGTACCTATGCAAGCTTATCCTGTGTATAGATGAAACTGTAAATATGAATACGACATAGTCACAAATTTTGTCATCTAGAATCACGTTAAAAACCTACCGAAGCATACTACTTTTTTGCATCTGTAAGTTTGCGCAAAAAGATTATGTGCAATCATTGGCTAGCAGTGGTACTTGACTGAAGCACAAGGTTGGATGCTCTGCCTGACACAAAATCAATAGCTCAAATGGGATTTGAACTGCATACCTGAAACTGTTTTATTTCAGATTCCTTGCATATAGCCTTAATTTGAGGGTGTATGAAATACAGTATTTTACCCTCGTTCCCTCCCTATTTATTGAACTTTTCTTGCCTCTTCATCAAATATAATATTGTGCATTTATAGTCTTAAAAGAGGAGCACGTCGGGCAAGACCAATTCAACCAGTCAGATGAACCACACTGACACTGAAGAGGCTGTTAACTGCCTATTGTCAGATTAAAAGTAGAAATAAAACAGAATAGTTGTTTCATCACAAGGGCACTGAGTGATACATTATTTTAAAAACTTTGCACAAAGCATATCAACATATATTCTCTAGAATTGATTCCCAAAAATGTTGGTTCCTAAAAACATTATTTTTCAAGATTTACATCAATGACCAACCAGTTCTTTCTTCTGTTGTTGGAGGTCAGTATCCGTTGTGGCCTCTGTTTTCTGCTCCAAATATTTGTCTCCAGCTGTCACACCCCAGGCATCAGGGCACGACATGGATGGACAAAAAGGCCTTCCACCAGCAGGTTTAATGTTTTGCCAGTATTGTTTTGAAGCTCTGCAAATTGATAACATTTTTTGTTCACATAAATTTCTTTTGAGAGTATACAGTGAATGAAAAACATAATTTAGACCTTCAAGAAGTCTTAAATTTGTGATAGACCACCTTCAATGGACAGCTGTGGCTGCAATTATTTCTGAGATCAAGTTACCTTTTCTTGACATCTTTTAGAACAGATCAAACTAGGTTTATGACAATGCAATTATGAAAAATAAATATACCTTTGTCTGACCCAGGGTTTTGTATGCATAAGCAAACCATTGCCCCACATTGCATGTTTCTCTGTTCCTTTGGGGAGCTTGCCTCTTTCCTCAGATAGCTAGAATTTAGTAGAAATAAAAGTTTATATTTGAAAGCAAAGGGTGGAGAAAAATAATCAACAGTTGTAAGCTTTGAAAAAGAAACAAATCATTTGAAGTGATCAAACGGTTAGAGGGACAATCACTCTGTTTACCCTTGACCAAGGTACTACTTGCTGAGGCAGCGTGTCACACCCCCCATGAATTCTCAGATAGTACTCAAGAAGATAAGATTACCAAAAATGTACTTCTCATACAAGTTAGTGAGGTTCTTTAAGTTCCTAGATAAATGCCCAGTTGCCTGAGATGTGGGCTATTCTGGCTTTATTAAACATGTATGACATAGATTCATACTTCTTCTGCAACTGCTCTTATGTGGTAAGCCTCAAAACCACAGCAGCCACCAATGTATCTTACTCCAAGATTGTAGGCATCTCTTGCATATTTATGCATGTCCCATCTTGTGCAAATTCTCGGCTCCAAGGCTGGGTAAAGAATGTCAAAAGAAATTTATTGGACTGGGGAGTAATGTGTTATGACGTCCTGGGCAAGTGGACTTATTCAAAGTAGATTTCAATGAACAAATATATAATCCATGGGTAGAACAGACTAACAGGGATGCTTATGAGAATGAATTGTCCATGCTCTGTGCATGAAACCACTTCTATTTTTGATGCTGCTTTCTATCAAAAAAATTCCTCATGAAACACAACAAAGTTTGGGGGAGGACTTGACAACATATGGCCACTGAATTAGATTTGTTTTCGGATAGGAGACGACTACAAATCAATTGAAAAATTGATTGACATTTCAATTCAAAAGAGCAGTTTAATCGGAGCTTTGATCTAACCCTTCATCCTGTCGCCTTTATTGGGACAAAGAAGATGGAGCAGCTGTGGCGTCACCAGAGTTATTTGTTATTGCTGATGGTATTTTGATGCTTTCCGTTTAGAAAGGACACTGAAAACCTATTCCTATTGAGCAGTATGTATATGTCTGGAACTACAGAAAGCTAGTGGCTATAATTTTTTTGAGTGAAAGGCTCAAAAAAATGACATATGGAGAAGCACCATACCACTATCCTTACTATATGAGCTATCCTTACGACAAATTCACTGATGACAATTAGTGCTACTCTCTCTCATTCTCATTCTCTCTCTCTCTCTCTCTCTCTCAGGGTCTCTCTCTCTCTCTCTCTCTCTCTCTCTCTCGATATATTCTTACCAAATGGAAATTCAGGCAAATCAATGAATCCTTGTTTGTTCACGTCAGGTGTTTTGTATCCTAGGGGCTGGACCATGAGGTGCTTCTTTATTCCGGCAGCCTCTAATCCTTTCTTGATTTCTGCAACAGCAGCAAGTGAGACGTCAGGGTCAAAATGACAATTAATGCCGATCACATCAGCTCCAGCCTTGGCCATCTTCACTCCACAGTCCGCAGTTGACACACCATGAAGGTCGCCCTCTGGCCCAATGCACATAGTGGCACAGACCGGGAGGCCAGTGGCCTTCAGTGCCTCAATTGCCCATTCCATTTCTTCTATATGCTCAAAGTACTCTGCAAGAAGGAAGTCAACACCAAGTTCCACAAAGGCATTAACTTGCTTCTTGAATTCTGCTTGCACTGCTTCTTTGCCTTTACCACTGAGGTAAGTGGGGGTCTGGCAGACACCTCCCAGAACGAGAGCGTCGCCTTCGTTGGCAACACTTCTTGCAAGTTCACAAGCAGCCTTGTTGATAGCTGAGCACTGCAAAGAGAATGGGAAATGAAACTTGTTAAAAACCTTGCTTTCTTCTCACCCTTTACTATTCATATTTCTTTTTCTTTCTCTCTGGCATCTCCCATAATCGGGTTTTCCCAAACTTGCAATATGTGTTACCTCCATTAACTGTTCTCAATCAGTCCGTTCCATTAAGGCGACAACTAGGGTATTCGCTATCGGGTACCCTAACTGTCGTAAACAGTTAAGAATAAACAAAGGACATCACGAAATCAGCAGCACCGGTTCAAAATCATCGTCTCACCCCATGATCTGCTGCCTTGTTTCCTCTGTTGCTTAATTTGTCATCGCTAGCGTAAAATGTGAATGCTTGCATAACATCAGCGCCTGCACGGAGAAATTCGCGGTGAAGCTGTTTCACGGCTTCTGGGTGCTCAATACACGCCTCCGGTGTCCACGGCCCGGCTTTAACATATCCTCGCTTTTCCAGGGCGAATACAAAGCCCCCATCTCCAATTACCACCTCACCGCCATTCAAACGCTCTAGTAATCCACGCTACAATGACAAATTTCAACGAATGTTGGTTATATAACGTAAATTATGCTGGAGAAATCAATTTGGTTCAAAGCATGACGGGGGGATAGAAGCTTTCGGAAATAAACGGACAGGACCCAAAACAACGTCATGAATGAAAGGGGTTCGCGGGCCTTCCCGCCAAAGCTAACAAAGCGAAGAATCTTTAAGAATTATATAACGTGGGCCAAATGCGTCAAGCTGTGGATAGCAAAGGAGATAGCCGGAGGTGGATGGATGTGCAACAAGACAAATACAGGCATCCTGAGGTGATGTTCCTGGCAACATTAACTTCACACCGAAGAAATCTACCGTTGATGTTTTGTTTTAACGATTAATACGATGAAAGATACAAGTAGATTACACGTCTGAAAAGCCCTCGCCCAATGCGACAAGCAGATAAGTAGGTAGGGCACGATGAACAGAAACCGCAAAGTCGAGCACGCACTCATTCACTCCATGAGAAATATGGAAATATCAGTGAATGAAGTTAGCTGGCAGGAAAGGTGTTTAAGGAATCGTGCTTCCCTTACCGGCGACTAAAGTAAGGTGTACACATAAAAAGAATAGTTTTTTGTAGATACAAAACAGTTAAGGGTAGTTGTATTCGTACGCCTTAACCCTGAATTGGTTAGCATAGTATGATAGCTGATTTTTGTATTGACTAGATTAAGTAGGTAGGATGCAGCCACGATCGTAGAAAGAGCTCAATATTTTCGTTGTGAATGAAATTGCTGTGCGATGTGAAGTAGGTCAAGTGGCACCAAATTCTTGGTTGACAAAGCACCCCATCGGGACATTACTCATGGTTGTTTTCAAGTCTCAAGGCTTCATTCGTAAATAACGCGAAAAGTTAGTTTGCAATGTCAGGGCCTTTCGAGCAAAAGCGTGTGTATCAAAGCTGTCGTGAAGGTACTCATGTGAATAGATTTCTTATCTACTGATGTAAGAATCTGGGCGTAGGTCGCATATCTTTCTTGATTACTTACGCAACCAAAAGCATATCATTTAACTTAATTGCGGCATACGAAATTGGTTTAACTATGATACAAAATGCGGGCCTAATATTGGCAAAAGTTGCAAATGAGTTAGACGGGAGCAAAGTTACTACATGAGGCAACAAATGGCCGGGGTAAATATAAATTACGTGGCAGCACGTCTTGGCTGTTGATTTCTACTTAAAAAGAATAAATTACAAATAAAAACGAATCGAAAACGAAGAATCTACATCAGTCATTCGAAAAAAACAATTAACATTGAAGAACTAGGCAATTGTGTACCTTTCCACTCATGATAGACGACGGTTGATGGCGAGGACGGCCTCTGTAATGCAGTGCTTCGTTGGTTTGCAGAGATCTATATAACTCCCTCACTATTGTTTTCTTTTACATGCGGTCTAGGGCAAACCAAACCAGTTGCGCAGGTACGACGGGTCCTAGACCAAAAACCGGTTTGGCTGGTTTTTGTGGGTCTAGACCATGCTCCTTATGAACAACAACTACAGAGACGGGCCTACTAATGCATTGCATGAGCTCTGATTGGGTAAAACCCTTAGAAATACTGACTCGCGTCTTAAAAGTTTGACTTTGAAATTCAGAAGATAACCCTTCTTACTGCAATATGAGCATGAGCGTTGTCTTCCCACAAGTGAGAGGAAACAATACACAGCCGCACTAACAAGTTTACCTTGACTTAAGTTGTTATTGGTATCATGACTGTTATGGCAATAGTTTACACCGCGACAAGTATTTAGCAAACGATGCTAGTCTAGAACACTTGAATTCAGAGGGAAATTTCCTTTATGGGACGTCTTGGCTTCTTCTTGCTTTCCTGAGTCCTACAACTTGCAATCTTTCAAACCTAAGATCAATAAACTTGATCTTATCTGTCTCTCCTCTTAGCTGTTCGCATTCTTCTTCCTTCCTATGTTGGGGCTTTGTATAGGCCACCATAGCCTTTCCTTAACATAACCCACTAAAAGAAATATATCTTTGGTCCTCAGATTTATTTTTGCGGTTATTTGATAATGTGTCGCATCTATCATGTAAGTGTGATTAAGGATCAGTTTCCCTGCTCGGTCAAGGTGCTCCTGCGGTTCGCTATCGAGAAGGCCTCCATTCATAAACGCCTATTTGCGGTCAAATGGACAGAAGGCTTCCGCAAATACCTTCCCATTCAAGACTTTCTTGTGCCAGGTTCGATGGATTTTCATATTGTTACTTTATTGCCCTCAATCCCTCCCAGTGTCTTTGCATCTAGCATATTCTAGCATAATCTACTAATCATGTCTTAAGTTAAAATTATAGCACTAGAGTGGGTGTTTCTTGAATTGAAAATACTTTCTTTCTAGTTTTTTCAAACAAACTAAGAACAAGTCTTTCAAATGCTATATGATTTGCATGTGGCTGCCATCCTTACAGATCATTTAATATGGATTTATCCTTCCATCTATCTTTCCCAACTATACATGATAAATCAATTGGTACTACGAGTCCATACGAAAATGCATTTACAACAAATCCGAAAATATAATAACAGATGTATTAGAAATAATCGTGTACAGTTTAGCTGACCAAGGTACACGAAATAAAATGCAAAGCAGGATTTGGAAACCTGAAATAGGATTCTTGATTGACTGGTCTTCCATAGACTACTCACGTGACTCCTTCTATATACGCCCATCATTGGTCTACGAAGGAAAACAATATACAACATGGCCGCCTTCGTCCGTGGGTCGAACGCGCTTGCCAAAGCGACTAAAATCAAGAATGCACTACCAAGATTCCCAGCAAGAGCGCTTTTCTCCAGCACTGCAGACAGAAAAGGTTCTAGGTATATAGTGAGCTGTTTTTTCTTTGTAGTAAGGAATAAGCTGGGGAAATAAGCTAGATCTTATGCAAGTTTCTCGTTATTTCACCCAAAGTTGCGGTCAGAGACAAAAGTCAAATGCAATAATGACCGTGATTGAAACTTTGCCGGTAGATTGGCTTCTCAGATACATTTTATGTGGAAGATCTCGCTGTAATGGATCGCTTTCACGAATGAAAGGCATTTTGGCTTTTCCAGTTTCTCCAGCTGAGTTTGACGCGCAAGCTCTCCTTCCAATTATTGCAAAGAATACGTTGCGCAGTACTTGTTTGAGATTGTGCAGCATTGATCTCGAAATTTTGCAGCTTCGATCTTTACAGCTTTGATGTGACTTTGATTTTGGAGTAACGGAAAATCTCACTTGGAACCTCTAATTTGCAATTTGATCCCAAAAATTGATTCATATTTGGTACAGTTTTATTTGAAATTTATGCTGGGATCGAGTACCATCGGTTACAAAAAAGCAATAAAGTTTTCCTTTTCAAAATCATTGCCAGGAACACACCTGATAAATCAAAATTTTTGCAAAATGCTGCACAAAATTGATTAGAAAATTGTCAGAGATCTTTGCTACAAATATCATCTTGTTTATAAAAAATTATCTTCTGTTCAATGTTTCTATCAATACTCAATCATTGAAACACTACCAGGATGGAAACCTTGTAATTTTATCTCTGCTAGGCCAAGAAGGAAAGATTCTAAAAGATTTAGTTTGTTGTGTTAGTCAAAATCTTCAAGTAATGCATGGCAGTATTTACTTAATATACAAACAAAATTAAGCATAGAGCAAACTTTGCTTGGCTTTAAAGTGAATTAAGATGCGATTCTTGAGGAGTCAAAAGATTTTCTCTACCTTAACTGTACTTTCAATACTCTTCATTTTATGGTTTGCCATTATGGTGTCCAGTTTTGTGCTATTTATTTGCATTTCCTTCCAGAAATATTGGAGTTTTTATTGCCCTTACTGAATTTTGACAATTTGCTTCTTTATGCAAAGATCTTTCTGTGCATTCTCTTTCTTTTCAAAAGTAAATGTAAGTTTTGTATTCAAAAAGGGATGCAGGTTTGCCTAGGATGCTGTGTATCAAGAATGCCCAGGTCCCTCTTCTCGATGTGACCATGCCTTGTGATTCCTATGACTGGAATGGCAGAGAGCTAATGACTCTCCTCACTGCATCTGTGGCCCAGTTGTAGAATGCTTGCTTAGTACGCAATAGGTCAGGGTTCCATGGTGATGATGATAGTGATGATGATGAAAGCCAAATAAAGACTAACAATGGATTGGAAGGAAATACAGTCAACTATGTCTACTTTGACGTCTCTAGGGAACTCTCTAACTAAGGGTGACAGGGAATGAGCTGGCCACCCTACCTCACAATTCTGTTATTCAAAATTGCACAATGCTAGCAAGGTTCCTCCTGACATTTATTTTTAGTGTAGGACTCAACTTTAGCTTTTTCTGTTTGCCACTTTTAGCTAATTTATCTGCATTTGTATTCGGTCCATTCCAATTTCTTCTTATCTTGAGTTTTCATGACTTCGCCAAATGCTCAATGATCCCGCGATAGGGTGTTGCCTTGATGACACAAAGGAAGAAGTCAAAACTAGACATAACTAATGTTAGGGAGGGGGAAGGAATTGGGAAGTGACAAATGAAAGCACAATGAAGCCAATTCCCCAACAATTCCTCCTTATTTTTATTGACAGATCAAACCGTGATTTGAATCAGCTGTTATTTACCCTTGGATGATACTTGAACCATTTTCAGTCTGTTCCCCCTGCCATTCTATGAATTGTGATCACCATATTCCATCAATGCGTATACTTGGCACTCTTGGTTGCTCTCAGTGCAATTACCATCCACTGAGTGCTGTGTTTCTCCTTCAGCATTGTGCCCAATCTTCTCAGCTGTTTCTCAAAGTGGAATATGAACCTTCTTGTAATTAGATCTCAACACAGGAGCTGAAAGATCCAAGTGTTTGCATTCCTTTGCATCATCTTTGATTTCTCTGAATGCAATCACTGATTTGATTTTGAGGTCAAACTTTCTGACAAATCATCTTTCCTTGCATGCTTAATGGCAGCAATTCTATCTCAAATGCATTTGGTGCATTGGAGAACAAATGGCAGTAAGTGACCAATGTCCTGGACCATCTTGTAATCTGAGAGAACCTTTAAAGTCATGTCCTATTGTTTCAAAGCCAAATTTAATCTCTGAAGCATTGATTTGGAGCCTATTATATGCATGCATACAGAAAGTATAGGCAAAAAGAAGGTGCAAGAATGAGAATCCACTTTGTTTTCCAGCAAATTTTGCCGCACAGTTTATTGATACTTTCAACAAAGAAACCAATTGTCCATTTCTCATAAGATTTCTTATCAAGGTGTTCGCCAGGAAATCTCATTGGTGTAAAGTTAAACCGATTCTTGTTAATTGAATGACTGGAATTCAGACAACACATTCTGCTCCCTGCATTCACAACCAAACTCCTACCATTACCCTATAACGAAGAGTGTTGGATTATTTATGCTACAGTACAGTAGGATGGTGTGCTTCTTGGAGCACGTGCACTTTGCCCTTAAAATCACAGAGTTGGATGTATGCCCCTGCATGTTTCTGGCCGCCCCCACCCATCCTTTTTGGATACCTTTCATCCATCCTTTCAGGGTTAAACCCTCTTCCTATCCTGCAAAATAGGTTAGATTTTGAGCAGAGCAAAAAAGGATGCATAGATCTGATTTTTCCCTAGGCAACTGGGGATTAATGAGGCGTTTTCCCGTTGCCTTCCTCACCAATTGTGTTTTTATTATGAACACAAAACTCCATTGGGCACCCAGGTACGGGTTCGCGTGATTAAACCACTATATAACGGTATCACTTTTCTATCCTTGCAGCGATGGTATTTTCCATCGATGATTTAACATCTTGAGCTTAAAGTATTGTAAATGTTTAGAATAAACCCCCCGCGTCTAGTCAGTCAACTGTATTCTTGTGGAATAATATGCATCTTTCTTTCACTTGCGGTGACTCGGTAGGATGCATATGAACATAGCATGTACTCTGAATTCAAGGCCTGTTTTGAAATTCTTTAACGAACCCATTCTCACTGTCTTCCACTAAGACTAATTGTATTGAGTGAGAATTCATTGCGTATGGCATGTTTGAAAACATTTGACCTTCAGTAATTACAGATTGGGTTTCCAAATAACCACCACAAACCTTAAGTTTCTTAATTAAATGAATACGCTTCTCCATGGAAGACTAGTTTTTCTTTTGTGTCCGAAGTGATTGGATTCATCACACGCGTAGCTGTATACATTAGCTAGGCTGGGGAAAGCAGAACAAGAACCATACCTTATGGGAGGGACTGGCTCTTAAACAAGGAATCTGGATACGCCAGTTGATGTTTTCTTTGCTTGAATATGGGGCTATTCTCATATTGCAGCTCTGTAACAACAGAATTTCAATTTGTGGGCGGGGGGCCGGGGGGCAGAGTCTTCCCGTACCCTCCCTGCGGCTACATGGCTGAACTCATGCCGTTAGGAGTCGTGGGTTCAAGTCATAGATACGGAACATTTATAGCACCGTTATTGAGAAAGCCGACAGGAAACGCCGCTTGCAATCACATATCTCCAATATTGATTTGTGGGAATTTTTTTACCCGTCCTAAAGCTATTTGTAGTTGCGTCTGATTGTTTTAACAACCCTGTTTTCTCATTTTTTCCTTTATGTGCGGAATCCCTTTCGTTCCATCATTTAAAACGAGTTCGTATTTTATCAATTCAAACTTTTGTATCTTTCTAAATGATTTAGCAATAGTAATGATGATAATGATCACTAACTTATTTACAGTTGGTAAAAATCGTAGTTCAAAATAAGCTAATATAAGCCAACTTTTTAATTAAAATTCTTTTTTTTGACATACATATGATACACGAACATTGTTCTCCCTTCCAGCCTTTGATCATTGTTTTGAAACTTTTTATACTTGAGCCGATTTTATGCTGTCTGATAGAGGGTTGCAAAGAGTACTGCCTATAAACGATAGGGACTTTATCCAAAGGAAATTATTCTGACTTTCGGTATCTGGAGGAGATTCTTTATTCTTAGATCATAGTTTATATATTATTACCATGTATGTATGTTTATTTCTTTAGTTGTAAAGAACTCTGAGAAGGCAGGGCTGGCTAATGTACGCGCAATAGCCTTGCAAACTCGTGTGGCTAGTGTAGCTGGGTTGAATCCTGTACTGTTCACGGTAAAGACACTATCCAGGTGGAAAAAGCAAAAAAACCGCCGCAGAAAAGTCGACTTCCCTCGAAAAAATCTGAGCCATGTCCCTAGTTTCTCCTA
The DNA here is from genome assembly GCA_964026355.1 of Pseudorhiza aurosa. Taxonomy (NCBI): domain Eukaryota; kingdom Metazoa; phylum Cnidaria; class Scyphozoa; order Rhizostomeae; family Lychnorhizidae; genus Pseudorhiza; species Pseudorhiza aurosa. The sequence continues at coordinate 4,942,934 of OZ032122.1, forward strand.
CGCTCAAGTGTCTTCGTGGCATGTTTGAAAGTTTCAATTGTAGATTTTTCCCTTCTGTTGCCTGTCAAGCCTTTTCCTAAACAGTCCCATCTTTAACCAGTAGAAGCCACTTCCATTCCAAATGAAACTCATCTCTGACTCCTTCCGAAAGGTTGGTGTTTCTCATTTCCCCATGAAGTCTATCTGACATTTTATGTGACGTTCTGTGTGGTATTGTTTTTGTTAACATCTCAATCAATCCCCTGCATTCTCTTTTCGAATTATTCAGTGATGCTCCAAGGTTGAACAAGAAACTGAAAGATGAAGCAGAAACCGTTATCATTGGAGGTGGCTGTGTGGGAGCTAGCATTGCATATCACCTCGCTAAACAGGGCATGAAAGATGTCGTTTTATTGGAAAAGAGCGAGTTGACTGCTGGTTCAACCTGGCATGCCGTAAGTGCTCACATCTCATCTTTGCTTCCCTTTGCGGTACTTTTATACACGGCAAATCATCACTTTATATTTTCTTGCTTTGTAAACTTTTCCTGCATCAAGGTCTTTTTATATGATTCTACTTAGATGTCGAAGGTAGACATTCGGACACTGAGATTTTTGCTTACTGAGCAGTGTTCAGACCCTTTCTCTCGTTGTGACCCCACCTCGTGATTCCTACGCCTGGAAGTACAAAGAGCTGGCGACTCTCCTCAGTCTAAGTGAAAGTTTAGCTGAGGGAGGATTCCAACCAATTGAAGGTCTTTCTGGGAAGGGTAAAGAACAGCTCTCGTGTGGCTTAGGGCCGCCCATTTCTAGGAGCAAGGTAGAATTATCTTCCAATATCTTTTGTCCAATGCAATGTGCCACTCCACTGCTGAACTATCAAGCAGGTCCACATGAGCTCTTTTGAGTTGCCAGACTTTTAACCTGCTTTGAGAAATAAAAATGTATGTATGTATGTATGTATGTATGTATGTATGTATGTATGTATGTATGTATGTATGTATGTATGTATGTATGTATGTATGTATGTATGTATGTATGTAAGTAAGTACTAGAATGGTTTGCCGTATTGCAGACCTGTAGTTTGAGATGAACCCTCGCGGTTGTCAGCTCTCTGTAGTCTCAGTCGTAGGAATCATGGAGTGTCTTCACATCGCGAGGAAGGAGCAGGAAGTAGCTTGGTAGACACCGCTTGTAAGAGCCGGTCTAACTTCGGATCAGGGTTTATTCTAAAGTGCAGTGATAACCAATTTGTGCAGTGATAAAGTAGAATTTGTGCCATGGTAACTTTTTAACAGAGCCATTTTAGAAGTGTGTTAGTTCCTATTCCTTAGAAGTCGAAATGATCGGATCATAATATTCTGTTATTAGAACGGGTGTTGTAATGAAAAATGTAGAAAGACAACGCCCATATTATCAAAATTTAGCAAAATATGTGCAGTGATAAAAAATCCTTAAAATAAACCCTGCTTCGGGTGCTTGGCAGAGCGCAGATGCTCTCAGATAGTGCTAGTGTGAGCATGGTATAATTGAAAAGATTCCTCTGTCTTTTTAGTTGCTTTGTTGCACATTTTATACTAAGGGGCCGTTCATTATTAATGCCTCAAGTTGCGATTGAGGAGAAATGTTTATTTGGGCAAACGTTTCCTTACCCAACCTTGTGGAATAAAAACAAAAATAATAGTCATTCAACCAAAATAGAGCTATAAAATATGGCTACCCTACCCTTGAAAGTCAAAAAGTTATTTACCCAACCCGTTGCTCGTCGTCCCCAACCCGAGCCATAAATGATGAGCGGTGCCTAGTGGATTGGCATTTTATAAGAAGCCAAAAAGTCGAAAGAATGAACCCAGTATAATCATAGAAGAAATGCAAATCGAGTTCAATGATCAACACCATGCTTTGCTTTCCTTGCTTTGCAGAACCCTCCCCCTCCCCCTCCCCCCTCCCCTTCAAATGCAAGGCATAGTGAAGAAGTAATTTCAAGTGCCACCGATAGATAAAGAAACTAGGATAAAACTGATTGCACTTAGCATATCACTAACTAAATTTTTTTAATAGATTCCCCGATCTCTTGATTCGTTGAATGAATATCTTTTTGGAATGTTGACGAGCACTTTTCTCCTTCAGGCCGGACTAGTGACCCTGTATAATCCTGGAATCAATGTAAAAAAGATTCATTACTACAGTATCAATTTGTACTCGCAGCTCGAAGCAGAAACAGAGCAGGTATTTTGCAATTCAATGTCATTCGTTTCTTCTTCTCACTCAGTAAATGGTAGGATTCATCTGATGCTATTTGCGCATCGCAGTAATTGTAGTAAGACCTGGCGTAAGGTAGGTTGTTCACTGGTGAGAATTTTCAAAAAAAAACAAATTTTTGCTCTTTGCCGCAAAATGTTGCTTAAGCCTTTAGAATGTATTTTAGAAAGGTGGTTGCTGGATCCATTCTAGAGAGCAAAAAACGGTACTTACATAAACATATGTCATTGCCAAAGTGGCGTAAAGCCGGTTTTCGTGATTGAATACTGCCAATTTCTCGGTCAAAATCATAGAACCTTTCCGATACGCATTCCATCGACTCTTGGGCTCATTCGCTCAAAGCTCATTTCTTGGTCTGTTAATTACAAGCACCTTTGGGCCCCAGCAGCACACCAAACCAAACCGATGACATTCAGATAAAGATAAAGTGCGATAAGAATTTTTTCATATTATTGCAAATTAATGAGTAAGTAAATTTTATATTTAATGAATGCCGCGGGCCTATTCCTCTATTGGCCCCCTACAATTCGGGCAACTTTCACTGTGTCCGTGCCTTCAGACAGCCTTGACCGGGGGCTTATTTTTACTTTGTAAAACTCTACCCATGTGCCAAGTAATAGAAAAATAGACGCTCCGAATGTTGAATTTGGGTGGTGAAGAACTCGTGTGACTGAATTACTTTTCAGCAAGTTGGCTTTCATCGTCCTGGTAGTTTAAGACTTTTGACCACACCAGGCAGGGTAGACGAAGCAAAGTACCAACTTCAGCGTCAAGGCTGGCATCAATCGCCAATGGTTCATTGGTCACCGGAAAAAGTCCAGGAGAAATTGCCAATTATGAACTGCAGTGATATTCTTGGAGGTCTTTTCACTCCTGGTAGGCCTCCTTTATTCATTTTCTTCTTTCTTTCTATCTTTCTTCCTCTGCTGTCCTCTTTTCCCTTTCTTTTCCTCTAGCTTTTTTCTATTTTCTTATTTTTTTCTTTTTTTCTTCCTCGCCTTCTAATTCTTTTTCTTCTTTCACCCTCTTACTCTTTCTTCTATCTTTTTTTTCTTCTCCTTGTTTCTTTCTTTCTTTCTTATTCTTATCTTTTCTTTTCTTCTTCCCTCTTCTTCTATCTTTTCCTTCCTTTTTCTTCATCAATATCATCGCTATTTACCTCCCCCTTCACTTCGGCCCCAGCAAACCGGTTCCTCTATTCACCCCTTTCATTTATTCAACTCTATTAAGCCCATAACTTTGACAGCTGACTGTCCTTCCTATGGCCAGCTTTCCGCATCTTTATGGGCCTTGAACATCCAAGGTGAATTTTGATGCTTTCTGCATTTGAGCATCCACTAAAGGGCACTATTTGATAACTGCATACTGAATAACAGAGCTTCCATCTCTCCAAATTCTAAAAGAATGCTTTTTTCTTAGTAGGATCTTATTCGAAGACCCTACTATTTTGATCAAATTATCTAGCCCCCCCCCCCCCCCCGAGTTTTATTGTTGCCTAAAACGACGAATTTGGAAATTCGTTTTGAACTTATCTGTTTGCTCTGTCAATAGTACCTCTTTTCTTCATGCAAGAAAATTGCAGACCATCTACGTTGTAATCTCTCGTTTTGGAATGCTTTCAGTAACTTGATGCAGGTAACAGTCACCTTTAATCAATCAGTATCAGCTAACAGCAGACCTTGTCATTGCTACCCTACTCCAGCATTGGGATAATTCTTTGTAGCATGTTTTTTGGTTACCATTTCTCTCAACATGTTTTAGCCGATGGCCATATTGATCCATACTCACTAACACAAGCTCTTGCAATTGGAGCCAGAATGCATGGTGCAGAAGTATACATGCCTGCACCAGTTACCAAGTTGAATCAACTTGAAAATGGCAAATGGGAAGTCGAGACACCTCATGGGACAATCAAGGCCAACAGAATTATCAATGCGGCAGGTCGGTAGTCATTTTTATGCCTTTCGTCCTTGATACCATTCACTTATAATGCTATTCATTGTAAATGCCATTCATTTTTGAGGTGGCAATATTCGTTGGATCTTATTTAGAATTTTGCATTTGAGAGAAGTCTGGGTCAATGGCGGACGATTACGAAGGGATGACAATGATTGATAATCGATCAAATATCACAACATCACGCACATTCCCTGTTTCGGAGCAGTTGTGAAGTTGTCCCCTTTGGATATGTTCGTCGTGTAGCATGGCTGCAATGATCTCGCCAATTTTTCCTCCAGGTTTCTGGGCACAAGAGTTGGGAAGAATGGTTGGTGTTGAGCATCCGATCACCCCTATACATCATCAATACGTTGTCACCACAACTATTCCTGAAGTTAAAGAGTTGAAGCATGAAATTCCCGTCATAAGAGATCTAGAAGGGTCTTATTATTTACGAATGGAAAGAGATGGTCTCCTATTGGGACCATACGAAGAGGGATCCAAAATGAGACTACAGGATGATTGGTTTGTTTTTGCCTTCTTTTTTTAATTGCATTTTCCAAGCTTTTTTTAAAAATGGACTATTCATTGTGTAAAGAAAGTGCTTAAATATCCCTTTACCTGAGATGCCATATACGTTATACATAGATATATTTGTTCATGTTGTATATATATGTATAGATATAAATAAAAATCCATCATCATTTTATATACATTCTTGATGATTTTATCACTTGGCTCTTGGGCATATTTTCATCCGTATGAATATATATACAGTACATATATATATATATATCACATGGAGGGTGCTGCCTTCACCACCATATGGTGCTCAATGCACAAAGTACAGAGCGTTGATAGCAGAAATGCAGAAATGCAGAAAAGGAAAAGAGCGATTCTCTAAAAAAGCAAGCATTTTCCAAAAACCCACAGATTTCACAGCATCTTCAATAGGAACAACCTAAAAATTAGTTACAACTGCACAGAAAACATGGCCTCCATGGTCAACAAACACAACAAGAAATCCTCAACACTAAAACACCCACCCCAGCACTAAAACCATGCAACTGCCGCATAAAAGAAGACTGCCCGTGAACAACAACTGCCTCACCACTAACATTGTCTACAACGCTAAAGTGACAACAAACGAAGACACAACCGGGAAAAACTACATAGGCGTGACTGAAGGAACATTCAAACAACGATTTACTCAATATAAACTATCACTTAAGAACAAAAAGTACTCCAACAGCACCGAACTTTCCAAATACATCTGGCAACTTAAGGACAACAAAACAGACTACCGAATAACATGGACTATCATCACTGTAGCTCAACCATATAACAACATCTCCAAAAGGTGCGACCTCTGTACATCGGAAAAACTATACATAATCAACGGCCACAACAATAACCCCCTGAACAAATGCTCCGAACTAATCTCTAAATGCAGACACGAAAACAAGTATTATTTAATGAACAATAGCATCACCTAAACAATAGATAGTAACTTATCAATGGCTTCTTTTATTATATTTTTATCCCATTTACTTATTTTAAAATCAATGTAATTCGGAATGGGATTCAGTTATAGTCCGTCTGGCGAGTGCCTTCGCACGAAACTCAGAGTAACAGAGAATCGGTATTTTCCTTTTATGCATTTCTGCTATATACATATACATATATATGTATTCTGCTATCAACGCTCTGTACTTTGTACATAGAGCACCATATGGTGGTGAAGACAGCACCCTCTATGTGATAAATATATATATATATATATATATATATATATAAATATATTTATATATATATACAGTACATATATATTTACTTATATACAGTGCATGTATATTTATTTATATACAGTACATATATATTTACTTATATACAGTGCATGTATATTTATTTGTATACAGTACATATATATTTACTTATATACAGTGCATGTATATTTATTTATATACAGTACATATATATATATATATATATATATATATATATATATATATATATATATATATATATATATATATCTATATATATATATATATATACAGTACATGTATATTTACTTATATACAGTACATGTATATTTATTTATATACAGTACATATTTATATATTTATATATATATGTACTGTATATATATATATATATATATATATATATATATATATATATATATATATATATATATATATATATATATATATATATTCATATATATGTACTGTATATATATTTTTATATATGTGTACTGTAAATATATATATATGTGTACTGTAAATATATATATATGTGTACTGTAAATATATTTATACGGATGAAAATATGCCCAAGAGACAAATGATAAAATCATCAAGAGTGCTCAATGGTAAAACCAGAGCAAGGTTAGAAAATCGAAAGAGAATAAGTAGTATTAGTCTAGTGTTAGTCTAGTATTATTAGTCTATATATACATGTATATATTTATATCTAAATACATATTTACATATGCATATGTTTATCTTTGCATATATTATTTAGATATATCCATTTATATTGATTTAATGTATGGTTGGTGTTCGAGTATCCAGTTGCAAGGACTAAGAACTGAGCACGGAATCATTTTCCATGTCTTGATTTTTTTCAGGTGGGATGGCGTCCCCCCTGGTTTTGGCAAAGAGTTGTACGAAAGCGACCTTGATCGAATCATGGACAATGTGGTCAGTGCCATGGAACGATTTCCTTGTTTGCAGACAGCAGACATTGGCAGTGTTGTCGCTGGCCCAATTACGTACACACCAGATATTCTACCGATGGTCGGACCGTTTCCCGAAGTTCATAATTACTGGGTTGCTATCGGGTTTGGCTATGGTGTTGCCCACGCAGGTTTGAAATCGTTCTGTTTCAAACATTTCTTCTGATAATATTTTAGCACGAGTGGCAATGCCCATTTTATCTATTTGATCCTTTAGCTACATGCTTCTTCAGTCTCTTGATTTTTTCGTCGGCCTTGCTCTCTTTTTTCCAGCATTCTTTTCGCGAATTTGCCCCTTCTTTGCCGTGCGTTGATATTTCTGAGACAAGATGCTTCTTTTTGTCAAAACAGCCTTCTTGCATTCCCCGAATGGAACACCTCGTATGTCCTCCTTCCTTGCAAATTGGATTCGTATACATGTTATTTCAACAGTAAGTCTCGTTTTGATTAGTAAATTATCGACTTAAAATCTCGATTTCAGGCGGTGTTGGCAAGTACCTTGCTGATTGGATACTTGACGGTGAGCCCGCATTTGACCTTAACGAGCTCGATCCAGGCCGCTATGGCAAATGGACTAACAAGAAGTTTGTTTTGGAGAAATGTCGCGAATCGTATGGATTCAACAACCTTCAAATGTACCCGAAAGAGGAGAGATTTGCGGGTAGACCCCAACGAACCAGCCCATTGTATGAGGTAAGTTTTATCCATTGGCAGGGTGAATTTGCTCAAAATTGCCTTTGATTTTCCCACATCCTTTCCCAAGAAACCAGAAAAGCCTCCGGAGGTGTGTGCATGGCTTAGTGGCAATGCACTTCCTCACAGAACCTATGGGCAGTGGAAAGATATGCACCGAAGACTTAACCTTAACTTGAATTGAGCTCAGCTTATCGAACAATGTCTTGGTCCTTTCTCGTTATGTGACATCATTTCAAAATTTCCACTATTCATGATTCTCAAGCTAGGCTTAAGACCCTTAAGAAGTTGTGCTCGCCGGGATGTGTCCCTGTCCTTCCTCTCAATGTGACCAAAAGTTGTGGCTCATACATGCCTGGAGTGAGAGAGCAAGTGATCCTCCATACGTTGCTCTAAGGGAAAGTAAATCCCGATGTTGATAACAGCACCGTTGCTGAAAGGGCAAACCCGTATATTGAAATGTTTTATTTTATTAGAGGTGCCGTGGTGTGGTATTTGAGCGTGTAAAATTATAACACAGGGGTTGTCAGTTCGATTCCTCCATGCGTCGTAATAAAAACGCCATTGGTGAGAGGGCAACGGGAAACCACCTCATAAAACCCATTCCCCTAAAAAACTCCGAGCCCTGTCTCTGGTTTCTGCTACACTCAAAATCGAATATGATAAGCACCATTGGTGAGAAGGCGACGGGGAACTACTTCAAAAAACCCATTCCCCTAAAAATTTACGACCCCTGTCTCTGGCTTCTGCTACGCTTAAAGTCGAGTATGCAATGCAGCGGATTGCTATTTAATAGGTGAGACTTGATCTGCTCCATCTATAAGTCAACTGCCCTATCCACTGAGCCACCATCATAGCATCAGTGATCATCAACATGTCTCTGCTGTGTGTGTGTTGGTTAACAGCTATTTTTCTTGCTTTACAAATTTTTAGCATGCTTTAAAAGCCGGAGCTGACATGGGATTCCACAATGGCTGGGAAGTTCCACATTGGTACTATCAACCTGGTGACGAGAAAGGCTACAAACCAAGCTATTACCGTACAAACTGGTTCGAACCGGTTGGAAGAGAATGTGAACTGATTTTGAAAGGCGTTGGTGTCGCTGACTTGTCTGCCTTCGCTAAAATTGAAGTGACTGGAGCAGGTGCCACGGAGTTCTTAGATCACCTTGTGGCAAATAAACTACCACCGGTAAATTGTGCTTATAATTCGTTTTGAAAGGCTGTCGAAATATTTCCCATGAGGGAATGTTGATATTAAGATAATCATACAGTTATTAACTTGATGTCGAAATTGATTTCGAGGATAGCAGTAGCCAGAGAAGCATCTCTGGGTTTTTCAAAGGACGTGAGATTTTCGAGGGAGTTTCTCGTTGGCTTCCTCTCAATTTGTGTCTTTTTTGTAACCTGTGCTGGACTTGAACCCATATCCTTTGCATCATGACTCCACATGCCGAGCGAGCGCAGTGGGACATTTCTGGTTCTTTACCGTAGTTTCATTTTCTACGAAGTCAGTTGTGGGTTCGGTGACGACGGGAACCATCTCATAAGAAGTCATTTCCCAAATCGAACTTTTCCCTGACTTCTAGTAAGCTCGACATTGAGTGTGCTTTGCTGTGTTCTTATACCAATATCCTTCCTGAAAACTATCGGCGAGGAAAACTGAGAGAGCTGCCACTGGTTTCTACTTCGTTTGAAATCGAGAATTCTCTGCGCAATGTTTTTAGATACTATCTTGATGTCAATGAATCTTTTGACTCACATAATTGAATGTTTCATACCATTTCATGAGTAGATATTTTTTTGTAATTTTTCATTAGAAACATTAGATATAAGGAAACCGATCAACGTTTTTATAATGCCAAATGATCGCTCCGATCTCTAGTAGCTTTGCTGACTGCAGTACCCAAGCCTTTTCAGGGCACTTTTCTTCTCAAACCCTCTTCCTTCTCAAAGTTTCTTCCACTGCAAGACATGGATTCATCAACGTTTTCATACACTGCCTAGATGATGCTACTTATTTATGCTTTCTATTCATTATAGATTACTGTATCTTTCACCATTAACAAAGCTGAGGAAATTAACTTTGTCATTTCAGTTCATTAGTTAGTAACATTTTGGGTCCCTAGTCCTTTTTATCTGGTTTGTTACAAGGGTTGTTATCGTAGTGATCCAATTACAGGTCTACTGTACTGAGGCCCCAGGGTTGGGAGCACAGACGTTCACATTTCTTGATTCCCTATATCATTCCACCCAGCAGTACAGGGGTGTCTGACGCAGCCTAGAGGTAGGGTGATACCAAGATTCAAGCTGTGGATTGAGTGCGGCAAGGTATACAGCTAGACACCCTACCTCGCAATGCCGTGGCTCTAGCTGGTACCTCGCTACCAAGATCCCCCTCGAAGTCCATTTCGAGTTTGGGATCTCACATGTTTCTGCTCACTTCATTGCTTCGTGTTCGATTCCCGTGCTCATCCTGAGGGCTTGCCCTTCAAAGTTCATGACTAAGATTTGCTGTTTTGTTTGCAATTCAGGTCGGTGGTGTGAATGTCAGCCATATGCTAACTCAAAGAGGACTTGTTTATGCTGAGGTTACTATATCGAAGATTGCTCCGGATCATTATTTTGTTATTACCGGAAGCGGTTCTGAGTATCACGATCTCAGGTAAGCAAATCGATTTGTTGTTTTTTTCGACAATATATTCATTGCTCTGGACGTGAATTCAAAAAGGTTTTTAGAACACCATAAGATTCCAGGGAAAACAAGAAAATAACGCTATATTGGATACTTAATTTTTGATAAAACTTTCACTGCAAAGCTGATTTTACTTACTGCATGCCTGGTTGTAATAATAATCCAAAACTTAAAACTTGTGACTAAAATGAGCGTGAAAATACAACGCGATTAAGAATATTTTCAATGCACATCACTTGTTAGATTAATGCCAGCACTGCAATTCAGTAGCAAGATAAATGCAGTTAGTAAAAACACAGCAAGTGTAGATTAGTCCAACTCTTGTTTCTTCGGTTAAAGATATAATAGTGATGAAGCTGTAATGGTGATCTTGGAAGTTTTAGATGGCAATTGCTTCAAGTCTATCTTTGTTTCCCTTAGACAGCTTTCGAGTTCCTTTAAGTTCTTGGCTGAAAAGCAAAGGGCTGTCATTTCAAAGCAACTAAGGCGAAACGAATCCGTCTCTTTTATCATGTCAGATAATGTTATGATATAATTACTGGTGATATATCTACAATTCAATGATAGTATTATGATGTATTTTGAAATTTCTTGCCATGCATGCAGTTGAATTTGGCTTTAATTCACCTTTTTGAGCAAACTTTTTATCGAATCGAAATCAGAAATATGATTTGGGAGGGTCAGTACTACAATGTATTCAATGAGTGACTGTGAACTCTCGTTTCCTATTTGCTTCGATGTTCCTCAACAATTTCCCGATATGTACGAATTTTGCCAAGTGATAAAATCACCAAGAGTGCTGAATACTTGATCTAGCGATTGCATCATTATAGAAGGAGTAAATAGGCTTCCCTTTGGAACTCTGAGTTTCATGTCAGACAATTGCCAGCTAAACATGTATCTTATCTTATCAGCCTTAAAAAGAAAGATGCACCATGAATATGTTTAACCGATAATTATTCATCACGAATTTGTAACATAAAGATGTCGGCATTGAGTAGCCAAGGAACGAAAACAATGATATGTATCATAGTATTGAACATAGTCTGTCTTTACAGGGGTGAATGTAGATTTTTAATTAAAATTTTATTTGTCACAACTCTTACCTTGTACTTGGGTAAGAATTTGTAGCTACCAATGAGTTCACTAAAGTTGCTTCATTGAACTGCTGTCTTCTAAAGTGTTTTCGCATTCTCGCAGATGGATGCTAGATCATGCACGAGGCCGTGAAGATGTTAAAATCACAAATGCGACCGATGATATAGCTTGCCTTTCAATCGCCGGACCTCTTTCGAGAGATGTGTTGTCAAAACTTACTTCTGAAGACATTTCCAACAAAGCATTCAGATTCATGAAATGCAAGAAAATGGACGTAGCTGGAGTCTCTGTTCTTGCATTACGGGTTTCTTACACTGGTATATCGCCAGCTTCTACCTAAATATTATATCCTCTAACAGCCATGTTATCTCATGGGTGTCTCTCTCCTTCTCCCCCTCGAGGTCTTCCATATGTATATATTTATATATGTATATTGATATATTAATCATTACATTTTACTATTTTGATTGTTACATAATGTTTATTGATTTATATCATTTTCATTTATGTATATTTATTTATTGATATATTTATTATCATATTTTGTTATCATGATGATTATACTATGTTATTCAATGTATATCATTTTCATTTATGTACATTTATTTACTGATATATTGATTATCATATTTTGTTATCATGATGATTATATTATGTTATTCAATGTATATCATTTTCATTTATGTACATTTATTTACTGATATATTGATTATCATATTTTGTTATCATGATGATTATATTATATTATTCAATGTATATCATTTTCAGATTCAGTCATATCGCAGATTCTTATTAGATTACGATCCCTTTGAACATGTCACATCTTGCTAGTATAGTCATATCATATTATATTATATCATATCATATTATATTATATCATATTGCATAATATCATATTACATCATTTTCTATTATATTTGCTTTTGACTTTTTAGGAGAACTAGGCTGGGAATTCTACGTGAAAAATGAAGATGCTCCAAAGCTATATGAATCTATTTTGGAAGCTGGAAAGGAATTTGATATTGGCCATTTTGGATCGTATGCCATCAACTCGTTACGCCTTGAAAAGGGCTTTAGGCTATGGGGTGCTGAGGTTTGTTTCATCCCGATTTGCTGATAACGAACGTGATTTCATTTGTCTTATTTGAAGAGAACATTGCTTAAGTGCAAATAGTGCTAATGTTGATCGATGTTTCTGAGTGTTTCTGAGCGTGTCGCGTCAACTCCATCACACGACGTCCCTCCTCAACTTTGTACATCTCATTGCTCGTCCTTCGGTTCACGAAGTCGTATGTAGTCATTAGTTTCGGGAATCGCAAGAGATTTCCAATTTCTTCGGTGACACTGGAGTGAATTCGTGTCTCGTGCTCTCATTGGCCTCGCTCTAAAGTGTCGCGTTGCATCGTCCGACACCGCTTTTCAAACGATCACGCCGTTCAGCCTGTTCTTCTTGAGGCCTGCGAAGCGCTACGTGTCCAAGGCTTTTGATAAGGATCGACTATTAACCCCAACGTAATTCAATGGTTGCCCGTTTGATAACGTGTTCTTTCTGCTATAACTATTCATTTCGACATTGCGATTCTTAACAGATACATACATCCATTATTACCGTGCCAAAAATTTGGTTGATTTATTTCTTTGCTTCTCCGTTCATTCCAACCATTTTTCGGTAGAGCTCATAATCAATTTCTTTCGTCTTCCAGATGAATCTTGATGTTGGACCTTACGAAGCAGGGCTGGACTTTTTCGTCAAACTAGACAAGGTGATCAGACGTAAATTTTCACACGAGAGTAAATTGACTGATTGGTTGATTTTTAGTTGATTCAATGACTGATCGTTTGGCTGATTGATTAATTTAACTGAACGATTGATCATTACTCCGATGGAGTAATCGATGGATGATTAATTGATAGCATTTAAAGATGATTGATTGATTGGTTGATTGATCAATGGCTGATTATTATTCTCATTGAGTTATTGGCTGGTTAGATTTGGTGATTAATAATTCATCATTATTCCGATTGAGTGATTGATTGGTTGGTTAATTGATAGAGTAAGTGAGTTGGTGATTGATTCAAGGATTGATGGGTATTGATGAATTTATTGGTGACATGGGCTCTACAAGGGCTTTGTAATTTCTGATAAAATGGATATAAGTAGGATTCATTTCGAAATCCAGCCATTGAGGGTGTACATCAAGTTCATTCTGGGGCTCCGTTCGTAAGTAAACGGGGAAAGTTGGAGACAAAAGAAGACACCTGGCCATGAAACGTGTCATTCCTCTTGACTATGCATGGTGTGGGTAGACTATGCATGTTATGGGTAGATGTGTTATCTTGCAACCGAGTTTAAATTGGATTAAATAAAGAAAGGGGTGTACTGTATTTTTTCAAGGAATTTATCTTCATAGATTACCAGCTAAGAAAGATAGTTAAGGAAGAATGTGATGAATTTTTAGATATAATTTTTCCATGATGAAATTTGAATCCGAGAATGTTCATGATTCCATGGAATCGATATTCTCTACTTTACATTTTTGTGGCTTTTTCATTCTGAAATGGGGAAAGCTTCACATTTTTGGCTTGAATTTAAATTACTACCATTGGATAGAAAACTAGGCCTAGACGTTTGATGAAAAAGACGCTTGTTTGAATTTTAATTTTCTTACCCAGGGTGCAAATTTCATTGGCCGTGACGCATTGTTGAAAAAGCGAACAGAATTGCTTAGCAAGAAGCTGGTATGTCTTACATTGGATACCGACAATATCGATGCTGAAGGAAATGAGACCATTTGGTATGAAGGAAGGGTGAGTTTTTACCTACCATCAAATTATGACCAATTTTAGAGCTCTGATTTGCTCTACTACTCTTGGATGTGTTTCCTGTGATTTGTGATTCCTTTGATTGGTGATTCCTGTAATTTGTGATTTCTACGATCGAGGCTTCCGGAGAACTATTATGAAAACCTTTGTCGCTATAACAAGCGAGCAGTGCCCTGGTTCTTCCCTTCTCTTTCTCAAATCTCATGGTTCCTACGATTCACGATTCTTTAGTTTAGGATCGTCATTCATCCAAAGAGTAAGCAATTTATGGAATGTCTTGCCTTCGTCTTGCTTTCCTGAATCCTACAACTTGCCATCTTTCAAATCTAGGATCAATAAACTTGATCTGATGTCTCTCTCCTCTCAGCCTTTAGCTTTCTTCTTTCTTCCTTTGTATAGGCCGCCATGACCTTTCCTCAACATGATTTTCTAAAAAAAGCTCAAGTGGCAGTCGATTTGAAGCAGATGATAGAACGGTTGTAGGTTCGCCTCCTGCAACGATCATGATTGAAGCCTTTTCTTTAGGGAAGGCAACGAGAAACCATGAATATCAGGTTTCGTAAAAATAACCCAATGCCCAGGCTCCGGTTGATGTTAAGCTCCAATATGAATATGTGTGAATGTAAGGTATATGTGTAAAAGAAACTGAAAGGACCTTGTGATGAAAAAGAATGCCGATCCTTCATCTTGATGAACCACACTTGAACCACACTTGGCGATGCGCGCCGCTATGAGGTTGTAGAACTAGCGGCTCTTCCGTACTGCACAGAAGTTAAGATAAGAACAACTGGCCAATGAAGGGGCGATGCTCATTGGCCAGTCTCGTGAGGCTCGTCGCGTGGTGTCGTACAACGGTTTTTGCTTAACATGAAGACATTTGACCATGGCTTTTTCTTCAGCCACTTGATATCATGTTACCCTCAAGTGATGTGTCCCACAGCGTCTCTATCGGAATGAATACTCAATATAGACCTGTGCGTTAAAACTCGATAGGGTCGAGAAGGATCCGCCCCCAACGCCACCATCGATTTGACCTCTTGCCAAATCATCTCTCTGCGTGGATCAATGAGGATGGCATAGTTGGCCATGTAGACATTCGCAAACGTCATCTGGTGTTGCATCTGTCAATATCAATTGTATGTGATTACTTCAAACCGTTGCTAAAGGACACTACGTCTACCCCGGAAAGGATTATAGAGTTGGTTACATCACTATGAATAAGACTAATCTTCAGGGGGTGTTAACAGCTGAGAGTGATAACTTTTGAGTTAGACTTGATTAAAGATTCGTCCGGCTCTAACAATGGAATCATCCTGCTTAACGAGAAATAAAATAGATCGGAAAATATTAATAGAGTATTATGATTAAGTTGGATGAAACAATGAAGAGATGTGATTTTGTATTGGTAGTTTGTAAGAGTCAATGTAAGGCGTAGTATGTTAGCTTTGTGTTATGCTTGGACTTAGGTAGGGGTCAAGGTTAGGACGGGAAATGGGTTAAAGTTAGGCTTGGTGCTTGATTAAGTGTTTGGGTTTAGGTTTAGGAAAGGGTCACTGTTTGGGTTTAGGTTAAAGATAGCGTCAGGGATAGGGTTTGATAAGTGGTAGGGTTAAGTTTAAATTAATTTTTAGAGTTCAAGTTTTAAAAAAAGATGAGGGTTTGGTTTAGGTTAACGATAGAGTCAAGGTTAGGTCTGGAAATGGGTTAAAATTAGGCTTTAGGTTCGATTAAGTTTTTGGGCTTAGATTTGGATAAGGGTTGTAGTTTGGGTAAGGTTTAGGGTGATTAGTATACTTTGAAGGGGTTTGCTTCACGAATTTTCATTACGTATTATCAAGGCTTTCATCTGTGATTGAATTTTTGGTTGCTTTTTTAAGTTAGTTAAACACATTTCGTAATGGCTTAACAAACCGTAATATCTGATAAATCAGTATTAACAACTAAATGAGGATTATATGCATGTATGTACGTATGTATGTATGCATGTATGCATGTTTGTATATTTGTATGTACTGTATATAATGTATTTATGGCTATATATGGCTATATATGGCTATGCATGCTGGGATGAAATGTACTCAGCTAACAATTAAGTGTGTTTCCAAATCGATTTTTAAAGGGACCTCAATTGGCATCCCGTTTGCGTAGTGGTATCTTAGCGATGATGCTTTTGACCCACAATATATAGGAAACCCGTTATTAAACTTGGGGTTAACGGTGGCTGTCGTAAGACCATAGCCTAATAGTTTGTTACCATTTCACCGCAAGGTTGTTGGAAACACGACGTCGGGCGCATACGGGTATCAAGTGCAGCGGAGCATCGCCTACGCATACTTGCCAACGATCTTTCAAGACATTGGCACAGAGGTCGAAGTAGAACTGGTTGGTAAAAGATACAAAGGAACTGTGACAAAGGAACCTCTCGTCCCGCTAGAAGCCGCAAGAGCCAGGTTGTCAGCGAAGAAGAAGGCAGCGGTGTAAATGCCGTTCACTTTTATCTATGGGATTTTTGTTTTCACATTTTTATACCAAGGCAGCAAGCGAATGATTGAATTTCATTAAATGGACCGTCATTTGGCAGTCGATCAACGTTTTGTGCATTAGATAGATCACTTAAATCGTCTTCATTTCTCACTCCGTTATTCCAAATATCGCTGGCTGTCCTTTTCCCGTTTAGGGTTGCTGCAGAGAACTGCTAGAATTATTTCTCGATTCAAAGCATTTGTCAAATCAGTTCCATCAGGCTAATAGCTGGGGTTTTACGGCCGATTGCCCTCCATGTCACCAACTCCCCCTGTCTTTATGCGTTCTACCAAGCATCCGAAGATAGCAGGTTTTAAGTCACCGAGAATCTATGCTTATCATGTAGTATGGTTGTGCTTTCTCAAAATGTGGCATGCATTGTCATTCATAATAAAGACATTTAGAGACGAAGACTTCAGTCAACCCCGCGTGTCCTTCACGGGGGTCCTCTAATAACGTTCAGTGTCTTGATTCGTGTTTTTAATGCCATTCTGGGTTTTACAGTGCCCCGTATCGGAAGGTCTCAAGAGATGCTAAGAGGGTAAGATCAGACCAGAAGTGCCGTTGTGCCCAGGCAGTTGAATCCTCCTCTGAAGGCGAAGTAGCAATGATTTAAACTGGTCACATTGGAATATTTTTGAAGTGTTTTTATGAAAAGCATAAATATTGTCATTCTTGTAGACAAGTTTAGCTTTTGACTCACGTGCATATGTTCATCACGGCAAGTCGTATTTTTAGTGGCTAACTTGATAGGAAAGGCGCTTAAATTGTAGATCATATAAATTTGCATTTTTACGTGTACCAAATTTCTATGCATTTTGAAATTTGCACACAATTTTTGTTGTCGTCACTCTTTATACACAACTGGCCTTCTTTTCACAACTTCTATGCATGGCAAACTTGACCATGAGGTTAGCAGACACAAGAGACGGGGCTTTGAGTTTCTTTTAAGGGTGTGGATTTGAGGCAAGTCATTGATAACAGCATATAATTGCTAAACAAGTTTAACCTGCATAAATACGATGTTATCATAAGTGGATTTTGTGACGTGCTTTCCCGCTGCCTTCCTCGCCGATGGTGTTTGCTGCAAACAATGCCAGGTTCGAACCCACAAGCCCTTGCGTTTTGGATTGGCACACAAAAGTCACATGATTATGACAATAACGAATTATTTAACAGGATAGAAACTTTAACAGTTACAAAATTGCTGCTATCAATTTTTGTCCTGTAAAAATAAAGATGCTTTAAAAGAAAGCATAAACATGTTAAAATTTCGTGTCTTGTAGCAGTGTTTACCTGACAGAAATGCCCTAGAACAGGGGTGGCCAATCGGTTGCTCGCGAGCCGCATGTGGCACTTCGCCAGGTTTTTTGCAGCTCTTAAAGGCCGGCATCAACTATCATTTTCATAAAAAATTTAAACAATAATTGTTTCCCAATTTTCATGATGCAGTGATGACCAGGAATTTCCAAAAAGTGCCGAACTTCGCCATCACAAGCTACTCCTTTGTGCCTCTTCAGTAAATGTTAGTTTACCAGGGGCCTTCCATTCGCTTTGCAACATAATGATTAGATAATAAAAATGAAGCTAAGATATACTATCATTAAAAATTTACAGATAACTTTTTTGGATGTGTGCCCACGTGTCTCATTTGGCTCTTATCAGCAGCACATGGAAAATTGTGGCTCTTCGTCTCTGACAGGTTGGCCACCCCCCGCCTAGAATATTACGGCTACAATGAAGTTAGACATTGGGCTTATTGGATTTGGGGCTGGGTTGGGATTTGAAGGGGGCTATGATAAGGGAGGGGGACATAGGTATAGTTATCACGCAGCTTTTTCTATTGCAAGGCAGCCCTCGTTGCTCCACGAGGTCGTATAATGCAAGCGACTTTTTCCAAGCTTCCACAACTACGTAAGAAAACGTGGCGCTTCCCTCTCTCTTGCGCAGAGGACCTTGCATCTATAACCAAGCGATAAGGGGTGTGCATGAAGTATACTCCCGTCCGAGCTTCAAGCCCGGAAAAAAGGAGAGGCTTGGTGGCAAGAGTGCTGCTAGGCTGTTTTAATTGGGGGACCCTAACCCCCCCCCCCCCCCCCCCATCCAAGACGTAGCAAAATTGCACGTAGAGTGCTCGCCTGCATTCGTGACCAATTTTAGCTTAGGATTTCTTCCCTTGCAGTTCCATCGTGATTATTCATTGCAAGGTTATCAAGTCACTCAACGGGTTCTGCTCCAACGTAACTCGGGCCTACTTCCCGAGCAGCGTGTACATTGGCAAATAGACGGGCTAACGGGCCTATCAATTCAATAGCACTTTTGTTAGCTGGCCAGCAAAAGTGCCTTACGCGTGGTTAGATGAATACTTCATGTGTCCCTATTTTCCTTTACCGCCTAAAATAAAAAATGGGTTTTGATTTTTGTAATTGAGTATCTTCGTTCGTCACTCGTTCTATTTCTGTTTCTCACTTTGAAAGCCACAAAACCCAGTCCTTTCGTACAACATCAAGCCCACTTTACACGACACTTTTCTAACCGAGGTTGACTCTACTGCCTTAGTGAAACCTAACGCTACTGGGAAAGTTGATCATTTGATGTGTTTTGAGTTGCAAAGCAAACAACGTTTTGATGAGGCATTTCGAGAATATGATACGGACAAAGAACGCCTGTCGAAAATATAACAACGCTTATCCAAACGACATTGATATGACGATAAATTTTCAGAATTTTCGGTCGAAAGTAACATAAAACTAGTAGGCCCCTTTCAATTAAAGCTTTTGGCGTTGATGCAACCAGATAGAAAAGTGCATTGCATAAGCGATCAGGAGCCAACCAGCAACAGGGACAGAGCTCTGTGTCTCACTCTGGGAAATTAGAGTGCGATGCTACCGTGTCGCCTTCCACAGCAGAGTGTTTTCGCTGTGTCGTGCCCATGATTTGAACCCACGACCCTTGTGACACGAGTTTCCATGGTTACGCTGCCACTACACGGCGAAAGATGAAGAATGGTAGAATAACAGGAGAAGGTCCTGCATTGAGAAGGAAAGGCACTCTAATGCGATTTCTAAATGAAAATCGCGATATTATTCTGCTTAGAGGGAAGAGGCAACACAAACGCATACAAAATACCAGCCCACTCACTCCCCATGATGAAAACGTCAGAATTAGTGACTGACAATACCCATAAAATGGCCAAAATTTAAATGAACTATTAGTTGGAGTATCATATATCAGCTTCTTGCTTATTCTTTAGGCTGCAGCTTTCAAAACTTCTGCCTTTTTCACACTGATGAAGTGCAAAAGGAGACATTTTTAATTTGTTCTCAATTTTATTGCATCTGCACTGACACAAACCCAAACAAAAGTTATGAGAATAAGTATGATTCGATTCAAAACAAGGATAGCGGACTGGATAAAACATTTATAACCTTAACGACTCGATTGTATTCTCATTTTTCTTCAGACATGCGGTCCTGTCTGATTGAAGCGAAATTCTGTTCGTCTGTTCCATGTTTTACACCCTTGTCAGCCATTTGTTCGTTGTCGCGGCTTCTACTTCGTTCAATATTAAGTGGTTGTGTGCCAAAGCGTCAAAGAAACTTCTCTTTTATCACGAGCCATACAACAATGTTCTACTGAGTTGGTCGCCAGTTGCAAACAATTCATAATGCATTCAGCAACCAACATGTCCATACCGAGGAAGTTCTCGGAGAAGATTGCCATCCAGAAACAGAAAGCGGCCGAGCAAGAAGAGGCCTTTGCATCCATTATGCGTGAAGTTGCGAGTGCCCGCCACTCAGTAAGTTCACTCTGTTTGTCTTATATATTTATAGAAAATAAACATGAAAGCAAACTGAAAATATCATATAATTAAGGTTGCCGTTAGGATGAAGTTGAGGTCAACAGCAACTCTTCGCAGGAAGGGTTTTTAAATTGGCAAGGGGTTTAGGCCGTTCGAATGTAAGGAGCGCAATAGACCGAAAGTTGTTAAATGTCATACTGTCAGGGGTAGAAATTTCTTATTTGCTCACAACGGGGATTCATAGGGTTTATCAAACACTTAGCATCTTCGAAAGGACTTCATATTGCTCAGTTTATGCATGAGTCAGGCAGGAAGCATCTGCTTTAGGATGTAAATTATGGAATATTGAACGAGGAGTTGTCGACTAGTTTCGCAACTAGACGATAGGATAGTTAATTGTCATCTCAAAATTTGAATAGATTGGATTTCAAATCGTTTTCTCTTTAGAGCATCTTGCTCGTGAAACCGCAGATCAATAAAGGGGAGTTTTTCGTTTTCGCATTTCGTTTACTAAATCTGACTGTTTATTGCCACTTGGTCATTTCTCGTCGTACAAACGAAGTTAGTAAACAATGTCGTAGAGAGAGAACTGTACGGTCGCAAAATCTCCATAAATGATCACGATGTAACCACAAAGCTAAGGCAAACTCGAACAATTCCAAGCTTTCTGTTTTCAATGAAATATTTTTTAATCTGCCCTGAGAATTCATAAGCGAATTATTCCGAGAGAAATGCAGTTCAGGAATGAGGGAGTGAGATAAGCATTGGTGATAAAGCGTGTCACAACAAGACTTCGTTTATAAATAGTTTATTTCCTTTGATTTTTTATTAAAAGTTATCATACAAGGAAATGCTTTATTTGTGAATTATCCTTAATTGAACTGGCCTTCCACAATCATAAGTTTTGATGTATCATTGTGCTTGGGATTTGTTTTTTAATGCCATTAGGTCAAAATCTCTATTTGACAAAAGTGAGAACTTAGTGTAATTTTAAATAATAATCAAAGGTTGCTCATGGCTTTTGTGCTTTTTGTCAGATAACTCAATTTTGTAACATAATGATTTTATGACAAAATGTTGTAGCAAAGTATGTCTTGAACATGAAGAAGCATTTTAACCTAACTCCCTTCAACTTGTTAACATGCAATAGTAAGTTTTACTTAGCTCAAAAAAATCCTTCTTGTGATTCACCTGCTGCTAGGAGACGAGCTTCTCTGGCCGTATTTATACTCTTTGTGCATCCAGTCGCAAAGAGAGAGCTGAATATGTGAGTGCAGACACCCACACGTGTCTTCATTTAGTTATTTAAAGCATTTTGGTAATGAGTTTTCATTCAGTACAAATAAGCTAGAGTATCTCATAGTTTTCTGCCACAAAGAGCAGAAGAAAGTTTCACCTTCTGGTAATATTTCCTTCAACCAAAATCAATTGAGTTTGCTATCTCTTATTATCCTATTCTAAGATGAGAAGCCCAGTCATAAATGGAGTGCCAAAAGGTCACCTTTAAAGAGCCTGTGTTTTGACAGAATTCATTCAGGCTTGGTTTAAGCATCAGCAACCTAGAACAACATTATGATGTATTTCTGTAACAGATGGCTTTGAATGCCATTTGGTAATTCAATCAATGGTAAAGGGATATGTAGGCAGTACGAAACTAACATCAGTCTTAAAGGAAAGACTTGATGAGAATGGTGAACTCAATTTTCCCTGGTTCACATATTGTAAGGAGTAAATTTGTTTTCTGTTTAATTCAAAGTACAATCAAAATAACCTCAAAACTACCTGTGTACTTGGGATTTTGTCCTTTGCAAAAATCCAACTTCTTACCCTATTTACAGTTATCAAAACAGTTATTGAGGCTAAAAATGAATACATGACTTTTCCGTATGCATGTTGCAGCATTCATCTTGCAAATATTATTCAAGACGTAATCATGCCGAGTTTTCACATGTATAGCAGTTAAGTAGTGATGCTTTGTTGGTAAATAATGTATGCACACGGGTGATATTCCTTTAGGATCTTCCCATTGGTGATTGCAGTCTTGTTAATGCTACCCTTGACATGAGTGTGAATGGGGACATTGGCTCCCTAGTGCCACATTGGAGTGACACCAAAAGAAAGAGAGAGTGTGTGTTTGTGTGTGCAGAAATGACCATCACTCTAGCCAATAAACATGGATATCATCATGATCATCAGTACTGTAGCCTCTGATTAGGGCAAACCATCCTTTCCTTTTTTCAGGTAATCAAGAATGTTAAATTGCTTCATTTTTTTAACCTGACTGCTGTAAACCCTCTCATGCATCTCCTCTTTTGCCTTCTATGATTCTATGGATGAGAGTCCTGCTACTTTGTTAAGTTGCTGAAGGTATAGAATCCTTGAGAAGAGGAAGGAACCGCCAGGGCTATTGCTATAAGACCATTCATGAATGAAGTCATAGATAAAGGCAGCTGTATCCTCCCCTATACATAATCATTACAATTTTCATGTCATCTGTTGCATGCTATTGAGTTTTTAATGTACTGCCTGGCCTGATCTTAGTTTCCTTCATAGTTTTAATTTCCATCATGGCTAAGTAGACTAATCTTGTGTGTGAATCAAAACTCTATACTATGCACGAATTGATGGCACATGTAAACAGTACTTATTTTCTTAAGAGTTGTGATTGGTTGTTATAGAAAAGAGCATTCTACACAATGCACAAAATTTTGTTGGAAATCTTGAACAAATTGGTTATCTTCCCGTTTTGTTGTCCAAGTTCCCTTTTGGGGAGAAATTACAGGAGGAAAAGCCTCAACCCACTTGCAAGAATTTGTGCTTGTTTGGGGGACAGTTTTTATATTTCTATGTGTAATTTCATTCTATTAGACATTTTGCTGTTTGATATACTTGGATAGATAATGATGCAAATTAAATGCAAGTGTATACATGGAGGCATTCTTCTATTGCAGAATATAAGTATAGGTCGTCATGGAATGGTTCATCCCTCAAGCATGATGTACAAAGGAGGCTCCTTACCTGCCTTTCCAACACCTCATCAAGAAGTCCAGGTAATCAGTTGATATTTGACATCCCCAATGATTTCAATTATTCATCACATTCCTGTTTCCGTAATTAACTGTCTGCCACTAACACAAGTAAGTGTTACAAAAGCGCTGAGCAGCTTTTAAATTGATGTGCTGTTAAGTTTGTAACACCCAAGAAGCTAGAAATGGCTTTGTGTGGTAGAATGATTCAATGACAAGAACAATGAATGTCTTCATTGTAAGAAAGTCTTGGGCAGATGCCACCACATACTTAAATGCTTTGCATTTCACTGTAGTACAGGTGACAATATGTTTGCTTCATATTATTCCAATACCTTTATTGCTCTACCTAGCATCCAGAAGTAGATTTTATAGATAGCAATTCTTGGAATACTGGTCTTTCCTGTTGATGAGACCACTTCAGGATCTTTTCATCTGCAATTAGAGAGAGCTAGCAGCTCTCATTACTTTCATTGGGACTTACCTGTGGCTATTGGCTGAGCATTTGAAAAATTGGATACAGTGTTATACATCTGTTTGTTAGCTTTCCACATTTTTGCTAGGCCCTTGTATAGACTTAGCAGTCAGTAGTATTAGATTTGTAGCATTTAGATGGGTGTTTTTATTTTGCATTTCATAAATCCCATCAAATTATTAGAAAGTTTTCATACTCAGAGATTTCATCTTTTCAATATTTGTGCACAATGGCCTTTGGATGGAAAGATCTTCAGTTTGATCCAATTACATTTTTCCACTTTCTGTGCAGCATGGAAGTTTTGTGCATCAAATAATTTTTTTTATTTTTTTATCAGAATGTTGTTTTCACATCTTTATATACCAAGTTAATGTCTTAGCTTGACGATTGAAGTGGGGGAATGTGTTAAATGCTACCCTCCCCCCATTCAGCTGCATCTATCCCCTCTCATCTTTGGGTATTTGTATTCAGTGTTTTATGTAATGTTGATTTGGGAAGAATTGATACGGATGGATCTGAGAGAAAGGAGAGTTTAGCCTGAATCTAGCCAGAAATAGGTCAGCTTGAAAGTCAACTTGTAAACAACGTCGAATTCATGCTAATACGGAAGTTAAACCGATGATGGTGATGATGATTTTATCAATCAACAACAAAGACACTTCCTCATCTCCAAACTTTCAACTATAGCTACTCATACCACCTACCAGGTCTTTTGCTGCAGAAACAAAACTTTGAGCAATCCAGACCTTCTTCCCTATTAGACCTGTGCCATTATAGCGATTCATTCATCTTTATACATATTTATATTTATTTTGTCGTATTGCACACCCTAAGCTAGGTAACCCGATCCCCAACTACCTATGTATCAGAGAGGCTTGTACTTTTAGTTTAAATTGAATTCCAACGAAAGGTTTCCTTTGCTGTCATTTATTGATTTTTCGTGTTTTGGTGTTGGCATTGCTATATATTGGTAAGCACTGGAAAGATCTTTATGTGATGCTACTTTCCCATAATTTTCCTGCTACCTCGAGGCCTTCGGTAGCCACCTCTTACTGCCGTGTCATTTCGAAATGTAGCTACCTTTTAAACTGAAATCTCAATACGTGGCGTGCATCAATGGCCATTTCTATCGATTGTGTTTTCGCCACCTCGTCCAATTGATTTGCAGCGTCTGATAAGAAGGAAACCGTTATTTATAGACTTATCTTCGTGTTGTCTTACTGAAAGACAGCCATCACGATTCGATCAGGCGTAGTTATATAAATAGGTTCATTCACTTGTTCATTCATGGTGCTTTGTATTTTGTATTGTTATTAACACAATCGTTGAAACTTCATCGAAGCTCTTCCATTTCGTGATAGAATGCCGAATGGATGACCCTGCCTTTGGTGCTGCTTCTTCTATTAGTCAGATGACCATTGACCTTTGTTGATACACCTTTTGCGAGATCTTGTCTTCAATGTGGAAACTCTCCCGCAACAGAAATATATTTTTTTGCATGTTTATTCATAGCAGTCTAACATGTTTTTCAAGCGACGGTTAAAATCGTTCAATGCTACGAATACGAATCTCAGTAGTGGCAAACTGGTTATTCATAGTAGCCATAATTTAGAGAGGTTCAGACGATTTCTTGATTAGCTCCCTAGTCTGTTTATTCCATAACTGTTGGCCATACGAAAGTATCAGTGATGTTTGGAAATCAAAAACAGCTTAGCATTCTATTATGAGAACAAACGGTGCGAAGCCATGGCACTGAGAAGGTTTCTCCTCTCGATGTAATTACATTGGAATGAAAGATAAGATGTGTTATTCTCTTCCGTGCAAGGGGGAGGGGTAGGGTTTGTCACTGATTTTTCATTGCTTAAGGTGCTTGCTGACGGTTTCCACAATCAGTGGTTGGAGCCCCATTTCAAGCTCCACTTTCACATGGAGCGAGGAGAGTCGCTATCCCTCAATAATTCCCGCTGTGTGAATCTCGACATGACGTCACATTATGAGAACGGACCAGCGCACTGCTCGATAAAATTAGCTTCTCGTTGTGCTAAAAAATCTACTTTCGGTTGCAAAGCATTAAACATGAAACTGCTACGTAAAAGCAAAATCAATTTAGAGAGGCTAGTCGATTCATCCCCTAAAGTTAAGGCGTAAGAATGGCGAAGAAGCTCAACACCAAAAGTACGAATCAGCACTGTCCTAAGTCTACCTTGGGGGATGATGGTTGGGTAGAGTATATAGAACACAGCATGTACCTGCACAGCAACACAGCAACACAAAGACTTCCACTTTTAAGCTTCGGTCAATCCTAATCCCGATCTTCTTCCTCTCTACCTGATTCCGTAATGCGGTTACCTTAGAATTGTCTGATACGTTTCCTGCATCAATCTACTACATCCATTTAGTTAGTAAATTTGATGGCTGGGCTGCCCATGGCCGGATGCCCTCCCCCTGTAGCCGGGTCTCAGGCAGACTGATGGCATCAATGGCATGCGACTTGCAGGGGTTTGGCTGCAAATTCCAGGTAGAGAATAATGGAGAATAGAAGCAGTAAGTTGTCGATTCAATTCAGTTAAGACGATGATTCATGAGTTGATTCAATTGGATGAACTGTGGTCAGCTACATTGTCTCTCCTGTGAATACCACATCAATGAATTATGCAGGCGTATGGATGACAGTACGTCAGAATTCTGTTGGTCTATGACGTTGTTGCGGCGCTGTTTGCAGCCGTTGATTCGACGGGCATTTTTCGCGTAGTTGCATCTATTCAACGGAAAGTGTCTCTTAGCGTCTCACTTGCCAATCCTGGCAGTTGATTGTACAACAATCAATTGACGCTGGCCGCCAAGAAATGATCGTAGACCAGCACCGTTTCTCGTTTGAGGGGTATCGACGCAGGGAACTTTCCAAGAATGAGAGAAGACTTAAAAACTTTAAAGTCCCTCAATTGCCTTGCTCCAAATTACTTTAGAAGACTTCTGATTGGAAACTGTCAACCTTCTTGAAAAGCCCTAAGAAATACAGAAAGTGATTTAAAGTTGCCATTGAAGAAACTCATATTGGGCAAAAGGATATTCTTCCAGAGGAGCAAAATCACGGAACAGTCTCCCAGCTGATGCTAAACGTGTAACATCCCTGGCATCTTTCAGTTTTTATTTGTAATTAGTTGATTTATATAGACCGGGCGTTAGAACTTTGAGATATGGACTTTTTGAAATATGTACTCTTTTCTTTTATTTTTGTAAGTTTGAAATGTAAATAAAATGGTAATGATAATTTTTTTTAATAATAATAATAATAATAATAATTATACGCAGGATGCGCCATTCGTGAATTGCCAATTGCATGGAATCTGCGTCTTTTAATTCCGGCAGAGAAGTCAGTTAGGGTTGAATTACTCGGCTTTATTTGAAAAGGAAGAGCCTTGGGGCTTGTTCATGGTTTTAAACGATTTCAGGTCTTTTTACCTCGTGTTCTGCATGTAAATTAAGCGAATAAATAGGCCGACAGACGCCTCTCCAGGGCATAACGTGAGATCGAGTTTGAATTGAACTAATGCTGTTAACATTCACCTCTTTGTTTGATCTCTAATCGCAGTAATCAAAATGTTGAAATTTTCGCATCAGTACTCTCGCGAGGAAGGAGGGACGCATCAAGTGATTAATCGATACACCGATCAATCAACGAAATTTATCAGTATTTTAGTGATATTTTTCTTGCGAATTACCAACCCTTTTTTTTTTTGATCCTGCCACAAGTTTGATCTTTCTTTCGGTTTTTTCGTCATTTTATCCCTTGCGCAAGATCCCCCTTTGAGCTGCGAATGAAGTACGTTAATTCTAGTAATCCTTCGAGTCTGTTGCTTTCTGCTTCAAAACATGCTCATCTGTCTTCCTTTTTCACAATAATCTTCTTTGTGTTTCTTTGTAAGTTTGCCGTTACTTGCTTATCTTCCCACTCGTTCTAATCACAAGAGCTAATCGACAGAGAACTGCGATAGTATCCCCTTCGAACAACCGGACTTTCACAAAGCTCTCCGTTGTTGGCATGCTCTTCGATCGAAACCAGTTTGCGATTCAATTTCGGTGTTTGGGTATGTCACGTTGATATCTGAGCACGATCATCGTCCAACTAATTTCACTCCTTGAAAAGGCGGGTAGGTGGTTCTCCTTCCCTTAAAAATATTCGGTGACAAGCGATAATTCCTTGCAAGTCTCGTCGGTTCGATGAGAGGAGCATTCCATTTATAGTTTCACTAACCCTGAATTAGAAGCATCCATTCCATGGATCTCGAATTTTTCCTGGAAACATTTGATACCTTTTGGAAGAAGGTGCTTTATCTCAGCGGTGGCATGCTTTGATTGCGCCATTCAAACAGGGAGTGCCTCTCTGAGCTTGCCGTCCCATTGAATTCTTGCTCTGTTACAAAAATGCCACGGTTTGGGAAAGAGCAGACAGTAAGCGATGCGGGTATGATTTAACCAGGAATCCATAACGACGAATTCCTTCTTTCCTCAGACTTCCGCCGTTGGTGATTTGATGCCGGATTTATCTGCAACGTTCCCTGGTAGAAATGTTTATGATGACCAGTTGTACCGACCTCGTGCAACCCATTTGACCAGACCACTTCATAAAGCAAAACATAGAGCAGGTATGACGTTTTAATCAGAGTCTTTCTTTCCTTACTTTTGCGTTCCCTCCGGCTTCGTTTTGCCTCATTTTGTCCTCCTTTTGTCTCACCCAAATCTTCACTGTATTTTGTCTTACCTTGCCTCATTTATGCTTTTTTTTGTCATTGTCTCATGTTTGCCTAATTTTTTTACCTTAATCTCCGTTGAGTTATCCCGTCACTTATGACCATTTTATAAGCATCAACTGTATTCTTCTCCTGTCAATTCACATTCTCCTTCTTTCTCATCCTAAATCTGGATGACTACGTCCAGATTTGGATTTGCACAGCACGTGTCGATTCCTGTAGCAAAGTATAACGAATTATGTTTGATTTGCTAACAGATAGTTCACCGTACCATTTACCACAATATCAATCCCTCAGGGAAAGTGGATCATGGAGAAGGTTAGCACGTTTTCCTCTTCTTTCCACCCGTTTTTCATTGCCATGAGTTCTCGAAGGTTTTTGAGAGCCTTTTCGATTTCTTGATACAAAATTTTCATACGTTTGAAAATTGAGATGCTTTCGTGTTCTGTTCTTTCTTAGCATGATTATAATAATGATAATTGTAATAATGATGGTATTATGATGATAATATTGATATTGGTGATGAGGATGATTCTTTTGTGAAACCTCATTTTGTTTTGTATAGATTTAATATACAAATACAATTCTCTCCAATGCGAGATTATTTGTATCTTACTTGCCTGGTAGCAAATATTGAATATATATCGATACAAAAATTTATTTGAAATTCAGGATGAAATGATAGAAGCTTTCCTTCAGATATTTTTAAACAAACGTACAAATAGTGAAATTATGCCAAGCTATGCAGTGAACTGTCCATTAAAAATGCATTAATTATATACTCACAAAGGCTTATAAAAAGAGATAAGAATACCCAAGGCTACTTTTCCTAAAGATAAAATTGAGGTTGGGTCAATTCTTTATTGCTGCAACCAAAGGCGAAACAAGACGTGCTAGTGCAAATATTATTGGTGCTTTTGGTTCAATAATGGATCTCAGTATGAAGAATCCTTAATTTCTTTTTCACGTCAAAAACATTCCTGATTTCGTTTCCAGTGAAACCGCAAGCTCCCATTATTTTATTGGTATACAGAGCATCGTCATTGAATGCCACCGACCAGTCAACTAGAGCCGGGTATTTTACCCTGTTCCTTCTGGGTTCCACAGTAGTGTCAAATCCTACAGCTAGCTCCAATGTCGCAATTACTCTTTGTTGGGCTACTGCAGTGAGTGTCCAGCCTTTCTCGTCCACCTGTTATGACGTAAGGAGAGGGAAAACTTAGCAAACATGTCATTCCTTGCCAAATGGTTTGTCGTCGGTGTGTTTGCTATCATTTTAAGTACGAAGCTACGCCTATTAGTATATCGACGCTCAGTAAGAGAGACATACCCAGTACGATAAGAATACCCAGGATAATTTTTTTTCTAACTTCATTCTTTTATGAAATACTTAAAATGCTACAAATATAAATCTCAATAAGAAGGTAACATGTATTTAGCTGGTTTACAGCAACTAACAACAATAAGAATATAGAAAGAAAAAAATAAGTCATATCATTAAGTAAATATTAGTTAATAAGGAAGAAGTTATGGGTTTGACGATACTTTAAAAATGATATTAATGATGATAAAGATGATGATGATACTAGTATTAGATACCATTCATCATCGGTATCGTCAGATTAGACCGAAGGAGGTGAAGGAAATGGGTTTAGCAAATACCTGAAGCATTATATGATAATGGAATCATCAGGACCCTTACTGATAATAGCACTGCTGCTGAAAAGGCAACCCTGTATAAAGAAATGTATTATTATGGTATAGTATATATGATAGACCCTATCCTTACCTAAATAGAAACGATAATAGTGTCATTATAGATACTGTGCAGAGCAAATATCATAGAGATGTTACTAATCATAATGGCAACTACAGTAATGATTTAATGTTATTACGGAATAGCGTTTCAGTGAAACATATACTGTGATTGTCGGTGATCATTAGGGTCCTGATTCCGAAGTGCTTTTGAAAGGAAGTAAATGAAATAAGCCTTGTTACATGTATTAAAAAAGATGATAAAACTTGAAGGGAAAAACAGTTTCACGTGGTGGAATATCTTTTTGAATTCATGTATTCAATGTATGCATTCCGGCTGTTGTCGCACCATGTAAGAACAGTACACTGTGTTTCGATTTTTTTGTTGATCAAGTTCGCAGCCTAGTGATGACTCCGCTGCTTTATTTGTTGATTTCTGGATCACACTGTGGGCTGTCAGAACAAACGCTGATTACTGTTGAGCTAATATTTTAATAGCTATAATCTCATACACATCAGTCTTTATATTGATCTTTAATCATCATCCAATTTTCTCTTCTGTACCGCTAACCTATTAGTCCCTGTACACAGCTTTTTATCTTAGCGATCAGTAACCTAAAGGAAAAAGCCCAATATTGCGATGCGTAAAATCTTGTAGGATCTCCCCTTGAAATTACACTACGGAGCGATGCTCAAATTTCACATGTCATTGTGCTGATTGAACATTCCGTTTTAGGACATTTTCAGATCCTGCCATAGCTGCTGGACCAAGAGGTAATTGCCAGGCTTGTCACTTTTCATTCACAGCCTTAACTGCTTCATTAAGTCGTTAATTGACTCGTTAATTAATGGATTGATTTATTGATTGATGGGGTGTTTTTTGATCGATTGTTTGTCAGAGTAATCAATTAGCTAGAGTTTTCATTGAACGTTTCGCGATATGGCTACTGATGATGTGATTTGTTACTGATTGGATTGATTAAATGGTAGATCAGTTAAATGAAAGATCAATTGATCAACTGATTTATTCATTGAGTGACTTACTGCTCCATTGGCTGATAAGTTAATTGAAGGATTGATCGGTTGGTTGGCTAACCGATCGTTTGATTGTTCATCTGGTTTTCCGACTGATTGATTAATTAATTAATTCGCTGACCGATTGAATGGTTGATTGCTATATTTTTCTTTCCTTATGCAGGAAGTCCAAGCCCAAAAGTCAGTCCTAGCCCGAAGGTAATTCTTATGTGATGTGTTCATGAACTTCAGGATTGTTCGGTCCGTTAACGGGTTACGTAGACTCCCAACTTATTCACCGATTGGTAGCTTTGATATTTGCATGAGCGATTACAAATCTGGCATTTTTATTCAATGCTGATGAATGTCATTTTGATTTCTAGGAGCCAAGGTCTCCTCAATCGTTACCGAAATCTCACGACACTGCGAGTACATACGGGTATGTGTATTATTGCGTAGTAAGTCATCCCTAAGAGCGCCGCCATCGCCGGCGCCATTGAAAAGGTAATGCAAGGGA
Organism: Pseudorhiza aurosa; assembly: GCA_964026355.1. Lineage (NCBI taxonomy): Eukaryota > Metazoa > Cnidaria > Scyphozoa > Rhizostomeae > Lychnorhizidae > Pseudorhiza > Pseudorhiza aurosa. Next base: position 4,975,026 of record OZ032122.1, read on the forward strand.
ACGAAAGCAAGATAGAATTGCATTTTTACCAGTAGTAGCAGTTTAATCGAAATATGCGAATTAGGAGCTCGCGTGAAGCTGTTTTGACGTGTTTCGAAATTCTTTCTTGCGTCGCCAATTGCATGTTCTCCAAAATGAGACCAGACGAAGCCATGGTCCGTTTTTTATGGCGCTAGTGCTTTTTCACGCTCTTCAGCAGTGGGTGTAAACAGTGCCTTCTGTCCATTGCAACGACTTCCAGGGAGCTAAGAAGTTAGCGATCTCGTTCTTGGTGTATTGTCGATTTCGTGTGTTTTTAAGTGTAATACGAATGAAGCTACACCTTATGGAAATTCCAAGCTGGCAGCCACAGACGCGACGCATCTGGCCACAAGTCTCCAAATTGCACCTCGATGGTTGTGGTGTTCAGGTAGCCCGCGAAAAACCAGACTGGGATAAACTGCTAGAAGAATCATGGACATTAGGATCCATTTATAATAGTTGAAGACCGAGAGACTGGAAAGAAGAGGACGTGTATTTTTCATCTACATGGTACGCGTATTGTTAGGTTAATCATGAATGCAGTCGAATTCAATAGTCGCTTCTCCGTTTTCACCCGCGTAGGTACTCATTGGCTGCTCATCTAGTCACTATCGCCCCCTCCCCCTCCCCCCCCCCCCCCTTAATCAGTTTTTGCCTCCACAATTTTCCATCGTATTAAAGAAGCATTTTGTTCCTACAAATTTCCAACGTTTTTATTTATTTGTTAAAAAGAGGACCATTTCGTTTGAGCCTGAAGTAATGTTTCTTTCTTCATTTCTCCTCAAGGAAGGAATGGATGCTCCATTGTTCGTCTTTTGACCTTAGTTGGATTTTTTGAAAGCACCCTCACAAAGTGATTCTCTGTTTTTGATCCTTGTAGAAACGCCATCGTCCAAGACAGGCAAACACATCATATGAAAGTCCTCAACAACACTGGGTCACTTCCAGATGTCGCTAGCCTATCACTGGACATCCCGCGTAGTCCTGTGGAGTTAGAAGAGTCTTCCATGAAGAGTCCACACGGCAACAACAACATAAAATTCTTTGTGCCCGCTGCGCTGCCGCCACGCAGGAACCTGAACACGGTGAAGCAAGTCTTTCCTCGTCAATTTTCAAATCCTGAAAGCAAAGATGTAAAGGAGCAGCAGCAACGGTATTTGGTGAACCAAGTTGGACAAGATTTGCAAGGGAATAACATTCATTCACCAACATCCCCCGCCGGGTCAATGCCGCCTCCCTTTGGTTCAATGTCACCGCTCGCATACGAGGCTGTTTTTTCACCTAACTTATTGCCAACGTCGAGTGCAAACGCCTTCGAACAAGAACAATATTTTAATTTGTTACGGATGAATGAGCAGATGTACGAGCAGATGAGCAAGCAGATGCAGCACTATGACGACGCACAACAACAACAGCAACAACAACAGCAAACGCAGCAACAGCAACAGCAGCAGCAACAGCAGCATGTGAATATGTTAGGGTTGGGTAGTAACGTGCACGCAAAAATGATGCAGAACCGCGTGGGAAATGTGAATCAACTGAATGACGATTTTGCGAATCAGTTTCGAATGGGAATCACAGGGAACCACGAGCAAAGAGACGATATATCGGATGAAATTTTGAACAATATCAGAGTAGGCCTTGACCCGTTGAATTTCGAAGATTACCAGCTACTGGCAAATTCGAACTTAGAGGTGGCAGACCATACTGTTGAAGAACAATTCCGACAGGATCGCAACAGCTTCCCATGACAGCATTGCCCCAGTGATGTAGTATCAGCCATATGTGGTATTAGCTGGTACATTGGCCACCAATTGAGACCGGCTGCAATGCTAACCGACTAAGTGATGCGAAGGAGCGGTGATGTTTAGCGTACCTTCTGGGGGCTGAAGGCAAGCTGGCTATGTTTGTATGGTGATGAACAGAATTGCTGTTATGAAGAGTAAGTTTAATGTTTTTCTTCTCCTTCTTCCCCCTTGTTATTATTAGTAATCCTGCTTGGACAAACGAACAATGTTTCTTTGCGGTCAAGACGTGTAAACCAAAGGAACCTTGATACGTCAACGAAGAATGATAATTTTGGCGCGTCTCAACCATATCTCGTTTGATTTTATACGGAAGGCTTGGGCAGAATATGCAGAAAACACAGGGCTGCTCAAAATTGAAGCGTCTATCTCTTCAACGCCTTCAAGCAAATATTCGAATCGGGGGAGGAATTCTGGTTGAGACGAACGACAAGCAATTGATAAATGCGAATTCCTATCCAGTAAAAGTTGCATGGCTTGCTTGAAATGTATCAAGGCTCCTTATTCAAAATATTATACCTTTATCCATTCTAGCTTTGTAAGGTTTGGCATTTTAAAGATAGGTTGTTTAATGTGTTTAATAACACAGTTCAACATAATAACGTTTCGTTATAACACAGGGGTCCCCAACACTTGGTCCGCGGATTGTTTTTGGCACCGGGCCGCCAAGAGAATATTTCCTAGTGCAAATGCATTTTTTCATGTACAGTATAAGCGTAGTAGTATCCACTGCCTATGTCATGCTGAGAGCCGATTAAGGTTGGGGGTCGCTGGTAGAGAGAACGTGTACGGTACATTTGATGAGAGATAGTTACTTGCATGTTTAAGTGGGAGTAATTGCTACGGAAATTTCTTCAATGTAGTAGGTGGCATTAAAGTTTTAGCTGATGATGATTTGAGAAGCTTTCTATTTGACAAATAAATGCACACAACATTAATTGAAGATGATAATACGCTGTGGATTCGATTGTCATGATCGCTTTTAAACCTGTTGGCAGGGGGGGGGGCAGCCTGGGTATCGTCATTTCTTGACTCACATCTACGATTGTCCTGATCGTGCGAGTGCAGAACATAGTGCATGCTGGGTAGATGTGCTACTGTTCGTTAGTCAGTGGTTTGACTCAAAAAGTTGCTCTGTTAGGAAAAGTTTCCTGCTCTTTGTACCTACATCGGTGTGTAAATAAAAGTAGTAATGATAATAACAATGATGATGATAATGATGATAGTTAAAATGATAATGATGATAACGATAATAGTGATAATAATAATAATAGTGATGCGGTCATTAACTCAGAACCCTGTCTCTCTCTGGTTTCTGTAATGCTCCAAGTCAACTATGGGACGCAGTTAGGGTGTTATCAGTCAAGGGCCTTTTTAGAACATAGAAAAATCAGCACGAAGACCAAAGTAATTAAGATGGCAAATATTAAAGTTTGAGGTCGGAATTTTTGCAGAAAATTTTCAATTTTACCGTAGAAGTTTCACTCTGCATTCCTTCTGTGAAAAGGATGTCGCTTTCACTTAGGAAGACATGCATGTGGTTAAGAACCCTGGGCCCTGCTAGGGGACACTAGTTCGAACCCTATTAGAGATATAGTTAACGATTTGGAGTTAGGGAAACTATGGAGTTACTGGGATTTCATTTTTAATTTCACTCAAATCGAGACGAATAACCAAGAAACTGCTGGATAGTTAAGACTTCTCGTCAATCCCACGAAACAAGCTCGTTTTCGATACTGATTAAAAAAGGTACGAATCGAATTATTTAGAGTAAACTTCCTCGCTGTTACCTAAATTTTAACATTTTCCTTACCTCAATATTTTTAATCCTATATTATAAGCATTTCTGTACGCACTCATTGAATTAGGATAGCACTGGTGATCTTAAATAGTCGAAGCGGTAGTTGAAGCAGTTCTGCGCGGACAGGTGAGTGTTTATCGTTGCAGCTAATACGTGTCGCTCTGAGTCTGCTCCATCTTCCTTTATCCGATCTTCTGGAACCTACTGCCAGCATTAAAAGCGAACAATCAAGACGACAACATCACGACGTATAGTCATCGTTTGACATTTTCAAACGAGTGTTATCACTCTAAACTTGGCGTAGGCCAGTGTTTTCAACTATTTTGCCACGGCTTGTTTGTGAGCTGGAAGATAGTCAAGTGTGTCACCGCAAGAAGTTGCCCCCCCCCCCCCCCATTTTGTCTCAATTGGTGTAGAAAGCCGAGCTTTGAGTCCGAACTGCTGTAAATAACGTAGTTGTAAAGCAAGATTCCGCATGTACCTGTCTCCGTTTCCTATGTGGTGCCATCTTTGCGTGCATCATAACAAGCCTATGTACCACATCATCATAAGTAAATCAGTCATAACGAAATCAAGAATCTACGTTTTAATTTGTAAGCTAACAAGTGTCGTTTTGTATTTTTGGTTTATAGTGGCCTTGAGTTTTTCTTTAATGTGAAATGTGCCTTGGTTGAAAGAACGTTGAAAGCACTGTCCTACGCAATGCAGTTTTATGACGTATTTTTAATAAGATGTTCCAACCAAACTAGAGTAAATGATTGCAGCATTGAAGCGTATTTAGTTTGAATGAAAATTCTTTTTTTTCTGTTAACGTGTTCTTTTTTTCTAAACTTTAAGGATACTGAGATTGTTGCATTTTCAATCGAGGGGATATTGTAGGCCGAAACAATTTGCATCAAAATTTCAGAAGAATTTGGGAAAGTTCGAATTTGAACATACATTTATTACCTCCATTGCTACCTCGTCAAATTAAGGACTCGACAACCAAATTATCCAGTGCCCCAAAGGCTACCCTACACCCCTTTTTGTGCATCCATAGAAGTTTTCCCCATCGATTAAGAGTGTAAATACAGCTAGATAACCAGAAAACCAGAAGATTACGTGTAATTATATCTTTTGGTTTCCCAAATTCGAATGTGATAATAATCAGAACTGAATTTTAAAAGTAAGTTAAATGTGGCTTAGTCAACACGTCTGCTCTTCGTGTATCGGTAATTCAGCTGTATGCACACATTTCATAAAGCCTCGGGAGGGGGCTGATTGTGTGTGTACTCCTCTCTCAGGATGTGTTCCTTTTATCGGCATTTAATTGCGTATTCTTTTGTATTATACTAGACTTGATTACATGTCGCATTCAACGTTTTTACTACTCCATTCTTTTAGCTTTACCCTCGTATACAGGACGTATATATTTATGCAAGAAATCATTAATATAGCCTGGGGTTTAAGTACCATCGTCTTTTTGCCTTATTCTTCTTTTCAATGCGCCCCCAGTCATCTCATCACGTGTCGCGATCTCAGGCCCTATTGCAAGTGCTGAGACCAGGGGGCTGCGGAGGACCGCACCGGGAGGGTTTGCAATGTGAAGCACCCAATGTCACTTGACTGCGACACGAATGTCGGTTTGTGATAGATGGGTTAATTCAGTTGCGTTCCTTACTCACTAGAAGCATCGAGAAGCACCTTATTAGAGAGGTACCATTCTAAGCCACGGAATTGTGAGGTAGGGTGGTCAGTTTCCTCCTTAACCGCCCTTGACCCCCAGCATTATACCAGGTACCCTTTAACTGCGTCGTGCAGTGTCCTGGTCTTGCCATGACCACACCTCATGATTCCTACTACCTTTGGATAGCAGAGAGCTAGTGGCTCTTCTCTCTCCAACTGAAGTTACCCAAGAGGTGGGTTCGAACAACTACCGTTAAGATCATTGAGCAAGCGACTTACCACTGGGCTATTGTAAAATCTACAACTGAATGGCGCAAAGCGAATTTCTTGGAGAAAATTTACACTGAGTGGTTTGAAGAAACATCCAAGGTGCCTTGCTTGATGTTTGTTATATAGAAATTGTGGGTGGTGTGGCCGAGTGGTTAAGGCGCAGTGTTTCGAATCATACGAGGTCTACTCGTGTGGGTTCGAATCCCCGTCGTTGGAGCCAACAGCTTACTCAGCTGTCTATCCTTCCTATGTCGGTAAATGAGTACTCAGGTGTAACTCTGAGGGCACAAGCAGTAATCCGGCAGGCCCACATCAGCTGTATAGCAGCCACATACCCAGCCTGCGTTAACAATTAGAAGTTGCTTTGCTTTGATCACTCTCTGGTCCAAATAAACGGATCCCCACCCATCCTATTCTCCCTGGAAACAATGCTCGAAAGAAACAAATAGTGAAGGAAAAATGAACGAAAGAAAGAAATAAGCCGCAATTTATCTCAAGAGTATTTTGTTTTCTACGTTGTACATTCAATCTTTTTTCATTAACTTTTATGAGATTTTAAAGGAATGTTGAAAAATTCTGAAAATAATCAATGCCCTTTGAACTGGCAGGTATTTTTCGGAGGCACGGATATTGTTAATAATACAGAAAATTCGATCAAAGGTTCAAGTCATTAGAGATTAATTTCTTCAGTCGAATTTTTCCAGTTTAAAATGTGAACAGTTCACTCAAATTGATCCTAGCAAATCCATTCAGCTGCATCAAATTTTCCATTTTTTGCGCTGAAAATAATACATCTCATCAAATCTTTACCGAAACTCAAATGATAAATTTCAAAGATGTGCATCAAGGGTCGCCAAAGGCTAACAGTCATAAGCTAAAGTTCATAATAGCATGAATGTTGTGAAATAATTACAATTCTCAAGGTGGGGTGACGGTCTTGTAGCATAACTTTGTATGCTATTCTTACGATGGGGGTTATTAAAATAGCGGGCTAACAGTCAGTCTAGAGGTGTTTAATTCTCTTTGATTAAAGTGCAGCCCTTCAGTCAGAGCTGATTTATAAGGGGTCCTACATTACTGTTATTGCCTTGCGCTTTTAAGACGGGGGTATTGAAATACGGGAAGAAGACAATAAGAATGGCCGTAAATCTCACATACCAATTTTGTTGGTTGACCTGCTCTGTGCAGCACCATCAGGTTTACCACAGAAAACCCGTTGTAAGTAAAACAATTGATTGTAAAGCTTTCCATCAGAATACTGCAAAATAAAGAGGCATGTTCGTGAATTCATTGCTTCACCTGCTGACTTGTGATTTCGGATTCTTTACTTTTCACTATCATATATCGGGGGAGGTCCAAAAGAAGGTACCTGGATGCAATCAGAGACGGTATGCAGGTGATGGGTGTGGTAGAAAGACACTGAGGGCAGAAGTAAGTGGCGGCCTCTGGCTCGCTCTGGAGACCCCTAATCGGGACTAAGCCGAAAGAAGAGGAAGACTTTTCACTATCATTCCATTGTCGTTCTATTTTTCTCCAGTGCATCATGTATTGGTGTTCTAAAATTTACATACTGTCAACTGTCATATGAAAAGCTTAATGGCTTCTAATGATTCCTTTATTTTTTTAAGCAATGTTCTTTAGTTGCAGTACTAATAAAATTAGATCTCTCTTTCCCTGATCACACGGCAGTTGGTCTTGCGTATGTTTAATGTTCAATATGCATATAGCAGAATCAACAGAGAAAATGATAAGAATTTCGCTCCTTACAATTTGGCGAAGATGCCCGTTTTCACATGAACCACAAAGCTGCGAATCGAAGCTCCTCCCTAGTCTGACTAGCCTCGTTTGGCTTCCACACGTTGAATCGTCACAAATCAAAGTCCCCTGTAGGAAAATTTTTAAAATGAGGCTGAAAAATGACACTGGCACTGTGTAGTTTCATTTGGAAGTTTTATCTGTGAGAAACTCATCCATCAATAAATGGTCCATCCGATAATGACGAAATATTTTGACGACACTACAATTATATCAATGCTATATTAATCCTAATCAGATTTTTACTTTTGTACCTGTGTGAAACTCATCCATTAAAACTATGGTATATCCCATAAAGATGAAATAATTTGACGATGTTACAATTATATCAGTTGTATCCTACTGCTAAGTCTGTTTTTGTATTCATATAAGTATCTGGTGGGTGCAATATTAGCAAGATTGCAGTGCATTCTCATTCTTCTTATAGCAAAGTTTTCACGATAGTTGTTAGGTTGTGAATTTTATATTCCGGAAGAGTCGATATGAAAAATATGATATTAACATAATAGATTTTGATGAAATAAATTTGGCCAGGAATAGCTTTACCTGATAGTACTGGTTGACAAGTCGTCTTACAAATATTGTGAGCTTGTTCATTACCAAATTTTTGTTGTACGGTTTCCTGCATTTAGCGCAATTCCATCCATTCTAAGAAATATTTTAGAATGAATAAAAAGTTGCCTTCATTTTTTTGCCACGTAGGCCGTGCTAACACAATTTTATTTCGAGACTGTTTTCAGATTCGAGCGATAATTCTGTTGAATATTATGCTAGTTTGCGGAGGCATAGCCTCAGGCGAAGGGCTGAGGGGCTAGAGCCCCACTAGGACCTTTTGATAGGCCCAGCAGCCGTCAGAACCGAGGGACTCAGCCCTTGGGGATTAGCAATGAGTTTATTTTGATAGGTTGGCTTTGCTGAATGCAAGTGGGAACTGTTGCTACTCCCGTGGGTGTTACAGCGCCTCGTTAAATTACGATTTATTTAGTAGTCCTCGTGAAATCGAGTTTGGGGAGGCCCACAACCTCGATGCAGATCCATAAGGCCAACAAGCAATTTGGATTATAAGTCCACGCCTTTGTACGGAAGAGGAAAAAACGTCCAAGAAAATGAAAAGACATTCGATGGACAATCAGAAAGGTAAGTAAGTCAGCGTTATAAGGTAAACGGAACGAAAAGATAAGATAAAAAGTCAAGGTGACGAGGAGAAATCCCTGTGTGATGTTACCTTTTGTGAAGATAGTTCTCCTTCAAACACCACGCTTTGCTTGAAAACGCCGCAGGATTCATTTTGGCAGTGAATCTCAAACTTCAGCACATCCTAGAAATTCGTAATTGATTTTAAGGCTGCGTGGAGTAGATTAAGGTCAGCACTCATTCAAAAAACACGTGTAAATTATATTTGTTCTTGCATTCTGATTTCTCCCGTGTTCGCAATACAAGTTTTGAGCCAATATTTATATGAAAATATTGTACATTTATGAGAACGAAACTTTGACAAAGGGTTTTTAGATACTCTTATGGAAAAATCTGGGAGCATAAGGGAAATTATCTCTCACGGTGAGGTACTTGGTATTGAACCTTTTACCTAGGGTCTTCTGATTGACTAGGGTTCGTGATCCCGTTGTGTGTGGCTCAGCGTGTGGACTCATATAACGCAGGGGTTGTGAGTTCGAATCCTGCACGTGTCTCAATAAAAACAGCATTGGTGGGAAAGGTAACGGAAAACCACCTCATAAAATCCACTTCCATAAAAAAAATCCCAGCCCTGCCTCTGGTTTCTGCTAAGCTCGAAATCGGGTATGCGACGCAGTTCGGTTACAGTTTGGTTAATGAATGGGGTTGGAGTCGGGAAGGTGCAGGGAAGGACTGGGTTTGAAGTCACGTCGAAAAGTGGAAAATACAGCAGTTTACGGATTCATTTTTGTGCCACGAAGTCGGCAATAATTTTCACTTCCACTTTTCAAGGCAATGTAAAAAGTTTCAAATAAGGAATCTTGCCTTGAATCTTTCGGCGTCTGATAAGAGCGCTTTTCCCACGATTGAATCCTCTTCATGTGTGGCATGTGATGGCCCGGCACTGTACTGAGATGAATCAAGTCCTGGATGAAAACAGGGGAAAAAGCTGGCCGTAAAAATTATGGCATACTTGTCCAAGCCTTGCCTTTTCTAACAAGAAAAGAGTGCATCACTCGACGGACCTGACATAAATGATCACGCATTAGCCTACGATAGGCGGTTTCGTATCGTTTGAGTTCATACTTCTTTTAGATATTTATACTGAAGGATTAACTTGTGTATAGATGATATTGAATCAAAATGAAATGAGTATGGACAGATTTGCTTACCAAGATATTCGGCGATATAAACGGCGTTGGTTCCCTCGATCGGATCGCACAACCTGGATATGACTGGATGTATTTGGTGGGCTAAATAATAGTTTTTATCTTTTTCAAAGTCAAGGCCTCACGACAGCGAAATAGCAAGCTACAACAAACGCTTCCATTGGGATCCATTACATTTCTGACGTTCTGGAATTTCGGACAACTTCATGATCGCGCTACTAATCAAAATGGGTGCACTGAATACGTAGGCTACCTGCTACCATCAGTTCGAACGTCTTTTAGAAATCGAGGACAGTCAAATAAAACGAAATAAAATGAAAGAAAAATAAACAAAAGAAACAAAACTGTCCTTGATTCTATTCTTAAATTGAAATTGGCTCGATTTAAAATCGTCTCGTTCGCCAAGCTCCTCTTTCGAGAAAATATTAGTCTCCATAATACCCGCTTTTGGTTTTTTCTATTGCACAGTTATCAATGGTAATGCATGACAGATAAGCATAGGTCAAGCGACTTTACTGTCGATGTTTCGGCAAAGACAAAGACACCGATCGGGTAGTGATTTTTCATGGGATTTCAAATATTTGATTGAATCTGTTCTTGAAAAGGATACCAATCTTGAGGTTTTTATTCTTGGCATACTCGTCTGGATGGTAAGCCCGTTGCGTTGCAGGCAAGTTGGACCCGTCCTAAAACACGATGAAATAAAGTGACAGGCTACTCGCAAAATCAACACCTAAAAAGTTCGATAAGATAATGCGCAATACATTAAAGTTGCTTGGGGGGATACAGTTTTTTACTTGGCAGGCCGAGTGAAGCTAAAAGGGAACTTTTTTGAAAAGTAATACTGCTCAGCATCAAACTAAAAATACATACGCATCATACACTATCACCATCTATTTTTAAAATGTAAACTGAGGTATGTGCACTTTTAAGAAGCATCTAAGCAACATCGCTGAAAATATGAAAATATGAAAATATTAACAAACTCTCAGGCTCAACTCGAATTTCATGCTTCTTCTAAAAAGAAAAACGTGTAGTAGTTGGAGTGCCTTCCCACTTTGATGAAGGTCCCATTTTCAAGGTGCGGCCATGCCTGTTTCTCTTCGCCCTCTCTCTGTCCAGCCAACCGTAAATGGAAACCTGGCGTTAAGCTTGGGGTTGCGTGCAGCGAGAAAAGACATTTTAGAAGATAATAGAGTAATTATGTGTCCCTCCATCAGTCTGCTGTTCTCCCCGTCCGTGCTCGATCATCTTTCGCAACGCCCACCTTTTCGGTCAGGGTTAGTTTCGATTGCACGACGTAGTCACGAGCATAGCAGAAACCAGTTGCACGACTCTCTCTCTCTCTCTCTCTCTCTCTCTCTCTCTCTCTCTCTCTCTCTCTCTCTCTCTCTCTCTCTCTCTCTCTCTCTCTCTCTCTCTCTCTCTCTCTCTCTCTCTCTCTCTCTCTCTCTCTCTCTCTCTCTCTCTCTCTCTCTCTCTCTCTCTCTCTCTCTGTGAGGGAAGTTGCTTTTCATGAAACGGTTCCCCGTTCCATTTCTCGCCGATAGTGCTCTTCATGTGAGCTTTCATTGATGTAGATGAGAAATAGAAAGGGTCCAGGACGCGGTTCCTGTGGTACTCCTATAGTTATATCTTGAACCATTGCATCTGTACCACCTACCCTACCAAACTTTTCCGGTTGGAAAAATAGGAGTTAAACCAAATAAGCTCGCCAAAGTTCAAATAGATATCAAGAGAGATGTAAGTTGTACAATAATAAGACCAGCATATTGGGAGACAAGTTTGCTTACGTCACAAATAATGTAATTAATGGTATCCCCAACTGAAATCCTTTTCCCTTGACTCAAAAGGCGTTGAGCTACTGTCACATGAGGAAGCGATTTCTTATCAGGGTACTCATCAGGTGCCTTTGCCAACCCCTACGAAGGAGTAAAGCATAATGAAAGAATGTAACAATCAACCAATGTCAATCAAGCTTTCAATCGATGAAAAGTGATGACTGTATCGTTCGCAAAATTATCAAAACAATAGATGGATGAACGAAGGAATTAGTGAATGAATGAACAAATGAATTAACAAAAGGATCAATGCACAAACAAATTAACAGATGAATTAAAGAAAGGATGAATGAATGAACGAATGAAAAAATCAATTAATGAAAGAATGAATGAACGAATAAATCCACAAATGTATGAATGAATGAACAAATCAATCAATGAAAGGATGAATGGAATAATAGGAGAATGAACAAACGAAAGGATGAATGAACCAATGAATGAATGAACAAATAAATCGGTAAACCAACTTATTTTTCATCGCAACTGACCTTCGATATCTCGAATTTTCTCGACGGAATTTTGTTTTCTTGCATATCTTCTCTGACTGTGAATAAAAATGCCGTGAATTATATATACTAAATGTATCCTATATAAATCATATGTATAAATCAGAATTTTCCATCTTAAGCTCTTCCTTCTAGCTCAGCTATTAAATCCGAGATATTATAAACTTTAAACCTTTTCTCTTGCAATACAGAAGATTATAAGGTGCACAAACGAGTTGGTTGAAATCTATGGACATTTGCGAAGGCTGATGCACCAAGAGGAAGCTCTAACGTTGCAAAGAGCACGAAAGAGGGGGACGCAGCGCAAAGATCAACTTTGCCATGCAAAGGTGCAGGCTGTTGAAATCCTTTCCATCAGTGCAACTTCGACAGCTGTAATTAAAGGATTTAATTACGGTCGGCCCCCTTGCAGTACAAAAAATTAGCATGAAAAATGACGCAAGTAACAAGGAGCTATAGGAATTCCAGTCAAAAGTCAAGTTGCATCTCACTGTCTGCCATGTCTGAAACACGGCCAAGTGTCGGTAGATAGTTCTGTTGACCCCGGGAGTCCACTCACAGCTTTTGTACTCACATTGGCTAAAGACTGATAAAATCTTGTGAAATCTTGCAATCGCGTAGTGAAGCTTAATTACACTTTAGCCCCATAGTAATTCTCACAAATAAGACAACGCTGAATATTCTGTGATTTGCAAGTTAACACGAAAAAGGTTCATTCAACGTCTCAATTCATATTCACAATTCATATGAATTACTTGCTCGTCTTCATCTTTTTTTATATATAATATGAAATTTTACAAAAACGAGGTACTTAAGAATATACTTACAAACTACTGGACTACATAACACGGACGATGACACAGGGAAGCAACAACCCATGACTATCCAAAGGGTCATTACATAAAACGGTTTCATCTGCCTCTCATTAAAAGAAATCACTCTGCCGATGCTCAATTGTGATAACTACGAGTAACTATGTTAGTGTACAGCGATTTGATGAACTTAAATCAAGAATCCCCAGTTAATTGAGATTTAACGAGTAGCTCTCATATGCATGTGGATTTATCAAGAGATTTACGGAGAAGTAAGCAAGAAGGCAAATGGACTTCCTGGGACGCATTTTGGGGAAGGATGGGCCGGAGAATTTGGTACTGACCGGAAAGATTGAAGGAAGAAGAGATAGAGGGGGACAAAGGAAGACATTCGTAGGTAGTTTGAAAGAGTACATAGGTGCAGGAATCAGAAGGTGCGAAGTGTTGCACATATCTAGAAACCGGGGAATTTGGAACGCCAACGCCGCCAACGCCGCCAGGCACGGCACATGAAGAAACAAGAAAACAACGGCGCTCAATACTTGACCGACTATATCATTATAGCGAAAGAGAATAAGCTTAGGGTTAGACAACTGTCGTGTTATTGCTACTTGTAAACAGTTAAGAATTCGGAACAGTAATGCATAGAGTATTAGAAAAACTTTCACTTGCCTTTTGCCAAATACTCGTGAATATTCTCAACAAGTGTATCACATGATTGGCACGACAAAATCTGATTGATGGCGTACCTAAATGACAAACCATTTGAGAAAAAACATTTATCACATATGCATAAGGTATTTTACAGGGGGCCACGAATTACCCCAGCTGTCTCTGCGTCATTTTCCATGACAGATTGGAGATCGTTGCAAGATGAAAAAGAAAAGCTGTGACAGGGACCGGTACCTCAGCTGGTAGACCTTCGTCTAGGAATCTTTATGTTCCAGATTCGGTACTGATACACTCCAAAATCAGCGCATAAGCAGCACAGATCCGGTAATCCAGCCTTGCGATACTTCGTGTGGGAACTGATGACAATTGCGTAGCTCCGCCTCGGCAGGAAGAACTGCTCTGGTCTAGCGCAAACGAAAATGGGGCAAGACCCCAACGCCGTTCGGCTGATACAGACGCGATGCCAATCATATCGATCAAGCTCAATAATGCCTAATCAAATGCAATCATTATTTCCATACCAACTTCCTACTTAATCACCCGGAGTAGAATTAAATCGAATCAAATCGAATCAAATCGAATCAAACCAAATGGAATCAGCTAGGAAACTCACTCTCCAGTTTGCTTTGCCAGTTCACACCAGTCTCTTCTGACCACATCCAACCCCTTTAATTCTTTGCTTTCGATTATTTCACCTTTACAATAAAAATAGACACCATAAAATTCCTGGTTTTTATTTCAATTTACTACTTATTCTACGGATGAAATGTTCTTTCTTTTGTCAACGAAATCAAGGTGGCTGGGCATTTCATTATAACTCTAAAACAAAACAACTGGGGACGATTCATGAATAACGTGTCTCAACAGAGACAGTAATGGCTCAACTTTAACAAAACGGTTATCAAAATATAAGTGTAGATTATGGGTAGTCGAAGGGCTAAATCGCCTTGGAAGAGATTGTAATAGCCACCTTTCGAAAATCAAAAACGATTTGCACTGCTATAAGAATCAAAGTTATCAAGAACAAAACATCCTGTCTTGGGCGTCTCAACAAATAGGTGGAGAGATAGCTCGGTAATAAAGACAGTGTTTCAGTGTCATGTTCAGAGCTTCTGTAGTCAGTGGTCAAGGCCCATTCGGAGTTGCACATTCATTTTTAGAGTGAGGGGTATCGCCAGCTCGCTGTTATTCCAGGCAAAGAAATCACGAGCTGTGATCACATCGAGAGGAAGGGCCTGGACACTGCTCAATAAGCATTGCATGCACCGTAGTGTCATAATACATGCTAGACTGAATGTTGTTATACCATGTGGCCATCATGACATGGTACTGGCTATTGGCATTCGAAATGTTATCATACCATTTAAACTCATAAAATGGAGAAGAAACACAATTGGAAAGACAAACAATAGAAAGCTGACCGCTGTCAAGTTTCTGCACCGCCAGGGCCGCATATCTATAGGAAAATGACAAGAAGTCAACACGAGAATAAACGTTTGGGCATTTCTATTACTATGAAAATATTTTGCAAATCCTTACGGAATCATTGCTCAGGGGTAAGCCACCTGCCAATTGTTCTGGTCCAGCTCCAGTTTAATTCTTGTGAAGGGTGCGGGTTCTCTTTGATTCCAGACGTAGGAAAGGTACCAGAGACCAACGAACCCGTAAAATATCAATTAAGCGTACTTTCCAAGTGGCCTAAAACCTACATTTGAATGCTAAGTTGAAATTACAAGCAAACATTCTAACCGTGCTGTATCATTGCATGGGTTCCAGGAGTGTTGCAAGGACTTCCCTGACAGGGAGCTCAGTCCCCAATAAGGGGGGGTTAGATTATTAATGGGGGGTTAGATTATTAATCCACATAAATTTGCGCTTGGTAACGATTGGTCATAGGCTCAACTTTTTTCCCTGATGGGGGGGAGGGGGGCTAGTGCTCCCCACTGGGGGTTCCATGCCCTTAACCCCTTCTGGCTCCACCCCCATCAGGTGGATGAAACTGCATACTTTCTACCTATTAGAGTATTAGAAGTCTATGCGTGGAATACTAGCGAGGCAATAGATTGGAAGAGCTTCAACTGATCAGACGAGAAACCTCCCGTATTGAATTTGTCAATAGCGAATCCTTCGTGATGAAGCGAAAATGCGGAGGAATAAACAGGAGTACCGGAAAAAGTGAATTGCACCTGATTATGCAACATAAGATAATGATTATGAGAAAGGCATACTTTTTCTTTTTGAGCAGCAACATAGACTTGTAGACCCCATCAATGTCGATTTCGAGTAATTTATAAAGTTTGTTGACTTCGTTTTTTACCTACGAAAAATAAGATAGACAGAGGCGTGGTATTAAAATACTTGAGAGAGGGATTCTACGACAATTTAAGGTCTGCCTCTCAGCAAGCAAGTAAATAGCAATCACAGTGCTAGATTGTGATAGCCCATGCGAAAAACTCTTATCATTGTATTTTGTTTTATAAATGAAACCGAAAATCTATTCATTTCTGGTGCAGTTTCACTTTCAAATTGAGGCCAAAGAGAAGGGTAAATTAATGAGCCTGGTTATAGTTTCAGGGGGCGGCACCCATCCTTCCAAAATATCACTAACAAAACCATATGTAGGTCTTTACTTCTATTTTCTGTCCCATTTTTTCCATCGAAGGGTTGTTAATTCTCATTTCAGAAAGACAAACACATATATGGCAGTATATTTGAGGGCATGTTCCTTCTGCATTTGATAACGAATTGAGACGGATTGGCTTCGATGCAGTTCCTTCCACCCTTTACAGATGCTTTTACTGGCATTGCTCTCAAGAGACCAGGGACACTATTCCTGTTTCTCTGAGGCGTGTCAGGACCACAAGAAGCTCGACTCACTCAAACCCTTTCGAAGTTTCACTGCCTAATCCACGAAGCCTATCCCACCAATCGTCCCAAGAACATGCAATTTATGGAACACCTTGCCTCTTCTTGCTTTCCTGAGTCCTACAACTTGCCATCTTTCAAGTCTAAGATCAGTAAACTTGATCTGACCTCCCTCTCCTCTTAGCAACCCTTCGCTTTCTTCTTTCTTTGATTGTTGGGGCGTTGTGTAGGCCATCGTGGCCTTTCCTAGACAAAAGTCACTCAAACAACGATACCTTATTTCCAATTTTGAAAACCTCTTCCAAATCAGTGGAATTCGTATTGATCATGATTGAATCGGTGTCGCCATAAATCACTTCAAGGTTCAAGGCTTGAACTAAGTCCTTCGTCTTCATCAAAATCTAAAACGCATCAATAAGTCAAGTTAGTCTTGAAAGTTTACGTTCCACTCATTCCGAGAGATGAGAGCGTTATCCTGGGTTTGCAGTTCCATGTTTTAGCCACACATGCGCTGAATAAGGCGTTTATTAATCTACAGATTAGCATTAATTCCTGCGCAGTTTAACAGGTGAAGAATTGTTCACTTAAAAATACAACGGCGAAATTGAGGAGACCTGTACCGAAAAATGTCATACTGCCGGGGGTGATATGGTTGACTGAAACTGCCCTGTTCTTTGCGCTGTACATATTCGATCAATATGTTGATCAAACTTAGCAGAGTGCACTTGAAAAACTTGATACCTGAGCCACGCCCTTACTGAATAATAAATGAAACGATTCAGTTGATTTTCTGAGCAGTTTGTTTATATTTTTCAAATCCATGAATTACGAGAAATGGAAGTAGCGACTGCGGTCTGGGGCAGAACTTAAAGCAATGGCGCAACCAAAAAGTAGATGTACCGATGAATTAACATCATTTGTTAACCATAAGAGGCCATAAGAGCATAAGAAACGATAATAACCAAGAAAGTTTATTTCTATTGTCAAACACATTCATATGTTATGTCGAATCATCGTTTTCATTAAGAATCAGAACGAGTTCTGGACCACAGAAAGTAGAATAGATTAAAATTAAAATGCAATGAGTGCTTAAGACGTGAATCCCCAAATACCCAAGTTAATTGAATCGATTCAAAACCACTCATTTTATGTCATTATCATAAACTGCTAATTCCATTATTATTTATTCACTATGACTGATGTCATGACCACCAAACTGCTGATTATATGACCACCGACTGCTGATTCTATTATCACTGATTACTGATTCTATGATCACTGATTTCTGATTCTATGATCACTGATCATAGCCGCGTAGTTCGTAGAAAACAAGCTTGAATAAAAGGGGCAGCAACGACAACAACTTACTTCTCTTCCCTTCATGGTAACCATAGCAGCGAGAG
This sequence comes from Pseudorhiza aurosa, assembly GCA_964026355.1. Lineage (NCBI taxonomy): Eukaryota > Metazoa > Cnidaria > Scyphozoa > Rhizostomeae > Lychnorhizidae > Pseudorhiza > Pseudorhiza aurosa. The sequence goes on from OZ032122.1 coordinate 4,992,844, forward strand.
GTTTTGCATGAAACCTCGAGTTGCTGAAACCAAGACAACCGTACATACTGTTTGCCGTAAGCTTGAGCGCCTTCTGCCTGATGTCGTATTGCAAATACGTATCTGAATCTCGGTCTACGGTCTTCATCATTCCTTTCACCTGCCTCCTCCTTTCAACTAATTTTCTTATTTCTGTTGGCAATATTCCGAGAGGCAGGCTCTGGTCTGGCACTTCTGGGAGGTTCTCTTCGTCACTTCGATCCGAATCCCGGGTGACGGTCGTGAAACAAATATTATACTCTTGGATGATGGAAGGGTAGAGACTATTGAAATCAAGCAGAAGGATGAACTTGTCGTAGAAGCCTGCAAAAAAGCGGTTTGATTTTGAAATCAAAATAGTCACCATACCTAATTCATAACAATGTATATAGTAAAACTTTAGGCCCATGCTCAATATGAGCATCGGTGGGAACACTTCCAGAAAGGCACAGCCCTGTGCGACCCGGTGCGGTAGCAAATTCCTTTCCTCGCCGCACTTAAACCCCTGACTTTACGCCAGCTATTGGTTTAGTATTCGGTGGACAGGTAGAGGGCACTGAAAACAGAAGCGAGTGAGGTTCGAACTGGGACCCTCAGCAAAATAGACACGTGCTCTAATCACTATGATAACCATCTTGAAGTCGTGATTAATGAGATCCATTTCGCATCTCGTGGATAAATCTTTCATAAAAAACTTCAATTTGACTCGTTACAATTAACGGCTTAGAAATTGACCTCATAAACCGGAATGACTCAAAAGGAACGAATGACTGTTTTAAGTCAAGAGGGGAATCAAAATTCTGAGCGACAAGAGGGTATTAGACATTACGAGCCTTTGACGAGCAGCCTCGAATCAAAACCAGGAAATGAAAAGCATTTAAAAAGCTCGTGGAACCTTTTTTCGGTTCTAAAACCAATCCTCCTGCGTATTGAGGTTTCTTTCTCGCCTTTCCTTTCTTCCTATCTTCTCCGGCTTCACCGTCTTCCAGATGCACCTGACATTAGAAATCTCATCAGAATTCAATTCAAAGAATCGCGGAGGAGAGTTGAGTCTCATACTCAAAACGAGGGTCGGGGTACACCTTTTATAGGGAGGTACCATCTTGAGCTACGGCTCAGTGTGACAGGGTTGCAATGGTATTCGTCGCTGCACTTCACCCCCATATTTATACCTGGTACCCAGTTGCTGGTGGGTGGACAGAGAGGGGACAAACAAAAACAGGTTGAACCAAAGGATTGAACCCGGGACATTCAGATCAGTAGACATGAGTTTGGACCAATAAATCAGAATAGATTGTTATTGGCTCAATGAGGGAAAACCCTTTTGCAACTTTCGAAAACGCTGTGTGTTTACCTCGGATTTCTTAGAGTAACTTTTATCTGGACAGATGTAGCTCCTGGAAAAGATGACGTTTGTTTCGAATATAAAACTGAACATCAATAAGGTAATTGAGATTGACAGCTTGCTAATCCGGCGAAATTCGCAACAAATAACACGGCTACATCTGGCCGAAAGAGCAGTTTCACAATAAATCAGAGGGCAAGAACGAAGACGACAAAAACACCAAAAAAAGGGCGTTCAGAGTCAGACAGCCGCCTTGTGGTGGTGAACGGGTCGAGAGGTAGAGGAAGGCCGAAGAGAACTCGGTTCAATGACATTAAAGACTGGCGTGGCAGGAGCATAGTTGACTGCCTCAGGGCTTCGAAAGATCGAGAATATTGGAAACATATAGTGAACTCATCAAAGTGCCCCAACGGCCGACATGCATAGGCCAAGGGAAAGAAGAAGAAGATGGTGGTGGATCTTGGAATGGCTCCGAAACGTACGAACTGCGTTTTGGTTGGATATTTCAACTGCTACTGTCATTTTCCAATGGATTAGCCGAAAATAATTAAATTTGGAGAAAAAAACCTCTACTGGCAGATTAAAAAGTGTGCAATGCCGCTAAAATCCACTTCACTAGAAAAACATCCAAGCATTGTCCCTAGCTTCTGTTATGCTTTAATTCGGGTATAGTGTTTGCAATTTAGTTGCAGAAGCAGATTAGTTGAAACGGGTAAAAACCTGACTTTGATTTCAAATAATGTTTGAGTTTGTTGACACAAAACTTAGAGCAGGAAGAGAGAAACGAATGAAAGATTTAAAAGGTAGCTAATACCGTAAGTAATTTTACAAAAGGAAATGAATTCCAATCGGTATTACTCACTCTTTGGCAAAAGCGTGCAGAAGTAAATATTCATTTCTCTCGGATCTTCCACCTTGTAAGGTTCGAGACTGTTGGGATAAAACCAAATTCTCAATTCATCACATAAACCCACCAATTTAAAAGAGAAATTTTAGGCATCGTAAGTAGAATATAAAAGTTTGGAATGCTGGGCAATGATTTAATAGAGTAGGCCAATCTAATTTCAAGTGGGTTGTGATACGGGAAAAAATGCCAAAGAAAAAGAAATCATAGCAAGTATTTTCACCCATAAAGCAAAATCACTAATTATCATCTGAATACTAATTTACTGTAAGCAGGTCATTTTGAAGCGAATATTATAATTTTCATAGGCAAGGAAAACAGCTATTTGTAAATACCAAGACGTTTCCACAAATGCCAGTAATTTGATATGCTAACGGTAAAGCCTAGAATTGGAAGAAAAACTAATTATTGGTAGATATATTGGTAAAATAAAACGAGAAAAATATTGGAGGGGGCACCCGGATTTGAACCAGGGACCTCTCGATCTGCAGTCGAATGCTCTACCACTGAGCTATACCCCCGCCGCGTCAATGACGGGGAAAAGGAGCTAATATATGTCTGTAACGGTAAAATGAGGACTATTTAATATCACGTAGAAATTATTTGGTGTCGTCAATTATTCTTAAAAAAGCTTTGATTTGGAAGCTTTTAAGCAAAAAGAATACTCACGTTGAGCTCAAAAATAATGCGAATATTATATAATGCGTCGAGCTATGGAGAAATAGAAAAATCAATTAAGACAAGACGGAATGTGGAGGAGTATCCAAAAAGCTAAAATTCAAAATCTGACTTCAAGAAATTCCGCAGATTTCAAAGAAGCGGCGGTTTAGGGTGAAAAATGTTCTTTATTTTTGGTTCGACACTGAAGGATATTATATCTTCGTAAAATGGACAGTCGATAAAAACAACACCAGGAAAGATCATGCAAAGCTCAAAATGAACGATTATTTAAGACTTGAGAATTTGCTCAATAGCTCTTGCTATTGTTTGATCTTAAATCATTTTTATCCGATAAATTTTTGGGTTGGATCAAACATGGATAAAAAGCTTAGAATGAATATAAGATATTTCAACACCCTGTTTCGTTCCATCGAGCATTTGGAGCTGTCTGGTAAAACTAGGGGGCTTAACCCCTACTTTTCCCAGATATTTGAGGGGCTTTACCCCATCTAGCTGTTTTGCATTATCTATCTTGTATGTGGTCCATCTGAACATATTCTGTTGCTTGTAAAGTCAAAAATCTTGAAAATGGCTTTAATTTCTTTAATAGCTATACATGGCAATAGTTGGGTTTAAATTTTTAGAAATTATTAGGAGCCTTGAGGAAAGTACATTCTGCCCCTAAACATCGAAGCAGGGGCCGCAAAGCCCCTCGATTCTGACGGGAGAAGCCCCCTTCATTCACTGTCGAACAAAAAACTGATTTTCAGCGGATTTATCTGAAGGTGTAGCCCATACATGAGTTTATCTGAAGTTGAGGTGTCTAATAAAAGAAACTAGCGAATTAATAACAACAGAGACTAATTGATAATTACCGCTGTTAAATCTAACATCTTCAGTAACTCCTTTGAATTCCTGTAAATCATGGACAAGAAGAGATGCAAATTGTATGTTCTCGCAAATTAAAACGCTGGCTGACAACTACTGACAAACACAGGAGGCGAGGGCAAAATGGGGGGCCTAGCATTAGCGCATTTGTTCGCTGAAACTAGGATCATTGGGTTCGAGCCTACATCCCGTTTGAAATTCAATTGAAGTGAAGAGACCCACTAGCTGTCATTGTAGGGCGTAGAATGACGGGGTGTCGTTACATCGAGAGGAAAAACCAGGACTCCGCTCGATAAGCAAAGCTTCTCAGTTTCCTTAAATCTACTTTCTGACTCATGAATCTTATCAATCATTAGGTGTGGCTATGTGAAATGAATGGACCAAGAAACTGTTCGATAAGCATAGCTTCTCGGTTTCCTAAGAGCTACCTTATGCTTCATGAATTCTAGGAATCTTGACATAACGTTACGTTATGAGAAAGGACCAGGACACTGCTCGATTAGCATAGCCTCCCAGTGAACTAAAATCTACTTTATGATTTCATGAATCACAGGAATCTTGATATTGCGTTACATTATGAGACAGGACCAGGACACTGCTCGATTAGCATAGCCTCCAAGTGAACTAAAATCTACCTTGTGATTTATAGATAATATAAATCTAGGCAAGATGTCACACTAAGAGAAAGAAGCTGTAGACTGCTTGATACGCACAGTTTTCACTGTCCTAAAATCTGTCTTTGGATGCCAAGAAGAAACAAGCAATGAGGGTGAAACAGCGAATTTTAAGCATTTGTAAAATGGACAATGCTAAAATGAAGAAACCTGAGTTTGTTTGGCACTTCCTCTACATCAATTTCAGACCTGACTATTTTGCCAAGAACAACATTTGTAAGTTCTAAAAAAGAAATAAAAACCTCGTTAACAAATTGAAAAATAGGATGCGATTTGATCCTGAGGCGAATCTATTTTGACCTAAGCAGAAACGAGAGACAGGGGGTGGAGTCTTCTTCACCCATAGGCTGAGGGTACATGCAGAGGTAAAAAATACCCACATGTCAACTGCATGACGTGCACGATTTTGAGCTCAGCGGAAACCAAAGACACCACTCCGGGTATTTTCTGGGGAAATCAGCTTCCATGAGGCAGTTTCCCGTTGCTTTCCTTCTATTTTGAACTGTCAAGGAATCAAACTTACAAATGCTGCGACATGAGTTCGTAAACTGACGCCCTCAACTACAGCACCACTAATGTACATGATCAGTACTACAACCCAGCTAGGTATTCCATACAAGGCAGTATCGATCATCGGTGAGAAAAATAATTGTACCAACCAGTAAGATCATAACTCTTGCATCGAATCAATTCTTTGGCGCTGATTTTTGTATCACAAATCAATCTTCCACAAGCAATATATTTGTCACTAAATGACGATGCTTTGTAGTCATTAGAACCCTACAAATCAATAGGCTACACTGAATATACAAAAGGTATAACTTGATAAAGCTTAATAAACTTAACTAAGCAAAACGTTTCTATATTAATATTTCTTTTTCTTTTTCATCCTACTTTCACGATTGCCTATCATTTTTATCTTCAGCTTGGTCTAAAAATCTATTCATTGCAACACAAATCTTGCAATCTTTTAAAATATCTTCCTCGCCATTCCAACCTCACTTAATACAGAGAATCGTTTATAGAGAAGAGCTGCTTTGCTTGTTGCTCTACGACTAACTATAAGAATACTATTATGCAATAAAATGAAGCCATATTGGCCAGGATGATTGCCATTGGACACCAAAACGTAGTTCTGAAGGGAAGTCCTTGAAAAGACACAATAATGCAATAAATCAATATAGATGAACAAAACTCGCACCATCTTTGGCAAATTGTGTCGCTTTAATCTCCCAATCTTGGACCATTGTGGCACTTTATTGGCATTGATCCGATGGAGCAAAACGTCTAAATCAAAACCAGTTACGTCATGTCCCTACGAAACAAAAAATCCCCATCAATAGAAATGAGAACAGGGGGGGGCGTGGCAGCAGAAGCGGTCCTTACTAGGAACTTCTATTCTGTTTGATAGAATTGAATTGGAAACGTGATTGTTGAAGAACGTACCACAATAATATCAGGGTCGAACAATTGAATTCTTGCTAATAGTAAACCAAGCATCGAGCGTTCCGAGGTGAATGTTTGTATGGGTCGTTTCTAAATACAATATGATACAATGCAATATCAAATAACATAATATAACACGATTATCATCTAAGTGACAGGATATGGCAAATTCATTACAATATCATATGATATGATGCAGTATAGTTTTTATAATAGTCAATTCATATTGCATTACATTACATCATATCATATTAAATTACATCATATGATGCACAATATCAATTAATGTTGCATGATACGATATCAAGTAATGTAATAGAAAATGTGAAATTATATAACAAACAATAACATAATAAAATACAATATCGATGGGCATAATACTGAAGCATAGTATAATGTGATGAATTATAAGCATGGCTTAAAATAATGTAATCTAGTATAGCATAATATGACATAATACATGGCATGATGTATTTACAGCATAATATTACATAATGAAGCATGATATGAAACAATGCAACGTTATATGCTGCAATATGATTTTCTGTAATGCAACATAAGGGGATCAAACAAATATAACGGAGCATGATATAGTACAATATAGCATGATATACTACACAACAAGGTGTAATAAAGAATAAGGTCAGGATTTAACTGCTGGCAGTGCCAATCAGTTCGTTCATGATACAAATCGAGATTCTACTTGGACGAGAACAAATCCATCGCTTCACATTTTCGTCAATTAATTTACAAAAGTATTACCTCATTTTGAACCATCTTCTGGAAATCGTAGGGAAGGAGATGTTCACTTGGTTTTGTCACGACTGAAATACAATCAGATAAGATTTAATTTGCGCAAAAAGAAACGTGAAAAATCGAAAAATTTCGCGTTTGAATAAATCGTCTGCAAAATGGAAAACTTTACGCGGCAGTTATTAAAAAAACCAAATTCACATTGGGGCACAGTCCAATAAAACATCCGATAGAATGAAAATGATGAACAATTACCAATGATTATTCTGAGGAAATTAGATTAAAAGCTGGAATCGTTAAATAGAAAAATTATTCAGAAAACAACATGAACTTACGAGTAAAAGATTGATCGAATTTGTTCTTTGGTGCGGCTTTGTCCAAATAAAATTTATTATGTATGAGACCAGTAACACCCAGAATCTGGAATCAGGATGACGGAGATTTAACAGCATGCAGTCTGTAAATGACTTTCATTCTTGAAATCAAAAATTGCTGCTTTAACCTATCAGTTTTGTTTCGTGTCTTCGGTCGACTGCTTTATGCAGACAGGACTTAACTGTTGGAAACGATGCACGCGAAAATGTAAATCCGTTGTCGGGTTAGCTTATGGTTAAGGCTGTCGATCGCTGCAACTAACATCATTGGTTCGAACCCCACCTCGTACCTTTCTTTGATTCAAAGTGAGGAGAGTCACTAGCTCTCTCTTATTCCAAGTGTGCAAACATCACGAGGTGTCATGAATCCAAGAGGAAGGAAATTTTCGATCATCATTGATTTTCAGTGTCCTGGAAATCTACGTTCGGGTGATAGGTGGACCACATAAAGATGAAAATGATGACGCAAGATATCTAGATAGGCCTTGAATAAAAGTCACGTCATGCTTTCTAGAGAGAGAAAAGAAGTATAATGAATCATGAATAAAAGTTAGATACCTCATGTGAATGACTTTTTGAGTTTTTGACTGTTCTTAATGCCAAGCTTAAGACTGTCTATAAGCGAAAATACACTTCAAAGAAACTTTGCATGCAGTGCAAAGCATATAAGGATGCATTACTGTAAATTGTGCCTTTCCGAATCAAACGGACAATATTCAGTCAAATACGGAAACTATACAATCCAGTAAAAATAATATATGTAATAACAGCAGTATGAATAACTTGACAGGAAAAAACTTCAATGAAACTTGCTGTGTGCTGACCAAACAACAAGAAATGGGTAAAGCCTAACTTCTAATTCCATTGCTATATCTAAATATAATGTCTAAAATCCATAGCAAATTTTTAAAAATGCCTGCCTTGTCTTGCTAAGCATTTCGTTAACAAAAATAAATTCATTTTGTCCATAAAATTTTAATTGTTGCTGACAATTATCGCAGTAAAATGCTCAAATATTCTGAAAAGGGGTTTTGGTTTTCCTAATTAGTGACTCGACAAGAAACCCATGCTTGAAAATAGAACTTATGTCGTTGACAAACAATGAAACATGCAGATTTATTTACCACACAATTTACAGAAAACTAACTGCGATTCTCTCCTCTTTCTAGCTTCTTATAGTTTTAAAAAAACGCATCTCAGCCAGATGTCTCAAAAAAGACTCCCACACCTTAGGCAGCACCTGTAAAGCAGGTGCCAGCTCGAAAGAAGTAAATTTATAAATAGATGAAGCAGGCGTGTGACCACCCAAGGCGATATATGAAATCTAGCTTCTAGCTGCCTTGGCTTTTTTAGGCTAAACGTGACGGTAGAATTGGCCAATGATGGAACCGACGCAATTCGACTCGATGCCAGTTATTTGGTCTTCGTTGAATCAAACTTAGAATGGGGTGATTCCAAACTCCCTTTTATTCCATGCTTCGAATTCTGAGTTGCAGATATGTTAAGAGGGTAGATGAAGACACTGTTGGACAATGCGAAGATTCAGCTCTCTAAATATTAAGATGCTTTAGATGCTAGAGAAAAAAGCAGAAGACTGCAATGTCAACAGGAAGCTTATCCTTAACTCTATCTTATCGTTCAAAGAGGTAGGCTTACCAAAGGTGGGACGGGTACTTGATCAGGCGCCGTTGAAATGTGTTCCGGTTTATTAACCAATGCCTTTCAGGGAAAAATTGAAAAAAATTTGATCGCACAATGGAATGATGATTCACGGAATTCTACTTCTGCATAAATGTATGCATGAAATTATGCAATGTGAATAACAATTTAGAAGTTAGGAAATCTTGTGTAAAATTAGCTTCACGAAACTTCTGCTATTGAAGTTGAGATGCTTCTAGTTGTAAGAATAATATTGGATGCTTTGATGAATTTTCTTGACGGAAATTCAAGGTATAACGGCCTCAATTTGTACCTCAATTTTGCACCAACTGACAGACTGTTTTGGAACCTCTGAAAAAAAGAGTAACTGAAGTAAGTGTGAATGAAGAAACGATCGAAATATAAACTGAGATAGCACGAGAATACATACATGAATACAAGAGGACTAAAGAAGCCATGTCAATGCCAGTCATCCTCTTCAGACATTCTAGAATAACAATCAAATTTCAGAGTAAGATTTACTTACGTGGGTATTTAATATCCACCCAAGACGGTCCTTTTAGCTTTCGGCCAATCAGTAGATGTTCCAAGCTACATGGAAAGCAAAATTAAAACTATACATGTCTTTCGACAAACACTATCCAAATTAGTGCAAATGAATAAAATAGTTTGTGTACCCTTTTTATATGACACTTATTAGTTTCGCATTATATTGCAATAAGGTTTGTACTTCTGTTTTGCAGTAGGCATTCTGTGATATATTTTATCGTAAACAAAGGGCTCCTTAAAAACCAGCAATTGCCGAAGGGTCACCCTCTGTAAACATATGAAATGAAAACAACATAAACGCCATCTTTCCTTGATAGAGCTTTCCTACATCTGATGAAAATTAATAAATAAAACAAACCAAACGCTGTTTTTTGCACATAAATCCTTTCATCATTTAGCGAAAGTATATAAAATCAGAGCGTCACAAATAAACCCCAGATATTTGAGACAGGGATGTCGAAACAATTGTAAATCATTCTTAGAGAAACCTTGACGTATTTGATCCAAAAATGTGACCAAAACACTGTCCCTTTTTATCTTTCGGTATCTGCAGCTGGGATGCCTAAAAGTGAATGAAAGACTGAGCAAGGGGTGCTACGCAGATGATTTCATGAATACTCGCTGAAATTGCTTGTTTCCAAAGAATAACTCACAGATAAAAGGAAAGCTGAGTCCCGTAATCAACAAGAGCTCTAGGGAGCCCACCTTGCAGTACCATCCAGAGCCACTGCGAGGCAGAGCAATCAGTCTGTTTCCACGCCGCACCTGACTCTTAGCACTACCCCCAGGTAATCATTTACTGTCTGGTGGACGAACAAAGGAACGAGCATGGCTCGAAGGGGGGATCCTAAGTACAACAGACACGTCCTCTACCTCCTATAACACCGACATTGTTAAATTGTAGATTGACAATGGTTCAATCTCAGAAAAATCATCCACTTTTGCTGACAGTCAATGCACGACATCAATCAAACAAGACGATTGGGATAGGCTTGATCACCTTGTTACTGGATAGTGGTTAAGCGTGTGGACTCATAACACAGGGGTTCCACTTCGATTCCTACACATGTCACAATAAAAGCGCCATTGATGAGGAAGGCAACGGGAAACCACCTCACAAGATCCACTCTCCTAGAAAAACCTCCGAGCCCTGTCACTGGTTTCTGCTGCGCTCGAAATCGAGTATGCAAAGCCAAGCCGCAGTTAAAGCCAGAAGAGAATAGGGACTGACCTTAAGAAATGCATTTGCTAAAACAAACTACTTACGGGGTATAGCACTTCTAAGTAGTCGGATTCAGTTGGAATGTCAGGTAGTTCGAAGGCATACTTCATTCGTATTGGCTGCAAAAAATCATGGAAAAATTCAAACACTCTTCTAGAGGGAACTTCAAATCAGAGTTGAGAGGCTGAGGTTCTAGGTCGTTTTACCGAAATGAGGCTCAAAGTTCTTTATCTCATGTCTCTTACTGAAAAACTCGAAAATATGCATTTTGATTGAAAGCAATTTTATTGTCGCACGATGAACTTTCCGTGTATAGGTGGTAAGAGCGGAATTAAGTTGTAAGGTGCAAATTCATTGGATTTACTGTATGTTGACGTGCCCTTGGGCTCGAGGGAGTTCATCAAAAGCTTCTGTGCCCTGGGAATACTGTTGGGGATTGATCGTACCCCAAAGCCAGGGAATTGTTTGGCGGTTCAGCGATTCTTGCTCCCTTGGGGCCTTTTGTTTGCTGAGCTATATATAATGCTTTGCTAACACGAATATACATATAGATTCATACACATTCGCTCGCTGAAGGTTCTTGTGTTAGTTTCACTGCATTTATAGACGGCTAGGCCAAGAGAGAAAGGGCGAACAGTCAGTAAGTGTACTGCTATTGACATATCTATGCATGAACCTTGTATATGTATTTATCAATATTTATCAATTCAATCTACTTTGTATCTTAGCTGTTTGTTTTGTGTTATTACGTTAGGGGTGGGGCCTTTTTATGTTCACGTGTATTCTTGTCAGGCGGATTTCTGTCTATTTGATGATTGCAGTAATTTGCATCTTAGCAAACCATGCTTCACGCTGAAACCCAGTCGTGAGTTTCTGCTGTGCATTTTATGGCTATTCAGCATGGCGTGGTGTGAGTTAAGACATTTGAGCCCGAAGCTTTGATTTGCAAGTCACACAAGTTGAACGTAAACTAATTTTGCACCTAATAATTAGATTTCATTGCATCAAAATAAGAAACAAGGTTAGAATTGAATTTCACTCATGGGAGAAGAAAAGATGCAACGAATTTCAATTTTACCTTGCATTTAAAATTCATTATTTTCATCTTCGTTGCAATTTCATTGAACTCCTAAAAACGATGGAATTGAATATTGAATCAAAAACGAAATTTTTAACCTTAAATTAAACGACAAACAAAATAAAAACGATGAGCATTTGAAAATATTTCAGTTTGAGTGGAAATTCTTAAGTAGGCAGTACTTTCTTCCAATTTTGACCGACTTTGGAATTTTTTGAAAATTCATCATTTCATAACATGTCTTTAAATGCTACAAATTCACGTCTCGTTTATGGGTTATGAGCAATGTAATCATTCACGGTCATCAACAGGCGTTTATCTAAAATCTCTCTCTCTCTCTCTCTCTCTCAGAGTCTCTCTCTCTCTCAGAGTCTCTCTCTCTCTCAGAGTCTCTCTCTCTCTCAGAGTCTCTCTCTCTCTCAGAGTCTCTCTCTCTCTCAGAGTCTCTCTCTCTCTCAGAGTCTCTCTCTCTCTCAGAGTCTCTCTCTCTCTCAGAGTCTCTCTCTCTCTCAGAGTCTCTCTCTCTCTCAGAGTCTCTCTCTCTCTCAGAGTCTCTCTCTCTCTCTCTCTCTCTCTCTCTCTCTCTCTCTCTCTCTCTCTCTCTCTCTCTCTCTCTCTCTCTCAGAGTCTCTCTCTCTCTCTCAGAGTCTCTCTCTCTCTCTCTCTCAGAGTCTCTCTCTCTCTCTGGGAGTTCAGTGCGGTAAAAAGAAACTGACCACCCTACCTAATAATATCGTGGCTCAAACTGGTACTTCCCTAACAATGCTATCTTAAATGACGGTGTAAAAGTAAAGGCTCAAATTTCTACACCCATGAAAAGGAAAAGCCAACTTACTTCGTAGACATCTTTCATCGTCACTTCTTGGCTGGTTTCATTCCCATTTTCATCCAGTTTCTAAACAAGGAAAAGCAGCATCAGTGAACGAGGTGACACGCTGACGTTCGTCTAGAGCTCTTTACCAACGGGTTGGACAATATTTCCAGTTGATAATTGATTGCGTTTTATAATAATAAGAGCAAAGTTGGAAATGATGAAAGTCTTTGATAACATATTAGCCAAACTCGTGGAAGAATATATGCTTCAGAATTGAGCAGGATTCTACTGACTTGCTTCGATTCTTGTTCAATATCAAACTGCAAGGCAACGGCTGATAACTTGTAAGTATGAGAAACAGACTTACACGCTGTCTGGGAAGAAGGAGCAGTCTCCGCTCGATGTTCTTCACTGTAACACAGCAACTGGTGGAAAGGTGTGAATTAAATCTCTCAAATTCGTTAAAATCATGTTGATGAATGATGCCCTATATTCATACATCCTGCCGGTTTGACGTAATTGCGTACTAAATTCTGCAAGGAGAGAGAACAGTTCGATTGTGAAGCACTTGCTGGTAGATCTCATGACCAGTGGCTCCAACTCTAATTCAAGACTGACTTTAACTCGTGCATGGGAGAGTCCATCGCTGTCTCGAGCGTGTGAATCATTACGTTTTGTCACTCTTGAAGAGGAAGGACAAGGGCAATGCTCCATCAGCGTAGCTCACCTCTCTCCTAAACCGTACCTTGGGATGCTAGGTAGAAAGCATGAAAAATTCTTATAGATCATTCCCCAAATTCAAACTTTAAACTGTTAATTGGGTGTGACAAAAATTGAACGAAATCAAGCCAAATGGTGTGGTAAAGAAGGACAGTCGGCGTCATCTTTACCTGACATATGCTTTGGCGGACTCGACGAACACTTTGCCAAACAAATATACAGTGCCTGAAAATAAAGATGCAAAATGTATTCATAGCCTCAGAGAAGTGCGACTCAAGAGATCATCTTCCTTTGATGCATGTATATAAATATGCACACATAGCAATAGGAATGAGACAAAGAAAGGAGTCTTGGGAAACCTCGTAGAATACACTTCAATAGCCAATCTTGTTAAGAAGTCTTTCTGTGGTGCTTTAAGGACAGTAAGAGGAATTAAGTTTCACCTGGCTGATGATAGCTGTCTTCATAAGCATCCAGAAAGAAGAATCTAAGCACTTTTTCACCTGGAAACCCAGATAAACATAAAACCAAGTCAAATATACAGTTTTCCACTAAAAATATTGTCCTTCTGTTATGATACCGAGTTTAAACCTACGAAATAGTGCAGAAAAAACTTCAATGAAGTTAAACTATCTTTTAAAGGAAACATCTAGGCCAATAACCGATGTCTTGATGATGCAAGAATGAGTAAAATTCAGAATAAGCCTTCATTTGAAACATAGCAGAAAAGCGAACATCAGAATGATTTCAAAAGAGAACGAATGAACCCATGGGTTGGATTTTTTACAATTCTAATAGAACTGAACACTTTTTTGAATAGTAAAATGTAAAAAGCAGTGTTACCTTACTTAATAGAAAACCTTAAACAAGAATTTCTTCAAGAAAAAGCAAGACCAGTCGATTTTTTCAACTGGAACATGCATTGTCGAATGGTTACTTGATATTTTTTGGGTTTTTGCAAAACTAGATGTTTGAGGTAATGATGAAGGTGACACAAACCATTGACTTCAGTTAGTGGTAAGTTGGATGAATCCACTGTGACATTGGTGAACGTCTGTTGATATGGGACAATTAAAGAACATAAAAATATGAGGCATAAGCGAAATAAAAATATAAGTCATAATACAAGGCAAAATATTAACCATAATGAAATGCTCCTTTTGATAATGATATGCTCACAGCTGGTTGAGCTAATCTCCACATTCATCTTCACTATGACAGGTTGTTAATAAAAATGGAAAACTCTTATGGATTCTTTTCATTACAGACCTCTTCGCTTGATTCATTACGGTTTCTTTCCAAGACTTCTTCCCAACTCAAATGCACACCACGCTCCTCACTGCAACAAAACATGAAAAAATATGACGCAATGTTCACGATGAGAAAGAGAAGACCATTAATATTAAACTAATATTAATATTGATAATAGCTATTAGTATTAAACTACATTGAGATCCTAAAACGTCCTGAAACCATTTCCAATATCATTCAGCAGCAGGACTTAACTCACTGTTGAGCCCAGACTGCTCCAAAACAACAAGGACGATTGCTCTGGCATGTTTGGTCGAGTCAGATCCTCTTCTTATTTACGAGTTGCAGAATTGGCATTCATCCATTCAAACAAACGACTTTGTATTTTTAAGAAAAAAATCATTTCGTAAATTTCAGGCTCCTTGTCGGTGCGAAAAGTGATGATTAATGATTTGGTCTTCGCCTCGAATGCTCTTGTTTTGTTTGTTAACGCAGGGTGGGTACATGGGCAGCTTTTCAGCTGATGTGGGCCCGCGGTGCAACCACTCGTGTCCTCAGAGCTACATCTGAATATTCATTTTACCGACCTCTGAAGGATGGACAGCTGAGTTGACTGCTGACTTGTGGTATTATTCCGGCGGCAGGATTCGAGCCCAGGCGAGAAGACCCCACAAGATGCGATACACTGCGACTTAACCACTTTGCCCCACCACCACTGGTCCAAACAGACAACCAATAATTCGGATCACCTTCCATGACGAATTGATCCCCGCTTGAGTATAGATTTGATGGCCTTAATTCCGCTATTATTCGACAGCTTATATTTTGAAGACTGTTGGACAATAAGAACTTAAGTGATTCGCATCCGGGTCCGGATCTCCTCACCTTAATTCGGCTGTCCTCTAACGCTTCACACTCTGATTAGCGTCGGACAAAAATATGTTCTGTATGTTGAAATTATGTTTTTTTCATTCTTTGTGCAGAATTGAAATCTGCAACTTCAGAAAGCTAATAGATAAATTTATTTTCTATTAACCTGTCTTCCTCTGCTTCTCCCCTATCACTGCTTTTGGGTTCGTCCTTGATCTAGAAACACAATCAAGATTAGGAGAGTAGAATATGGATGTCAAGCGAATCTTGCCAGAGTATTTTCAACGCTTAGCCCATCTTACAAAGTAACAACAACCATGCATTGACAAAGATGAGAAACGAAAGTCTTTCTACAGACACTGGTCATAACGTTAAACAAATTTACAACATAAATTTGAGGTGATAGTTAGCACCTTCCTATACGTAGACCCAAGAAAATGTACAATTTACGAAGCAACAGTTACAGAGCAAAACTAACGTTTAGCACAAAAAACCTGAAAATATATTCGACTTTGTCACTATTACACTCAAAAAATGAATTGGAAAATAATTTTCAATCAAAAAAAGATTAAACAAAGATATCATTAATACCTCTGTGATCTCCAAATCATCATCCATATCAAAGCTAACGCTCAAATCTTCTTCTCCTTTAACTCCAAGTTCTTCTTTCTTGATAACATTATCTCCATTTTCAACTCTCCTTGTCCCAAAAGCTAACGTGATACACATTCATAATGCAGAATACATATTCATAACATAATGACAACTGATTTGTGTCCATTAAACTTACTAATACCGTCGTGTTTTATGTTTGCTATCCTGTACAATTCAAGGTCCGTTTTGGGAGACACTTAGAATCTATACCAGTCCTTTACTGATCCCATGTACACTAAATTGGCAACTAGCAATTTGGAAAATCAAGACAGACTTTCTTATTTGCTAAAAGGACAAAAAGTGAAAATATTTTTGGAAGACTGAGTAAAGAAAACAGCAATTTTCTTCATTGGGCTTGCCCCATCTGTTTTAGAGTGAAGAAAACAGGAGAGACTGAACCTTCCATACTATAGCTTCACCCGACACTAAATAACTAACTAAAAATCTAATCTAATTCTACATTTCTTGCAGCTATAACTACGGGCAATGTAAAACCAAACCAATAAGAACACAAGTTTTTCCTAACACGATATCGCAGGCAGGTCAAAAGTCACTCAATTCCTCTATTACCGAAGCAAAATTTTCATCTGTTTTACAGAATGCAAATGAATATGTATCATATTAGGATTTTTTCAAAGGAATGTAGTAGCACAATTAATTTTTCCCAAAATAATGGCAGAAAGCATCACAGTCCTTGAATGAGTAAAGGCAGCAGATTACGATGAGGATTGCCTAAACTTGTCTTAATTTGATATGAAAATCTCAACACAAAATATCATCACGTCAGATGAAAAAACTATTTTCAACCTGGGGAAAACTGTTATTATTAAATTTGTGAGATTAAAATGCACAAGGGATCTAGTTGCCTTGAAATAAACTTACCCTCATCTCCAAACTCTTCAATAGCATGTTTATGATCATCATAGTCATCAATCTCCTCCCTTTTGATGACTTTCTGTGGAGTTGAAACTGCTTTGGATGAAGCCTCTTTGCTCACTCTAAATTTTGTGATACGTCTTTTTTGGCTTGATGGTACTTCCTCATCCTAGAAAAAAGACATTTTTTCTGGTGTGATACTTCCCAAGATAAGAGTTTGCAATCTGAACGAAGCAGTTGTGATCAAAAAGTTCTTTATATATAAAAGCAATACCTGCAGTCGTCGTGGAAGTGGCTTTTTGTCCACCAATGCACGCCTAGGAGTTCTACAACAATAGAATTTGCATCACCATAGGAAATTTTTCAAAACTATATCTTGGTTTCCAATGACACTCTTTGCTACTGCTAAGACGTGCAGAAGAAGAATTCAAAGGGATGGAATATTTGAAGATGAATGCATACTTTTGCATGCTTCTTTTCCTGTCTGAAGACTTGTCATGTGGTTTTGAAGTCTAAAATGAGAAATGATGTAGTTTTTTATCGTCATTTATCGTGAAAACCATCAAAACAGAATAGCATGCAGCATAACAGCTTCATAAATATCAAATACTTTTAAGTGGGTCTAAAACTATACCATTCCTGTTCCATCTTAGATATAACTGCATCGTAAATTCAAAGTATATTTCTTCAATTTCTGTTAATCACGAAAATAAAACCAGCTAGATTGGGCAAATGTGGGAATCTATAGAACACCAAGAGCCTATGCTTTTTCACTTGCACTTGACAATGAAAGTTCTTCTTGCTAACGCTGTGGGCCACACCTACCATCAGATTCCAGATGGGGCATGGGTTCGTATCCCACACCTAATACCATGTAAATGCATTTGTTATTAAGAATTAGAGAGAGAAAAACAAGGCTAGTTGTTTGAGAACATAACCATTACTTTTTCCGCCACCTTAACAGTAACATACAAAAAACGATGTGTCTGCTGACTGGTCACAACATTGAAACAGTTAGATTTCTCAAACTGTGCTGTAGGTACCCTGATGTGACAATGACTGGTACTGACACGGGAACTTTGGGATTCTCAGGCAAATGGTTTGCAAACTGAGTAAACAAATGTATGATAATTACCGAAATACTTTGAAGAATTCCCTCCAAAACATCATCGTTGCTTACTGAAACATCCTCCTTTAAAGAACCAAGGGATTCAAAATTTTATGAACATTTCTTTACTTCAATAAGAATCATTTTGGGACATTTTACTTTCAACTAGAAAACTTCCACCAAAAAAAAGTAGGCATAACATTGGATAACTATTGAAAACAGGAAATTAATGGATAAATCTTAGAGGGATGAGAGAAAACCTATAGAGAAAATACAGTATTAGACTCATACGTAATACCTATTTATAAGTAACGTACAATACTAAATAGATAGACTGATTATTAAATTAGAATCTACATGCTTACCTCTTTTTTCTTTTTGCTTTTTGCCATGAACAAATTCGTGATTTTTTGAGAATTGATTTTTGGCTTGGCAGTTTCCTGTAAAAAGATCGTGTATGAGTTGAGCTGCTGAACTTTCATTAAGTCCCCATTTGCTTCGTGCAGATTGCAATAAATTTTCAAACCACTGCTATAAATTAAATTACATGTGAAAGCAGCTTGTCATTTTGTGTTGCAAAACGAACAAAATCGGTAAAATATCAGTACCTTTTCTACTTTCCTCTTTTTTGAGACTTCTGTTAAATGTAAAACAAGCAGGATCAATTTTATCGTTTCAACTGTTTAGATTTATTGACTGATTTTCTTAAAAATTGCTTCATAGCATGCTCAACATTTGGGGTAGTAGAAACCAGAGAGGGGGCCTGGAATTCTTCAAGTGGAATAGATTCTTGTGAGCAGATTTGCTATTTTCTGCATTGACAATGTTTTGCCGTGAACGGTGAGTGTACCATTCATATCCACATCACCTGTTATATGACTTTGCACAAGTAAACCACTAAACTATGGAACCAATTCTAAAGAGATTAATCTAAGAGCCGGACATTTCTAATTATGAGCATACCTTCTGGATCTTCATTAGGATCATCATCAAAAATTTCTCTTCCATCATCAACATAACCAGATCCATCTGCCAACAAAAAAAATGCAGGGAATGATGTGGCATTAATTTTTTCAGACAAAAGCTTCCTCTAACATAACAGACAAATTTTTTCTACACTACAATTAATTCAAGCAGATCATCATAAACATGAAGCGTCTCTTTCATGTGTTCAGGTTAACACAACCATCAGTTGCTTTTGCCTTTTTAGAGTGTTGCTTGACCAATGGCTTACGTTTACACCAAATAATGTGCCAATTAAATGCTTAAGCAAACAGTTTTAGAAAGAAAGCTTCAAATCCAAAAAATATCAGTCCATACCATCATCAACAATCCAATCCTCTTCCTGCCTTTTCCTGACAAGTTTTGCATACTCTCTCTCATCGACAACTTCATACAAACTGGCACTGTCACCAACCTATCACAATGAAAAAACAAGACTTTTCCTTTCAAAATTACCATTAATTGCCTGTAGCTTATTACATCAAAAAAAGCGATGTTGAAGATTGCCATAAAGCTCAAGATAACCCTTCTTATACTTTTGATTGTTATTAAATTTCACTTTCTCTGGAGTAGCAACTGCAACATGCAACTCATAGCCTTGTTTGCATTTGAGCTTTGCAGGGGTCACAATAAAAAACTACTGGGGAAGAAGACAACATGAAACCACCAAAACAAATGTACATCCCTAGAAAGTACTTAGAGACATGTCTCTAGTTTCTACTAAGCTTGGAAGGGAGTATGCTATGCAGTTTTCCACTCTGTTTAGGAAGAATGTAGGGGCTATCAACATTCTGTTCCCTTGAAAATAGCTTTTTGAAATGATAAAATAGTGATGCTTTACCTCATATGATGCTTTTTCTCCAGTTTCATTGTATTTCCTGCAAAAAACATCAGACACTACATACAACTGAGTATGACTCACGAGACAAGGCTTACATTTTTACTTCCCTAATGCTTTGATAAGTGGAAATCACCCCTTCATATTTCAAGCAGTGCTGCAGCTAAGATGGCCATCAGAGTAACTACAATTCTAGTGATACCCGAATGCAACGACTTGATATGTGGCATTATATCTAAAACATCGCATTTTTGTATTGGAATTACCTGATTTGTTCCAGTGCTTTCTTGACTACGGAGGACCCCTTCCTCTCACGTCTCGACCTTCTCCCTTCTGCAAAGGAAAAACAATCAATCGTCGAAAAATTGATTCGTACATCGGATGCTTTTTTATAATACTTTACCTTATACCCTATACTTTCATATATATGCTATTTATATTCATACTTCTTGGAGAAATGGTTGGAAGAATGATGTCAGACGCTGACATAGTGAAAAAAATTGAAAAAGGGCACCAAATTTCTGGTTAAATTTATAAAATTCAAATCAGAAAAGCAATCTGGCCATTGCGATGCTGAGAAATCAAGCTTTCAAGCAGCAATGCCATCAAACATTTGAAATGCTAATAGGCCTAAAAATTACTTGGGCTAGTCATGATTTGAAATTATTTCATACACCTCCGATCACAAAAAAATTACTAGAATGTGTTTCAGGAAGACATGTTTTTCATTTTTGCCTCAATTGGGCGAACTTAATTGTCTAGATCGCTAGAAATACCTTGATTTTCAGTTGCCATCTTCGTGAAAAAGATTTTGAAGAAATTGGCGGCAAAATAAATACAAAACGGGGGTTGCATGCTTACTCTCCCGGGAATGCTACACCGCAGAAGCCAAAGCGCCCCCGCAATGTCGTACACGACGGTACTGCTTTGTTTCATTTCTTTCAAAAAATAGGTTACCATGGGAGGAGAAACCAAAATAAGGTGCAAAATTCAATCTCAAATTATGAGATCTAATGATCATCTAATAACCTTCATTCTAGACAGAAATATGTATCTGTCTTGAGTGTTAGCGTAGATATTTACTCCCAGATCTTGTCATGAAGAGTTTCGTAAGCGCAACAAGTTGCTATTTGAATTCTCTTTAGTCAGTGAGTGGCTTTTTTCAGAGATGTTTCATCCATATGAAATAGATGCGTGCCAAGAACAGGCCAACACTTGAAAACCAATTCAAGAGGGACTTTTAGAGAAATTACTCGACAATTTTTCCCCATTGTTTAGCTTGCATGCATGCAGTGTTGGGATGAACGTTAAAAGCAAGGTATTGCTGATACAGAGAAAGGTATTTCGAATGATTGGTGACTTGCAAGGAAGATAACACGGTGAACATACTTGTTTGTTGAGCCACTATGGTAGGAATCTTTTAGTCCTAGAAGAAAATCCTTGTAGACGTGAAGAAATCACTGGTTTTTATTGATTTGAGAAATTAAAAGCAAGACTTTCAACACAAAGTCGTGATTTGAGGTGTTTGCAAGAACTGTGCGTGGTATCATCCATATATGCTGACCCCCTGTTCGTGTGGGTTTGCACATTTGGCGCGAAATCGAACTTGATTCATTCACGTTGCGTAAAATGGCGGAGCACGAGGCAAACAGTGCAGCACAAAGCGAAGAAATGGAAATTGCAAGCACCAGAATGGATTATACCGAGCAAAATTCTCCAAGTATGCAAGATCGTAACCATCTTACAATGTTTCGAGCTGGTTTAGACCAGTGCATCGATAAATGTTTGGATCCTAAAGTTTTTGGCAACTACTACAAACCGATCTGGGAGAACAACAAGGACATGTTGGAAGCGATTATCTGCCAAGTCATGACTCAGGCAAAAGATAAAGTAAAAGAAGAATTAGTGAACACGTTTACTGACGAAGACTTAGGGGGCTCGTTAGGTCTAATGGATGAGATTCTGAAAGAGTCTCACCGCACAGATAGAGAGAAGGAAGCATGGCGGCCTACCGGCGATCCAGAAGCTGACTCAAGGGCGTACTTTATGGCTTTAAAAAAACGAAAATTAGAAGAACTTGAAAAGGAGCTTCTTACAACGAAAAATGAAGAGAGAATGTTACGGGAAGAGGTCGAGGAAAAGCGAGAAAAACTTTTTGCAACTGAGGATGAAATAAAATTGGCCAACTTGAAAGCGAAAAGAGTTGTGGACAATGTTACAGAGTTTGAGTTGCAGAACGATTCGTTCTTGAACTCATTCAAGGCTGAAATAGATATAAAGACACATTTTGAAAATGATGCGGATGTTTCAATGGAAACGTAATTGCTTCCCTTCTTTGCAGCAATAGCTAGGTGTAGCTTGTAACTCAAACCTTCTAGAGCTCTATCGGTTACTTGCTTGGTAGTGTATAGTGATGTTTGCCATTAAAGTATTTGAATTTTTAGTAATAACTATTATCAGCCGTCTCTTTTTGGCAGGTTGCAGCCCTTTTGTGTCCTATAACTAGCTAATAGATATGATAGATACAGGGAGTAATCTAGGTTAGGTCCTTTAATTTTTATTTCTTCCTTTTTCCATTTTTTCCCCTTTTTACTCTTTTTATTGCTTCTAATTTGCAAATATTCTCTTCCACCGTTATTTTCATTGTTCCCATCTTTAATCAGCTCCCTTTGGGAGGCTACTGATTTCATTTTAACATCCTAGTCGCTCCGTCATGCATTTTCCCAATTTGTACTGCCATTCAGCAACTATTGTCACTGTTTCTTTCCAAGTCATTTTTGTCTTGGAGCCTCATCCAAGCCTTTGCTAGGTCTCCTGCTTTGATTTCAAATGAGATGTGGCAGTCAAGTCTCACATTTATTGCTTTAGAATAAATTGATTACAGTAGAAGGGTTTTGCCCAGTTCAGATGACTAGCAGCAAAAATTTATGCATGCAAAGTAATGTGGCAGCTCCATAAACTTCAACTGATGAGCCTTCGCAACCAATCACCTCAGAGACTGTCTTCTCATGCTCTCTACCTTGCATCTAGAGGTAGATTTAAGGACACTGAGAAGATGTGCTTGTCAATCAATGGTGTGGCCTTGCCTCCCAACAAGACTACACCTTAGGATTCCTATGTCTTGCATTGCAAGGATCAGTAAATATCCCACTCTTAAATGGACTTTAACCATTGATCTTAGAATACATATCCAAGTGTTTTACCGCTGACCCATCCTTGCACCTCAGAGGCTTCGGAATATCAGCTGTTATTTATAACAGGGTAAAATTGCATGTTAGGTTTGAATAGATTTTGAGTATACAAATCACAATACGACAACATGTGAGCTTTGAAAGTTTCTGCGACCTTGTCAAAAATGTTCTGTTTCCCTTTGGTATGTTTTAATGAACATTGTCTGCTGTTTCTGTGCTCTTAAGTTGTTTAAATTTCTATTTACTAGTTTGTCCTCTGGAAATTTGCTTTATGATTCTGATATTTCTGTAAGCATTCTGATGCCTCCCTGCAGAATGAGTATTTTTGCCTATTTCAGATGACTTAAGCAAATTTTTAACCTCCCCATGTGTAGAATAATTTAATCGGTTCCGTTTTGAGAAATTTTTAAAATCAATTCAATTAATGATGTACAAATTTTGTGTCTATTTCTCTTGCAATTGTTTGTGATTCAGCCTTCAACAACCTCAACTGTTGTATTAGTGGTTAGGATTAGCAGCCACTCTAAGTGTTGCCATCGTCAGAACATTTTTGAGCTACATGTGCGAATTTTTGGTTATCAACTGCTCCAGATGTTGCCAGGCAAGTCATATATTGTATCTTCTTTGATTCAGCTTCAAGTGATGAGATGATCAGTGATTTTAGGTGAGCTAATTCAAGCTAAAAGTTCTTTCTTATGCAAAGTAGAATAAGTCTCATTAAGTCAAGCTACAGATAATTTATCAGTGGTGTATTAGTAAATTAGATAAATATGATTCACAGCTGAGAGTGATTCTACTATGATAGACTTTGAATGAACTAACATGCTTGAAATAAGTCATCAGATACACTTCTAAAATTACTTGTTCATAAATCATTAGATACAAGAAATCAGAGTACGTTCCATTTTCCGTTTCTTCTGTACGAATTAAGCATTCTTCTTGCCTTTTTCTTCACTCTTGGATCGCCGTCATTGTACATCCTCTCAACTATCTCCACAATCTTCAGTTCTAAATGGTTCGGTGAACCATCGCCAAGGGCATGCAGTGCTTGATCTCTTACCAAAGGATCTTTGTCATTCGTACACTCTAATATCCTCTCCCAAATTTGATCCAAATCAGCTCGTACATGACAAGGACATAACTCTTTCAAAGCCTTACGCCTCTCATGTGGATTAGGGTGGTAAGTCCACTTAATGTAGTCCTCTACTGTTCTCATTTCTCTGTCGACTCTTAAAGTGGTCTCCTCCTGCATTTTCCTCCTCTTGGTGGGTATTTTCGCTTCAAAGTGTGAGCAAATCGATGGTTTCGGCCTTACACATTGCATATCCTCTCAGATTGCACCATCAGTTGACAACACGGAACGTTCTCTGAAGACTTCTTGTTTTGCTCCTCCGCAGTAACTTCGTTTCTTACTGCGGTGGTGCAAGTGCGTACCCTTGTTTTATAAAAGTCCCCCCATGAAAAAAAAAAGGTCAAATTTCCAAAACTTAGAAAACTTGGTATATGGCTTTTAATAGGTAGAAAAACTGATACACTCTTGCTGTTACATTATCAAACTTTAAGCTTTTATTTGCCTTGACAACTATAATATAACTTCCGTGACATTTTGTTTCTTTCCAGAAAAGATAGTCCCCCTTCAAATTGGGGAGACCATCATGGGTAACAGTAAGTCGTATTGGCTATTTGAAATATGAAAGCCTAAAAATCTCAAGATAAGATGCTTGTAAAATATTAAATAGAGCCATTTGAAATTGATGCTGAACAATGAAGAGGAGTTGGGGTTAGGAAAGTTAGGCAAGTTAGTTTTTGTGCCAAGAACTCACCAGGAAACTTGTCGGACAGAAAATGGAAAATCTTGATGAACTCATGTACAAAGATTTTGTTGAGTCGCTTTTAAAAGTTGACTGCATTTGACTTGTCGCGACACGAAGCAGACAAAGATAAAGACGCATTACAAACAAGGTGGTCAGCAGGTGCTTTGCTGACGAACCAAAACCAGTCGAAGATGTCAATATTCCTTCTTAAGATACATCAAGATAACTTCATGAGAGGATAATTTAGTCTGTAAACTCAAGTTCCATCCTCGACAAGAGCATCGCGAGCAGCTTGCGACAGCCTTATGAGGTACGGTGGCCGGCTCTATTAGATACGCTGGTACCAAATGTTGCCGGGTGGTACATAGAAGGCATTACCAAAATAAAATTAGCGTTAGACCAAGCCTAGGACCTTCCACACAATTGTAATAAAATGTTTCAAACTTCATTCTTTTATTAAATACTCTTAATGCTACAAATACAAATCTCACTAAAAAGGTAACTTGTATTTGGCTGGCTGGCTTACAGTGACTAACAACAATAATAATATAGAAAGAAATAAACAAGTCGTATTATCAAGTAGATATTAATTAGTAAGGAAGAAGTTCTGGGTTTGACCATGGTTTGTTTCTGGGGCAAAAGATGTAATAATTGGAACAGGTAATGATGGAGAAGATGTTGGTTAAGATATAATTGAAATGAATTTGGTCGATTTAAATGCATGTACATATCTCCAGAAGAGAATCAGACGACTGGCAAAAAGTGCCTATACAACAATACAATGCCTATGCTCATAATAATAATAATCATCATCATAATCCTAATCATATTTCAACAAGTTTGCTTCCTCAGAAATAGAATCTTACTGTTATAATTGAAGGACCTGCTTCCGAGGGACTTCAAAAATATGCTAGCAAGTAAAAAAATATAACATTATGCACAAGAATAAAAATCTATTATCAAAATCAATGTCCTTGCACTCTGACTTGAAGCAAAGTAGTGATTGACTGTCCAATAATTCAGAAGATTTTTTAAAATGGTCTCATGGCTCCGTAAAACATTTCATCCCACTCTCAGTTGTTATTTTTGGCACGAACGAGCCTGCGAACCACTTAAGAAATGCCTCTGCTTCGATCTAGAAGCTCGATCCAGAGATATTCTGCATCATCCAAATGATAAAAGACAATGTAGGACTGAAGAGGGCCGCTTCCTTCTTTCGCCAGTATGGCAAGGGTTGGTTGTATTCATAATACATTCTGAATGCCCTGTGGGAAGAGTGGTTGCTGCTGTTTCAGAATATGGCAAACATCTCTGTGTATGGAAAAGCTCGGGCGGGATTACTCGCCGTTTTTTTACCGTAAGCTACGATCCTTCGCTTGCAAGTCAAGTCTTAAAGCTATCGGTTGGTAGGATTTATGCAGTTTTGTCAATAGTAGCTCTGTTTGCTGTCAAGTAAAAGCATAATGAGATTAAGGTAAGGGATTTTTATACGTAGTCATCACAACCCAGGAAACGTGTGATTCAATGCCCGCTCAAACGAAGTCTTCGATAGCCAACGATTTTTCTCAATTTTTATCGTTTTGAAAGCATTTTGCTATATAGATAGCTAATTTTGTTCTCATTTGCACCAGACACTTTAATAACAAAAAGGTCGCATATTTTTGTAGCTTGAAAGACCGGATAACTATTAGTGCGCCTTCATTTTCAGCGATCGTAGGCCGAAAGTTCAAGAAACTGTGTTTACTAAGGTTTCATTTTATTCCCGTAAGATGAGGAGGCTGCGTTTGAAAACTCTTGCCCCTGTTTCATACATGTGTCTCAAAGTTTGTTTGAAAGGATTAATGTTGATTGTTCATTGCTGGCCTATCCATGTTACATATCAAAGCAGTAGCTTGGGAAGATCACAGGAGGGCGCATCCAAACTTGCTTCTTGTATGATTCAATTGGGATCCCTTTCTGAATATTCTTAAGAGCTCGGATAAAGGCTTCCGCACACACCACTTTGTGTTGATTGCTTACTAGGGTAAATAGCTCTCCTTAGTTGTAATTGCTTTTTCGTTCTTCATTCAAGCTTGAATTCGTAGTTCATCGTGAGCAGTTGTGCTCTAGTCGGTACTCAATTCCATGCTGAGATTTAGGCATACACCCTCGGCGAACTTTGAGAGGAAATATCGCTGTGGCTGAAAAGGATGGATCGTGAAGACGATTTTGAAATTCAGGATGGATTCGATGACGAAGGTAAATACTACTTATTTCAACATCTCAATCACGACAAGTGACATTTCGCACGAATGGTAGAGTCTAGACTACAAAACGGTCACAGTTGCCGTCCTGCCGAGTTTCTCAAACTGACGTTATCGTTTTTTAGTTTCTTAAATGCTTCCTTAAATCTTTTGCCGATGCAAATTGAATGTGATGATCAGTGATTATCTTTTCGTGTCGTTTCACCGTTATCCGTTTGTCAATTCATTTATAATGTCGGAGTTTATTCAATCAGTCTTAGTTTGATCTCCTCCAGTGATTACTGCTATTGACACCTCTGTCAAGTGGTTGACACACGCTAAAATTGCCCGTGAATAGCCTTCTTGTTTCTTTTGTAAATCCCACATTGTTATTTGGATAAACAGAACTTTTGTTTTTTACGAATATTATTTCAAAAACGAAGGAATCCCTGGGGTAGTTAAAAATGGTGTCTGCTCTCAACCATACGGAAAGATGATAAGATCAGTGTACTCTTGCAGAACCTATCCATCACTCACACGAATTCTGATCACTATTCAAAACAGCATAGCTAGTAGATCTTTGTTTCCCTACGAGCTAACTAAAGGGATTATATTATTCTTTCCCTACAAGAAAAAATGGTTTTAGACGTGTTTACTACCCCATTGGTGTGGATAAATATTTCTAGAAGCCTAATTCAAGTCTTTTTATCTTCTTAATAGCAGATATAATAATCTATTTTGATATTGTTTTATGATGAAATGACTTGAGATTTGAGATTTAGGGTTGCATGTTGTTACTATGTTTTCCAGCTCTTAATAAAATGACTGATCAGGGTGGCCTAATGTGCTGCAATGGGGAGAGTTCTGTCCTTGCTTTAGTTGTGCTAGACTAAGGCAGCCATTTTTCCTGACGCGGAGGGCCACATCTACCATCAAACCATCAACATCTAGAGGATTTATGGTACTGATCAGATTACCCCAGATTACTTCATCTGCTGAATTGGAGAGGACCGGTATTAAACCTAAAACTTTAAGATTAATAGGCAAACATTCTACCTGCTGAGTTGGCAGACCATTTCATCTCTGAAAACACTTTGTTTGTAGGTTATTGGAAAGATTTGCTTTTCACTCCTTTAGAGGCACCAGTCTTTGTAAGTCTTTGTCTTTGAGTTGATAGCTATGCTTTCCATGAAGTTCTCTTGCTGATATATCATACCAAGCTTTGACTGCCTTAATTTTGAATGTTTACACAAATGCCACATTCAGAGCTTTGAATTTGCAGATTTTTCCATGAGCTGAATACAACGAGGCATCTCATTGCTCTCACAGACCAGGGACATTTCTAAGCTTGCTTACTTTTCTTGCTCCAAAAAATGATTACAGCACTTTCTTCGTGATAAACTTGTTTATTCATTCTTAAGTTTAAAATTTTCATCTCAACAGGGCGGTCAGAGCATCTTTATTTCATGCAGTGGCCATTCATCACCATTCCAAAAAAGTTCTGAGTACTACCTCTTGTTTGAGGGCTCCAATCTGAGACACATCACAACAACAAAATATGTTAACCCTTTCACACTGCAGGCCATAATACCAGGTAAAATGTCCTCTTTATGGCATTAAATGGCATCAAATATTGGCGAAGTTCTGAATATTTCTTAACTTGGTGTTTTACTGTATAGTTGTCATGGTGACAATTTTGTCTGGAATTATCTTAAGCAATTCTTTTGTCTTCTATCGAGTCTATTATTGTCATGTTCCTTTGTGAATGTTTTCGTAAATAATTGGTGTGGGCCTTGAATTGAATAATCCATGTTATAGTTTTTATAAACCTTAGAAACCTTTCAGATTTTATGGAAAATATATAAACCTATATGATATCAGACTGAGAATCCATCATTTGAATTTCATAGAAATACTTTGTATAGCATTATGTCATCTGTTTCAACTGTAGATCATGATATTGCTGAAACTGTAGGCCTTGCAGTCACTCACAAAGTTAATGGAGACTACATTGTCAGAACGGAGGCAAAGTTTACATTCTTGCTAGATATGACTACCTTACTCGCTCAGTCTCTGGCAATGAATTCAACTAATTCTGCTGCACTAAAGCAAATTGATTTGATGTACAGCTCACTCTTGTCAGTCACCAGTGATGAGCGCAAAGGGCTAGACCACCGTCTTGTATCAGCATTTGAACAGTTGCAGTTTTTGGATTCTTTGAATCTGTATGATAAGCAAGGTATGCTATCTTCTTGCATCAGGCTGCCAACACGAGATATTGTTTTGTTTTCTTGCATCTTACACGCACTCTTGATCTCTTTCTTGCATCTTACTGGCACCTCAATCAACTACATTTTCATTCTTTCCTTTCCATTGTATCCAACTTCTGTGAGTTCTGAACTATTTCAATGTCCGTGGTTATCAGAGCTCTTGATTCAGGATGGAAAATTTTTATGGCGTGAGCTTGATCTCATTTTGGAGAGAAATAACTAGTGTTATTTATTGCCATTCACAAAATTTCCTAGTTTCAACAGGTTTTTTGAAATGATAGAAAATGATGAGATGCTTTGAGCATCTGGTTGGAGTCTACTATCAAATTATTTTTAGAGGTAATGTGGTAAGATAACTGATTACCTAGGCATTTCATCACTGACGCTTACCTAGGGATAACTTGGTTTTTATGGTGCATGGCATACCTCAAACATTTCATATCTGGGATTGTGTGCTTTCAAACACTTGTGATGTTACTTCATCCCTAAGGTTATGTTAAAACATCATACCACACATTTGAGTACTGAAAGCAACCAATTAACTCATCCCCTTCTCACGTGATGAGAAGAGCAGCACCTATCTCCGTACCGTTGGCCTTTTGCTGCACAGCCCTTTGTGTGCAGATAATGATGTCGTTGGGGGATTGCCATCTCGTAGCAACATATGATCAATTCTTGTGCGTCTTCCCCCAAAGTGCCGATTACTAAGCAGGGAAGCAACATATAACTTTTGAATGTGGTAAGATTTGTGCTCATTGGTCCTAGTCATAGACTCAAATCCCCCATCAGCTAAATTTTCACTTAGTGTTAGGAGAGTTGCTAGCTCTCTGTAATTCCAGACGTAGGAATAACGAGATGTGGTCACTTAGAGAGGAAGGACCTGGACATCGTTTAAGAAGCAAAAGCTTCTCAGTGGCCATTAACAATCAATAAAAAAGTTTTTGGTATGATCTAACTGGGCCTCCGACCCCAGCCTATATCAGAGCAAGCCACTCTGCTACAGAATTGAGATCGTGGAATACAGCAAATGACACCCCAAGAGCAGGTTGGCATGGAAGGCTACTCACACAGTATTCCCAGTGGGCCTGGATAGTTGTTTATTTTACGAAAAGTTGAGTGTATCTGAACTTAACATCTGATAGATCTTTATCTTGCTATGCTGACAAGTAGAGGATTAAGCCAGTGTATGAGCATGGATGTGGTGTAAGGGCTTAAGTGTGTCGAGTAGTATAAGAAGGGTTTCGGGTTCGAATACTGGATGGGTCACCGTAGAAGCACTATCAGCGAGGAACTACGGGATACCACTTCATAGCACCCGCTGCCCAAGGAAGAAACCAAGAGCGCTGGCTCAGGTTTATGTTATGCTCAACGTCAAGTATGCTGTGCATCATCATATCAATAGATGAATGGACTATCAGTGATTTGTTCTTGAGTTGTGTTTAGAGTAAGACTCATACGGTAACATGGCCTGAAAAAGAGGCGTTTGACAATATTTACTTTTCTAGGCATTAAAAAGAAATCTTGTAACCATCTAATGAATTCTTTGAATAAGCTTGAAAATATTTGGCACCGTGATTGAAATCGAGAAACCAGCCATTGCCAACTATCGGCCTTGAATTTATCAAGTGTGCACCTGTTTTGAAACTTTTCCAAATTCTTTGGAAACTAGGAAACCACGTTCATTTTTCCTTTTGGTAACTTGGTTTCTATTTCATTCCTTCTCGGCCATGAACTGGATTTTCATGTTCAGGATATATTTGTAAAGTATAACCCTTTTCATAGCAAACTGGACATTGTTTCACTTTTGTGCGAAACACGAATTCCTCCAATTTGCTGAGTATTTGTGCAGAAGGACAGAGGCAGCCGAAGCGCTATTGATTAAAGATGAAAATGGCCTAACCCCAATCGACATTGCTACCGCAAATGAAAATATTGAGCTGATGGAATTGTTCTCCAGGTTTGTTGTATTTTTCATGTTTCAAATCTTTTGACTTTTTTGTTTGGTCTCAGGGTGTGATTATTTTCGCTATTGCGTGTATTTTGAGATTTTACGCAAGTTGTTTGGTGAGTTTGTCCATATATGCTGTAAATTTTCCCACACCCCTTTCTATGATACCAACAAGACTGGGGTGCGAGGCTACTTCAGTGAAGGCACTTGCTCGGAGATCACGTGGCCAGTGGCTCGGATGCTATCTAGAGCTTGAATTTCGTTTTGAATGAGGAGATTCGATAGATCTTTTTTATTCCAGACGTATGAAATGCGGTTACATTGAAAGGACACTGCTCGATATGTTTATCATCTCAAGGGAGCTAAAATTTGACTTCGGATAATAGGTAGAAGGCTTGCAGAAGAGAATCCCTTCGAAACAGAACTATAAACCCGTGTAAAGTGGATGTTTTTGAAAGTCAAATAGTCCACGGAAATATTTGATGTATTTTAGCAATGCTGGGATTCTTGTTTCTTTATAAGGGGAGAGGGTCAGCTGCCCGAATGAGAATCAAGTATGAAGGTTTTCATGGCATCGCCAATACTTTGTGCCAAGAGCAACAACCATACTTTTTACTTGAGCTTGACACGATGACAGAATGGCTATATGAAAGGAAACGAATTAGTTTTTTAGACAATCATTTTACTCGAAATTTTGGGAGTCCGGTTCCCTGGCCCCTCCCCCCCCCCGTAATCTACCATCCTGCATCGGAAAAATGTCAGAAAATCTCATCTCGTTTTTGGTTGAATCAAAATTATAAAGCGAATGGGCCTATGGTATTGCTAGATTAGATTAGCAGTAATATTCTTGCGCATTGATCCTATGGTCAGTGGTTCGAGTCCGCCCTAAGCTAAACTTTCACTCATAGTGAGGAGAAGCGTCATCTCTCTGTAATTCCAGGCGTAGGAATCAGGGGGTGTGGCCGCATTGAGAGGAAAGACCTGGACACTGCTCGATAAGCAAAAAATTTCCCAATGTCCATTAACTATATAAACAAAATTACTTGGCCGTGTAGGCCTGGAAGTTTTGCCATTCCTTTTGCATGAGGAATATGAACCTGGACAGATCTTATTCAGGATGCAAATGTTTAAAAAATAGAGTCAATTAGCCTGCTTAGAATTACCCTTCATTTTGCGTCTTCCTTGTCTAAAGGTTTATATCTCGTTTTTCCCCATTTCGAAGTTAACAGGAGACATTTTTTCCGAAATCAAGGAAAATCTTTAAATGGAGAAAACCGTTTCGAAGCTCTGTACGAAGCAGAATCTTGGTGAAGAACCAAAACGCTAGAGAAAGACGACTTCAGAAGCTTGACTTTCTAAGTCAGGATTAATTTTTTGGAAAAGCCTTGTTTGTTGAACGAACTATTAGCATTAGGAGGGCATTAGGGAAGATGCGCTGAAGGAACTATTGCCAAGGAGAGCATTAGGATCAATTGGATCGCATTAGGACAGTTTCAGAATGTCACAGCGTAAGTCATGCTGTATATACACAATGCAGTATGGATTGGGTTTGAGTTTTGATGGATTCGTTCTCACGGGGCTATTTCAAGGGTCAGCGAGCCAGACTGCATGCTTCATTTGATATGACGGAATCTTGTTTCCAACGATACTCGTCTCGAAACGAAGGCCCAAGTCGTTCAATGCCCATTTGATTCGGTAGATTGGTGCGGTCGTTCTACTGTCGCTCAGCCTTGTAGTTGTGTCGTTTTTCCTCCCAACTTCGAAACGATATGGGACACTTTCATTCTGTCTCGAAAGAATCTACTAACAATGTGGTCATTCCGACTGCCACGTGAGTAGTGGATCTTTTTGTGATATGGAGAACAGGCGAATTAGTTATCCTTACGATTCTTTTATCTTTGTAATGATATCACCATGAGCGAATCGTTTTACCTTGGAAGTTCGTAGCTAACGTTCACGGTGTCAACTCGTCCCTGTAGACAGTTAATTTTGGCCATGTCTTTAAACTCAAATATACTTTGCAAACATGATTTAATTTCTGCCCATGAGGTATTCGTGCCAGGGGTAGAGTCACACCCTTCACCCTGGACCTCTTCCGTCATGGGTTTCTCATTTGACAGAGCTCTCGGTCATAGCTTTCATATTAGGTAACACAAGTCTGAGGTTAGGATGACATCACTTTCAGGTTTCAAATGTCACAAGGTGTGATCGAACGGGAGCTGATTCGTATTCTACTCAAAGCTTCCTTGAGTTTGCCTCTAGGTGCCAACAAAGAAACCTCCAGAGGTAAATATTGAAATGGGCCACAAATAGATTGTCCAAAAAGCACTTGCTTAAGTACTGCCACTGGGGGTAAATGCATTGCCACCGGGGGGTAAATGCACTGCCACTGGGGGTAAATGCACTGCCACCAGGGGTAAATGTACTGTCACCGGGGGTATATGCCAGCAAGGGTAATTGCAAGCAAACATAGGCAAGCTGTCCTATTCTTCATGAGCCCTTCTGCGTCGGATGGTGTCTTAAAAGCTTACATACATTCTTCTAGAAATCTCTTTTAGTGTGCCATCTTCATGTAGACAGGTAGACAGAGCACCACTGATTGTCCTCACTGCCTTTCGCCAGTCTTCGCTTCTGCTATTTCGTCGTTTTGTAAAATTTCCGCTAAGCAAATTTGCAATTCGGTAGCATAGCCCTCTCAGGCCTTGAATAATTGCTACATGGCCAACAGGGTTGTTTACGAAATAGTAGCAGTCATACGTCAAAAGCAAATTTCATTTGTATGATTGTGAACTGAAGCACAGACGATTCTCATTGCGACACAGGAAGCCGTCGAAACCGCCCATATACCCAGCAATAATGCACTTTGAATGATTGTATTTATTCTGTAGCTGTATTGAAATCCCGCCTCCCCATTGGAATCGCTAATTGTCTGCTCAAGTGGTCGCGAAGCGGATTGTATCGCGCGTCACAATGGAACATAGGGTGTGTTGTGTTAAGATCGAAAACAAACACGGCCTGGATAGTGCAGTTTAGAAACAGTAGCTTGTTGTTTTGAGACGGGTCGGCCCTTCTTACAAAATGAATTCGAATTGGATATCGGTGATTTCCAGTGGTGGATACTGGTAAGCTTTGATTGAACATCAAGTCGAACTTAGAAAAATTATTTAACTCGCACAAATAACAGCGAAAATTAGGTGATTTATATGATCGATTTCCATTCAATTTTCGTTATCATTACATGCAAGCGAAGTTAGGTGGCTCTACCTTCAGTTAGCGAATATATTGTGATTTAATTGGTAACAAGAGGGTCTCAACAGAGCTCGGGTAGTACCAACCGTCAAGGTCGCGCTAGAGACGCAAGATACTCACGCCAACTGAATCAAATCAAGCCCCCGAACTAAGTAATTTTAACTTGCATTTGATAAGCGTTGATTTAAAAGCAAAAGTGGTTAAGACGAGTCTGTTTTAGACAATTACGACCGCTTTCTGTAACAATTTTCCTCAGTAAGTGGATGATTTGTGCAACACGGTGTTGACGTAAAGAACGCATCTGTGTGACGTTTTATCCGTTTCGTCATAGATAAATCTTTTAAGTTTCCTTTGACCAGGGAGCGTGAGTGTTTCCTTAAATGCGTGTTGTATTTTCCCATGATTCACATCAGATTGACTGGTCAATAAACTCGATTACAACGCTGCAAGTAGCAAGGCCAAACGCAATCCAATATTGAGTAAGATTTTTAAAGGATTTACTGTTGGTGGTTAATCGTAGCTTCTCCTTTTCATCTCCTTAAGAATTATCAGAAATTTATATTTTTTTGTACTAACGATACATGATTGCATGGTGAGGGAGGACCAAGTGTCTTTTCCTATAACATCCAACAGCTTCTGTAAGAGGGCAGGTTGCAAATTCTACGAAACTAAGACTTGCATGATATGAATTTCTACCGTCTACTGCCTCAGACGCCAGGTTAGATGTACGTGTTGATGAAAGACGACCTTAGCATTTTTCTCTGTACTAATGTAGTCATGTTGAGTCAAGTTACCGTTATATTAGATGTTGCACTGTAAGTGGTTGTCGCGAATATGTCAGTAATAGCCCTTCAATAACAGAATTTGATTTATCAAAGATATGGCACTGTTCTTTGAAATGTAATGCAGAAAATTTTTACCGCAGAGAATTTGACCACGCAGATCCTGCTCTGCCTTCGCAATGAAAAAAATGTTTAACCTCCTTGTAGGAGATGGTCCCTCCGTAACTGAAGGCTTATCTTTTAATAGGGCCTTATTTTCAGGAAAGCATGGATTGCACAGTGTGGGTTGAAAACAGTCGGTGCTGTTTTGAAGTAACGCGTTCGGGTCTGCAAGTTTACAGCTAATA
Organism: Pseudorhiza aurosa; assembly: GCA_964026355.1. Lineage (NCBI taxonomy): Eukaryota > Metazoa > Cnidaria > Scyphozoa > Rhizostomeae > Lychnorhizidae > Pseudorhiza > Pseudorhiza aurosa. The sequence goes on from OZ032122.1 coordinate 5,028,370, forward strand.
CATGTTATGAATGTTGCGTCATATACCTAGTTAAATGCCGATTTAAAGGTTGCCCGAAGAGCGGCCTTTTGAGTCCTAATGGTTGATTGGTTTGCTCGTAACTTAATTTGGCATGAGTTTTCTGAGTTTTCTGCAATACTATGGCATCCCTCTAGGGTTTCTTTCCCGTAGTGACGATTCCGAAATTCCGTGAAATTGCTTTGCTTAGTAACATTGAGTCGTTGCAAGAATTCTTGGCTGAGAATTTCTTGCTCAATATAAGAATGACGTATGGAGGGAATGATTTCTTGTGATGGACAAAGGTTTTCAACACAATTTAATAATGACTCATCATTAACGGAATTGTAATGATTGATTCTTAAATTTAGGGAAATAATTCCCATCTTTATGTCAATTAATCTCGCTGCCTTTGTGGTCAACATATTTTTTGTAAACAGGATCTTTTTAACATCAATAAGTCATCCTGTGATTTGTTTTGAATAAACCCATTTAAAATCTAATGACTCACTTTACAAACGACAGTGGTAATAATCTCATCTACGCCCATTTTATTGGTTGCATTGTATTGTCATTTGCGAAGATTTTCTATTTTTTCTCTCTTGATATTGAAATTAAAGTAATATTTGTACCAGAACAGCTGTGCTACATGGGGTTTTAAGTCTCCGGGGGACTACACTACACTGCCTCATTATTTGGTACTTCAAGTCAAAGTTGAGGCTAGAGATATACTTTATTTTTACCGAATGGAGGCTCGTTGCTCCTTAAATTTTTTCCTTTTCATGAGACATTTTTGGATTTGTATTTTAATGAGAAATGGTTATGTTTTTGGTCAATGACCTCTCTCATCAACAGCCTGCTGGAATACCGTTGCACAGGATTGACGCTGCACGAATCATTTTATCTTTTCATTTGAATTTCCTTTCGTTTTATCTGTGTGTCAGTTTCGATGCACCTCGTCACTTTAAGTCTTGAACGACTTGTCGTTTTCTCCATCCGAGCCTGAACAGTTCCATCGACTTCCTTGTTATCTGGGTAAGCTCAGCCTCGATTCCCTCCATTCCATAAAGAACCCGAGGCTGTTCTTGAATCTGCTATTCGCTAACTGTCATCTTCAAAATAGCAGCAGTGAAAATCGTTGACTGTTTCTCTTAAGTAGGGCATTTCGTCAAAAGAAGTTTTAATTTTGTAGTTAGCGAGAAGAAAGCCTTTTTGTGTGCCTGTATTCGGTTATTTCCGTTGTGAATGATTATATCAACCGCCTCTTTTAAGGTTGAGCGGTTATGACACACCCCTACCTGTTTTACTGAAATGTTTTCCAACCAGCAAAAGTGTCTGTCTATGGAAAATTCGTAATTTTGTACCAAGGTCAAATGTGCTCAAATATCCACCTATATCTATGTAGCTACATATATCTACTTGCATTCATTTTCAATTTCCGTATTGTAGGTCTCCGCTCGATGAGAAACATGTGGAAAGCGAGGCTGAAGAGGTGAAGAAGCCCGTAATTAGACGTCACAATCTGGGGACAACAACAATAACAAATAATGTTGCTAATGGAGACAGAGATTTCAGTGAGTCAAAACTGCTCTTCCTTTCATTAAATTTCATTGAAAAAATGAATGGAGCTTTCAAATTGTGAATTTTCCGCCTAGATGTAGCATTGTGGCAAGGAAATGAGATAGGGGGCCTAGGCCGTGATTGGTGACCAGTTTGGAAAGAAGCAGTCGGTGACACTTGAAACTGTGATGGCTTATGTACTTAGAGAGTGTCACTTGTCCAGCTGCAGCCACATGTCACAAACTAATTTTCGATTTCCTTTTGACTTTAAAACCTAATCCACGAGAATAGGTTGGTAATGCCTTAGTCAATCAAAGGTCGTTATCAGCCATCACTCTTGGATGTTTTCATAACAAATAGGTCATACTGAATCAATCACTCACTTTGTTGACAATTGCAAAGACCCAGCAGGTATTCCACCTTTCCTGCATCCATCCATCGCCGCAACCCAACGTCCTATCGTATTGTTATTATTATTATTATTATTATTGCTGTTATTTTTCCTATCGTATGGTTGCGTTCTTGCCCGTGCAACTATGAAATCCCCGGACCAGAACACCGCTGACCCAAGAATCATAAGGTCTTCCATTAAATAATGTTTTTACTTGTCAAGTATCTTCTGTCTTCGTCGATTACACTCGAGTTTGATTTCGGGTATCGTTGGGAATTTTCCTGAAAATGGCCAAGCAGCGGTGGTACTTGCTTCAATTTTCAGTGATCAATGTGTTTCGATGCATTGCTAGTCCAATACTGTGTTCAGAAGGTTTTGCAGCCCCCTGGTCTGATTGTTAGCGCTCTTCCTCTCTAAATCTGTGCTTAGAACACGACTGAAACTTTGGATTCAGTTTAATGTTTGTTGCGCCTCAACGGAAATCCTTAAATCCGACATTTAGCTGTCGCGAATTTAGAGATGTTCAGGAGGGTATGAAAGCTCAGTTTTACTGTGATGTGGATTACTTCCATACTTATTTTTGTATCTATATATAAACAGTATGCATTAATGTTTAATGACAACTGTTTATGAGTTTTTTGTCACTTTCTTTTGAATTCATTAGGTTTGATTATGTTCCGCTAAGTTGAAGGCAAATTCTGAAGCCATTTACACGTCTAATGAATCAAAATTGAATAGTGAATGACCATAACCGTATTTGCATTGCCTGAGCTTGTTTCTTGTTACATCTTTTTTTTTTTTTTTTAGTGGGTTATGTTGAGGAAAGGCTAGCTGTATTTTGATATTGCCAAGTAGCGATTTGCCCCAGGCTTTGCCACTGCTGAATTTCCTCTTCACGTGAACTGCATTTCACAGTGTTCCAAAATGCACACTTTTTCCAGTCTTACTTGATGTATTAGGACGTCCCTCTTCATAAGGAGTCCTTCAATAGTTTGTCAGTGTACGTCTGTCATTCACCAATCGCCAATAGTAAACGGTTGTTACCTCAGACAATGAGATAAGCTGGTCGTGTTGTGAAATCATTGCTTCATATTCCATTTTAAATCATATGTTGTTGCAATCAGAAGCAACGTTCGCAACAACTTGACGTTTCAACGTTTCATCTTTCATTTTTCGTAGAACAAGATGCAAAATTGCTTGAAGATTTGAACAACCTCGCCTTGGAATCGAAGAAACGTAAGTCACTGTATTTGCTTCCAAATTTCCTTATTTAATCCTACTGTAGTGACTCAGCTTTCGTACCCTCATAATTATCTATATCCACGGCCATTGCCATTGTGCTTAACTATACAATTCTATTCATTCAATCAATTGTTATGTTAAGCACAATGGCAATTGCCGTGGAGATAGATAATTATGAGGGTAAGAAAGCTGAGTCACTACAATACCACCCCCCAAACCCCCACGCAAATTTTTTAAAGCATTGGTAGGATCAATTTTAATCATTCGAAGCATCGTGCCGTCTCTTTGCCAGTGCATAGCTATGCTTATCCGTGTCTTCTACCTGTATTTGGGTTTGCTGGAATAGTTGTGGGAGCAAATGTCCACCGCACTGAAGGTCTCGTTTCGAGCTATGCTTGTTCACTTTTGTGGGTGCCCTCCTCAATCAATCCACCCTACCCTGCAGCAGTAACGGGGTATTTGGCGTGAAGCTGACGTTGAGTGCTTCGAGGAAAAGAACTAGCCACCGTGCCTCAGAATGCCATGCACGCGATGGCGGCACCTCGGTAAGACGCTTTGCAATGCCCTTTTCGCGTACGGCAGTATACTTAATTTTATGTCCCACTAGTTGTCAGGCAAATCGCCACAGAGGAGTAGTTAAGAGAGTTGCTAGCAAGGAAGTGAAGCTTACTCAAATTCAATTTTTGATTCTTTGGTAATCTTCTCTCAAGTTACAAATCTTGTTAAGTTGTGGGCGACTGTCGCCGATTCCCCTTTTCGATTGAGACCATTTCCTAGCATTTTAAATGTGATATGAAGTTACAGCCGCTAATTAGTCCATCTCAAGTGTAAAAATTGGGTTAGGCCTCCAACCTTTAACATAGGCCATCCTGTTAAGTTTTCAAGGGCTATTTTTTCTCACAAGAAGTTACCACTTCAATAGTCTCGAGTTTTGTATCATACCATCCCGGATACCGCTATTCAGTGTCGATTTCCTGAGGAAATCTTTCCAGTTGAAAACGCTTGGAAATCTCCATAAGACACGTGATATGCGATGTAGTGGTTTTGTGTTTAGGGGAACTCCAGCTCTCTTATGTGCTCATGTTGACCAAATTTGACCTTATCCTTGGGCAAATACTTCGCAACCGGCTGAACTGATAGTCCTTACACATAATCCTGTCGTTTTTTTTGCATTGAAAATCATTCATACGACAGCAAGGAACGCAAAGCGAACGAAAGAACGAACGAACTGAAAATTGATTTGTTTTTATGCTCTCCACTTTCACCCTTCACCGAGATTGTTTTTGTTCGGAAATTTTTATCAGTCTGTGCTGTTTTATTTATTTAGATGCAAGTTTGAAAAAGAACCGGTCTATGGAGGGGACATTCTCTCACCCTCTCGGTAAATAAATTTGTATTCATTTTTCATGTAAATTGATTGACTTCAACTTTACTTTGAATGTTGAGATACATCGTATTGCATCAACTTCACATTGGAATAAGTTTCATTCAGATACAAAACTGAATTACGCTCAATTGAATTATCTCTGATTCTTCTTCTTCTTCTTCTTCATCGAGTCTTTCCTTCAAGTGTGCTTCCAATATTTTAGCAGGCTTTTTGTTGCATTTGTCATTCGGTTGGGTAAGCTCAGCTTTTGTTTGACAATATTGGAAAATTTCTTTGAAGGAAGTTGGCTGCAGCATACGTTTCGAGCCGACGAAATGAAGTTTAGTATTGGTGAAATTTCTTTTAAGAGTTGAGATCACTTTCGTCGGTCGATATCCAGGGACACCAACTTGGAGGTTTCTGCATTGGTCCCATCTGTAGTTGTTATAGTAACATCAAATTAATTTACACGGCATTTCCATTCCAGAAGCATTTCATTAATCAAATCGTTCTCTTTATTCTTTCATTGCATTTTGTCACCTTAAATTCAACCACACATACATTCAGTTGCACTAAAATCAAGTAGGATCACATCGAAAAACAGCGAGATTAGTCACAGGAAGTAAAACTGCACGATACTAAATTGAATCGAATGATGTTGCCTTCCACTAATTGCATCGAGTTTTGATTACATAAGAAAAGACTTCGTTACATTGAATTACATTACACAAAATTGTATTGCATTGAATTACATTGCTTTAAATTATATCGCATTAAAGTAAGATGTTTGTAATGTTGAGGTTGTGCCAGAGATCAATCCTTCACCATTTACAGAATAATCATTGCTAAATATTCTTTTTTTTATAATTAAAACACAATTATTCACCACCTATATCTTTACACCAGATTTGGTTTGATGTTTTTTTATCAAATTTAGTGTCATCCCCTCGTGCTTCATAGGTCCAAACCGGAAGCATGAAGAGAAAAGCATAGCTTTTGTTTTCCAACGATCATTGCAATAGTATTCCCCTATAGGGATCGGATCGTTGGCATTTTGATATTATTTTGATATTAGTAGCATTAAGGCATTTGTCTCTTGTCATCAGGATCATGTGTGCGAGCCATTGGTTTTCGTTCCTATAGGCCCCCATCTGCACACCCAGTGGTAAGCAGGTACCCGGCTCCCAGCGCTGAAGGGCTAAAATGCTTCGATGAAAGGGCCTTGTCACCCAACATCGAAGTGCCGTGGCCAATTACGGTACATCACTAACAAGGTGCTTGTATCGAGTGTGGGAGTCAACTTTTTTCCCTCAATTTTCTTGCAACTAGATAACGCAAATGGTTGAAGCGTGTATCACTTGGTCACAAGATGCACGTGTTTTGTCGTGTCAGGTTTCTTTACGAAGGCGATACAAATAGTCTCCGTTCAGTGTGTGGTTTGCTAGTCAGACCATATTTTCAAATAGATTCGCTTCCATAGAAATCTGACATTTGATATTTCAAAATGAAAACGTAGGAATTCGCTTGTGGATTTTGAAATAATGCGTCAAGCCAACTCTGTTAACCCATCATTTTCGTACTGTAACAAGCATGTCTTTTTCAACACGCTTTTCTCTTTGCCCGTAGCAAGCAGCTTGCAGAAGCTGCGAGAAATAAATTTAGAGATTCAACGTCTTCGGTGCTTGACGCAAGCACAGGATGAGTTGGTAAGTTTTTCTTTCTTATTTTGACAAGAGCGGTCGGTGTTATTTCTGTAACCTTAGCAGCAATTCCCCACGTGCATCAGTAGTTTTTTTGTTTCTTCTTACTACCTAGCCTCCGTAAGTAGATTATTGGACATTGAGAACATACTCTTATCGAACAATGTCCTGGCCGCTTTTCGTGATTCCTTGCACTTGTGATTTCTAAGCTAGATTCAAAGGACACCGAGAAGCTATCCTTATCGAGCAGTGTACTAGTTCTTTCTCCTAGTGTGACGTCATATCAAGAGTCCTATAATCCATGAATCACAGGGAAGATTTACGGACACTTAGAGATTACCCTTATCATGCAGTGCCCTGGTTCTTCCTTATTATGTGACGTCATGTCAAGACCTCTATGATTAATTCATTTATCGTGAGGTAAGGACCCTGAAAACCTATGCGTATTGAGCGGTGTATTGGTCCTCCTTCTTCTTGCAGCCATGCCTTAGGTCTCTAATCCAGCTGTTGCATAAGGCATCTCCCCTTCCTCTAAATGAAAGTTGAGCTCAGAGCTCGCCACATACTACCGATCACGTCATCTGTATTCAAACGTAATTATCAGCCATTTCGCTCCACGAAACATGAAATAAACAGGAATTTTCTTATTCTATCTTTCTCTTTTTCTTTCCTTAATTTGAAGTGGAATTTCTTTTAGGTAGTTTTTTCCATTCTCATTTTTTTTCTGGTTTTCTTAGGCGGAAGAAATGCTGGAAGATAGAAGAGCACGGAGCTTCTCGTGTCCAGACTCTTTTGAAGCAGCTAAAAGTGAGCGATCTGGTACGTGATTCACAGTCTGCAGAATTTTGCTTTTTCTGTCACTAGGAAAAGATCAAATAATTTCAGTCCTAATTTGTACGAATTTTAATTTATGCATGACTCGATGCGTTGCTGCAGGCAGCAAACCGGTTGAAAGCATCCATGCGGTTGTTCTCTGAGGCGTGGCAAATTTCCTGTAAGTATCTTCAGTCCATCCACAACCTTCCGTTATGGTGGAAGATGATATTCTTTTTCTGAGAAATCCTCGCAAGAGTTTGATTCTATGTTTCATTTTTCTTAGTCCACGGACTTCGAAGGTACAGTACCTCGTTGTCGTCCTGTGATGAGGAAAATGGTGACGTCAGACCAATTGACCTTGGCATTCCTGCTTATACTCATGATTCTGAAAACGAAATTGGCTGTAATTCCCAGGCCACTAGCAACTTAACTGAACGGTCTTCATTAGTAGACCAAAAGAGCAAGTTTATATCAACGGATGTTGATGACGTCAACGACAATAGCTTTGTTCTTATCGAAAGTGAAATGGAAAAACCGAAATCCTGTGTGGAAGGAATTAGTAATGAAACCGAGGCTGACATTGCAACCGAGACTGTTGTTGCAAAGGAGATTTTAAGTGAAAACGAGACCAACATTACAGATGAAGCTAGTCTTGAAAATGTTGCTCTTGGAGGTGATAGTGGAAGCGAGACAGAGGAAGCTGTACAGGAAGACGATACCCTTGTTTTGTCGGATAAGGAGAATTGTGCATCAGAAACAACGCGGTATTACGATGCCGACGAGAGCTGCCTGAGTGCAACTTTTGATGAAAGCACTATAGAGCGTAATGAACTCAAAGAAGAGGATAAAGCAGATACCGTAAAAATATCTGATGAGGCAGATGTCGAAGTCACCCCTGAGAAAGATGCAGGTTGCCTTAGAGATGCCCCTAGTGAGCAGACGGACAATGTACAGGTTGGAGAAGGTGAAAAGGTAGGGCGAGAGGCAAGCAGTGCTGAAAGTGGCGGGGGGTTGGTTGATGCAAGCGATGATGCCGCTCAGCAAGATGTATCAGCTAACCAGCAGGAATTTCGAGGCAATAGCATCGTCTCAGAGAGTCGAATGCTAACTGCTGTAACGGAGGAAACAGAGGAAGAGCTTTTGGAGTTGGATGGTAAACACAGTGCTGATATTTGCGCTAACAAAAGTCATTCCTTGGAGGAGTTGAAGGCGTTGAAGTGGAGTGAAGAGCGCATGCACAGATCTGCTGAGCAGGTCTGCTATCCAAGGGAGGTTGTGCTGCGCAGAGGAATTTTGAAAAAGGACAGGCCGTTGTCTGATAATTTGGAGAATATAAAGATGATAGCACGAGAGAGCCAAGTATGCAGACTAAGAAGACAATCAGAGAGCGATGATAGTGCTTCTAGTCTAGATAAACGAAAAAGTAAGAGTCTGGATATGTTGCTTGTCGACGACGAAAACAGAAAGTCCCCATCGCTGACCTCAAGTCAGTTGAGTCTGTCGGATATTCATGGGAGTGTGGAGTCAATGGACCGTTCAGAAGCATCAAATATGCTACTGTATCGCACAAAGAGCATCGGATCGGGTTCCTTTGGCCACAGGGCTTCACTTAATGACATTACGTTTACAGTTCGAGATGATATCGGCGAACCACCACCCATGATGAAAAAGATAAGGTCAAGGTTTAGTTTTAAAAGGAAGTCAAAGTCAACAACTGCTTTGGATAAGAAAGGAATTGCACCAAAAGATGATGGTGAGTTAAGGTTTTTATGCTTTTTACGTGTGCCGGTCTTTTCTCTCAATGTGACCACACCTCCTGATTCCTACGCCTAGAATTAGAGAGAGCTAGCGACTCTCCTCCCTCTAAGTGAAAGCCAGGCTCGATGTGGGCTTGAGGCACTGACTTAAGGGTCTTTGAAAAAGCACCTGAACTACGGAAGCATCCTTATACCTTAGTTGGAAATGTCGCGCGCACTGCTCAATATCGGAGGTTTATCCTTTATCTAGAGTTAGCTACAGGGCAATAAAGATTTTACTCCCCTTTTCAGTTAGTTCCCATCACATTGCCCCCGCAATTGAAGACATTCAGCTCCCGTCACGTTGCCCGTATTTAAGAGAAGAATGACGCCACCTGTACAGGAAAAGAGGATTCTACCAAAGAAACCTAACGGAGATGCCGGGCAGGGGATGCTATTGAAGCTCATTTAGAAAAGAACATATGAACTTAGAGGGATATGTTGCCACCCCCGTCTCAACGTTATTCCAAACTAGTTTGTGATACTATTGGTGTATTAAGAGTGAAAGGCGAGGGACCTCTTCTACCGTACCAAGTAGATTCCATAGGGGTGCATCTTACTCCCCGAGCTACATGTTAATCATAGTCTTTGATACATCACTCTCTTGCCTTGACGTGCGCTTTTCCATGTGATTGATTTTTTCTTTCGAATCGTAGATCGAAGAAAAACGATTATGGGTGGAATCGGTGCAGCAGAGTTGTACCCTCAGCGAAGGTCTGACGATTATGACAGGTATGGATGGAATTTTCCTCTTAGACTTAATTTCTTACTTAATTTCTTTCATTGAATCGGCTATGAGAAGTTCACGCACGCCACGCATTTGGCTTTTAGTTTCCTTGGGATGAGAGACAGGGTCAGAGAAGTATACAATGAGTTGTCAAGGAGGAAAGGACAGAAATGTAGATACGATTAGAGAAAGAATGGAAGTCGAGTAATAGGGGATAATGGACCTTCCAAGGAATTCTTTTTGGAGAACTTCTACCCTCAAAACGTTTCAATGTCCAGATAAGATACTGACTTTTATATGTTTTTCTATTCGCTTAATTCTATCTTGCAGATGTATAATGAACGGCATTTAAATTTGCACGAAAATCAAACTAACTGACATTGTCATTCCTACGGCCGACTAAATTTCCTGCTTGCCTAACAAACCTTGGACTAACCCTACCTTTCCAGCTCACTTATTGCCATCTATCTTAAGCTGGTCCCCTCAAATAAAGTACTTCTTTTTTTATTTTATTTCAATTTACTTATCATTAATTTCTATCAAGACGTCTGTAGCTTTGCCAGCTAGATGCAAATTGTCTAACATTAGAGAGACTTGTATTTGTGTATTTAGCTTCTGTTTGCATAAAAATACATATATATATATATATGTATATTATATATATGTATATTTATATATATATTATATTCTGTTTGCATATATGTATATATATATTTATATTTATGCAAACAGAAACTAGCTACACAAATTCAAGTCTCTCTGATGTTAGACAATTTGCATCTAGCTGGCAATATATATATTTATAAATGTATAAGAATATGTATTCATAGATATATAAGAAGTTTGGAAAGATAAATGACAGAGGTTGATAATTTCATTTCAATTTTAGTCTTCTACATAGTTCGTAAACTTGTAGAAACTCTTATTTCATTAAAAAGTGACTTAAATTAGGATAGTGTGGAATAAAATGTTTGAAATATCAAGCTGTCTTAGAGAAATTCTTCATTCCCCTCCGTTCGAAGATTGCTTTTGTTTTGCAGGTAATCGATTTATCTCAATAATCATATATGATAAAGTTATTCCTTTATTTTGAGAAATGTAGCATTTGATTTTATTTGAGTAGAAATCACTTGAATTATAACCCATGCTCCCAATCAACTAGCAGACACCTACCCTTAAGCGTAGTCGTAGTAACTTCTAATTGTGAATCATTATTCGCTGTAGACCATCACTTTGATCCAACTAAGCATTGTATCCATTCCAAAATTTCTATGGCCTTTTGATTACTATTATCCACATAAAGAGTATCCATATTAAATATTGTTTTATGATTTTTTAGGGATAGGAAACAAATCGCTGCTGACCCGACCAGAGTTAGTAATAGAGATTCTGGTATCGATTCTACCTGTGAATTGCATATTGAGGATATAATCCTGTGAGTTTCATGATTGTATAAAGGTTCATGTATTTATGTATATATATATATGTATTTATCAAATAATTATGGAATAGCATCTAAAATACCCGCTGAGATTACCACAAATACTTAATAGGGAAATGCCTTGTGTGTGTTTACCATTAACAGTGACTGATTCAAAAGGCAAAGCAGCATTTGTCTCCTAGATAATTCTGTTTCTTTTGATTACCTGTTTGTTCTTTTCCATTTTACGGTAGGATGATCGACATGATGATGTCACTTTGACTTCTGCTATTGAAATTAGATCTTACCAATAAGTGTGTAGCTTTTTGTGTAGGAAATCTAATTTTTCAACATTGAAATGTAATTACCCAAATGGGTAACTTTTTTGTGTCTTTGACAGAGTAAGGGCACTCGTCTCCTTCATCTAGCTTAAATCCCAATTCAGTGGGGTGAAAAATTTGGATGAACGTTTGTATGTATCATGTACCGTCTGAAATGGGGGCAGCCAGTTTTAAAATTATGTTGCCAACCCTTTCCCATAGATCGGCCTTGAACCTGGGACCGGGGAATGCATTTGATGCCGACCCCAAGTTGCTCGGTGGATGGTAGCCCTGTACAAACATTGTTGTATCATCTTCCCTTGCGGAGGCCTCCTGATCTGCATCATTTATCTTATCCACAAGTGTTTTGGCTCGTTCAGTATGCCGCGAATATTTACTTCCTGTTTTTGTTGCTTTATAGGGCTACGGCACATGACAAGGATGTACTCTATACCCGGAGCACATCAGATAGCGCTACGCTATGCACGTGAGTTCCTCATTCCCAGTAGATTAGAGTTTCGAATCTTTCAGCACGTGATATGTGTGGAATGTAAGCATGCTTTAAAGGTAATGGCATCTTAACCCAGAATGCTAAGTAACTGAAATTCCGTTCCATACACATAAGAGCGCCAATCAGAAAATTGCTAGTGAGGTACTATCCCAATTTTTGGTATAGCGAAGTAAGGTTGGCAGCTCCTTTCCTCGCCGTTTTTCTCATGCCAGACACATTTTGACTGCTGCATGAACAGACAGAGGGCATCCAGAAAGGGGGCGTCCTTGCCTCGAACCCAGGACTTTTATCACAGTAGTCATGTGCCCTAACTACTTCCTCTTATGGTGAAAGTCAATGCATGCATGCTAAGGTAAATTGAGTTCGCTACCATCAAACTAGGACCAGTGAATTGGGTGTATCAAAGATTGATGATTTACAACATGATACGGTGTTATCTACAAAAATTGTGTACAATTGTGGAGCTAAGAAATAGTGGTACTAAACTGTCAAGTAAATAAAAAATAGTAGATGCTAAACTCGTTATTGAATGAAGAAGTTTCACAGCGAAATTTGCTTTTCTTGATGCTGATATTAATCCAAGTACTGTTGCAAAAGTTTTCCTCCCATTTGCATCGAATTAAAATTGAAATATAATTGCATCCCTCCGTGTTGACCACATTCTAATCCCAGTCTATGATCCCACTTACATCTTCGTAAAAGTCTTTGAGGCCTGTCTCGAATATAACGAATTTTTTCGTCACCAAAGCACCTTTAAAAATCTCCTTCAAGTTTTTTGAAGAAATGCTATCTATTTGTTTCCTGTTTTATTATATTTATGAAAATACTGCTGGATAGCTTGTGTATTGTCTTGATTGTTATGTTTTGAAAGGCGTTTGTAGTCACCGTAGACGGAGGATCGCTAAGCACACAGAACGTGAATAGAACGACGAGTGTCATCTGTTTGCATTTGCAGACAGCTTAGCAATTATTTGCTCATGCTTTGTAGCTAGTGACTGTGTTAGGACGTTTAGGATATTTACGTGACAGCGAGTCTCACACGGTGATCGTATTGATGCGCTGGCCTTGAAACCGATTCTCTTAGCAACGGTGATGTAAACGGCGATTTAAAATGGTGTTTCTTGTAAGCTGAATCAAGCCAAATGTTGCACAGACGTCGCACGCAATCAATGTCGCCAGCTGGTAACCTTCCGATTGCCTCTGATCACGCTGATTCAGAATCGTTTTCGATGCTGCAGCAGAGCGAAGGACTGATTTCGTGGTATTGCTATCCTATCATCTGTACGATGAAATAGGTTATTTTCTTGGTAGAGTGCGGCAGTATCGTACCTACTATATCTTCCTCGTTCCATTGGCGCCATGAAAAATTGTTTCTAGAAGTGACGTTCATGTCAAATCCGTACGATATGAGATGCGAGCCAACTCAAGAGAATTAACTTCCTTGTCAGTATATATTTCTGCAGAGAAAAGTGCAATGAAAGAGGTTGCCATCGGAACTGTGTAGAAGTAAACCGGAATATCCTGTAACATTCCACTTGAACCTTCCTTTAGCTGCCAGCTTTCTAAGCGAGGTTTTTTTTTCATAATGGATTTTTGAATTGATTTTTGTTTTTGCTTTCACGTTGCAGGAATTCCTTGGTAAAAAACAGAAACCGCTCTTTGAGTGAATTTATCTCAGATCGGTAATGCTTTTTGCCTTCACTATAACCAATTTTTATTAGATGCTGTTTATTGTTCATTATCATCCACGAAACGCGTCTGTCTGTTTTCAATCATTTGAAAGATATTGATCTCATCATTCATCTTTGCATCAGAAGCAGGGATCTTTGTTTGCAAGTGGCTTTCAGTAGTGTTTTAAGCTTAATTTCATTTATGAATTCTCCTTGAAATTGGATGTCAAGAATGGACTAGTGATTATTTTTCCACTGTTTTATTTTCCTTGCTTTCTATTGCTTCCTTCGCCTTCTTCTTTTTCATCTTCTCTATAGTTTAGTGAAGCCATCTGCGAGGATAACTCTCTTCGCCTCTCCATGTCTCTGGCATCTTCCTCTTTTCATCCTGTTTTTTCCTAGTCAACTTGTACACGAGATGTAGCATGTGTTATCCGCATCATCCTTCTAGCCTGTCATTGGGTTATTACGACCGGGTGTCCTTCCTGCTACTAAATCTCCTTGTGAACCAGGGCTTGCAGTGAGACTTATTTGCTTGTAATCCCCCTGGCGAGGTTGCTCATTTGCCTTTTTTGCCGAATATGGATGACGAGAAGCAGTGTTCCATTCAGCAAGGAATCTCATATCCCAGAAATAGATTTGTCCTCGTCACATTGTTTCGATGTCCTGGTTTTCCGTTCTACCCAGCTGTAGCTATCTTCTGACGAGAGTAACTTTGATTGTGCTAACAATTTATGCATCTTTTGCTCACTCTGAAATTTGTGTTTCACCAGAGACACTGAGGACGATGACCTTGAAATGGATACCGATGAAGGAACCAGTTCAGAAATTGCAGAGATGGTATGTGTGCCGCTTTTGTTTTTTTTTTCATTTTTCTAGAAATTAGATTTGGATTTGCTTAAGAATGCAAATTGGAAAATTCTTCAGAGTCTTTGATCACAAAAACATTTCTACAGGCTTCACCTATCTCGATTTGTTTTAAAAAGGGTCAATTTTAAGGGCAAAATTAATGGACGACTTCCTTACCGTTCTCTCTCTTTGATCAGAGTTCTAAACAGGTGCTGTGTTGGTTGGACTTGCTTTCGTTCTTCTTCGCTAAGAGGCTGCTGCTTCATGCGTATTGTTTTGCATAAATGCGTTGAATCTTTGTTAGAACACATCTCTACTGTGCTGAAGACCCCAGCTTCGAGTGACATTCATGCTGCGCGTTTCTGTGCCCCCTTACTGTCCACCTAGCACTTAACGAGTACCTGATATACAGCTGGGGTTAATTTGCCGTGAGGAAAGAACTGGCCAGCCCATCTCACGAAACCTTGACGCAGGATGGTACCATTTTAACAAGGTTCTACCCAACTCTCGTATCGAGCATGGGACTCAACTTTTCTTTTAAATAAACGCGACATGCATCGTGTCATATGATGATACAGAATTTTAGGGATGGCGACCACCCTCAATAACGAGAGTGTATTTATAAGGACCATTTGCTGAACTTACTGTATCGAGTCATCTAAAACTTAAC
Source organism: Pseudorhiza aurosa (assembly GCA_964026355.1). Lineage (NCBI taxonomy): Eukaryota > Metazoa > Cnidaria > Scyphozoa > Rhizostomeae > Lychnorhizidae > Pseudorhiza > Pseudorhiza aurosa. The sequence continues at coordinate 5,043,405 of OZ032122.1, forward strand.
ATTTGCGTTAATTTCATTCAGTGAGATAATATATCCATCACAGATAGGTTCGAATCAGTTGTTTGGACATGTCACATTTTTTTCATAGACATTGGGTGTGCAAATTTATTATATTCGGGTTCCTGTGGGTCTCGCATCTGACTTCAAACTGGAAAATAGGGTTGAAGCATCGACTGTAATTTGCTAGTTCTTGGTTTTTCTGTAATTAGAAATTAAGATTATCACCTTTAAAAATTACCCTCTCAATATTTGTTAAAACCACCGGGAAATTGTAAGTAGCTGTAATTGCCATTACAATGCTGAAACAGCAAGGTTATAGGAAGTGCTAAAAGCTTTTCGTCTGACACCCAGATGGTCATTATGTGTTTGAAACGATCGTTATTTCACGATAATTTAACTTAAGATAATCCTTCACAATGTGTTCATTATCACAAGTCACATGACAAAAAATTCAGATGTAATGATAGCTCAATGGGAAGGCACTGGCTCCCAGGTACAATGGTCAGTGGTTCGAACCCCCTCCAACTTAGCTGTCGCTTAGAGGATGGGGGGTCACTAGTCTTCTGCATTTCCATGCTTAACAATCGTGAGGTGTGGTTGCTTTGAAAGGGAGGACCAGGACGCTGCTGGATGAGCGTGAATTTTCGGTGTCCGTAAATCTACCGTCGGACGCTAGGCAGAAGGCATAGAAAGATAGCAGAGAAATTTTCCCCCACTCATTAAATCAGTGTTGGAGATATTTGGGCAATCACTCTGTCATTTTTAGTGCAGCATGTCCAGGTCACGAGAAACCAAAACTTCAAAGGAAAGTCTATTAAGTGGAAGCTCTTGAGGCATAGAGGAAAGTTTGGATTGATCTCAGTATGCAATGCTTTGGTCGGTTTTTTTCAAAAAGTAGATATTTTAAACATATTTTCATTGCTATCTGAAAATTGAGCAAAATTCAGTTTATGAACACTGTTATTAAGAGTTGTCAGTTGGGTGACTGCATTTGATATGAAACCAAATTGAAATCATGGTGCTGGACTTCTCATTCCGTGGCGAGGAATTTAACTTACTTGATATACGTTTGTTGAATCTCCTTTTGGCCTTTGATGACTCGTTTTGATGCTTGAAGCATTCCAATTACGTATCGCTTTCGTCTCTGGTTTCTGACCAATTCGTTGTTTGCCCGCTCGTCTTGTCTTCCCGTAATAAGCGTGAATGTTTTTCGTATTTTGAGGTTTCATGATTGATTCAATTAGATTTAACGAATCCTTTCAACACTTTTTAGAAGGAAATGCTTTCTCTCATAATGGCATATCGTTAACTTCAATATCAGCTCACCGTGTGACCTTGATTCATCAAAAAAAATTATAGGCTGTTTTTTATGAAATTATTTTGAAGCTCTTTACCTTTGCATTAGTTGGTTTGTTCGTTTATTTCTCTTTCATTCATGCATTATGCATCCCTTTTTTTCGTCTTACTCATTTTTGTATATTCAGCTCATTATCTCCTTGCTCACTATCCCTTATTTCCCAGTTTCATTTCCCTTTTATTTATTCGTTCATTCATTCATTCATTAATATATTTACTTACTCTGTCTTCATTTATTCATTCATTTTACCGTTCGCGTATTTTATCATCACTGAGTACGGACTTCTTGATCATGGATTTGTTTTACAATCTATTGTGATCATCTTCAGGCACGTCAGATAGTCACCATGCCGACTAATGATGCTGGATGACTTCAAGTCGGTCATGTGACGCGACTTCCAATTATTAAGCCAACGTATTTTCTGCGATGCGATGCAGTTCTGATCATGGCAGTTCAGCATTTAACTGTGCAAAATGTCAGCAAACGAAGGTCATTGCGTATTTATTGTTGTACACAGGTCAGAAAGAATTCTGTTTGCACCGAAGAAAAGAAAAAAGAGAAAAAGTTTGGTTTGTTAAGAAAAGGGAAAAAGGTAACCCGCTTAGAGATTATCCACTGATGATGTTATCGTTTCAAAATTTATTGTGTGTCATGTCTTTCTTTTATGTGATTTATTCAGTTACATTCATTCCTCTTCCGCCGTATTGTACTATTATCCATTGTACTCCGCTGTTAAAACATCGATAACCTTCTGGCAGAGCGCTCGGTTTGCGTGCAGTAAATTGAAGTTGGATGTCCAGTTGAGACATGCCGAGGACTTGAGAAATTGTCCATGCTGCTTCCATGCTTAACGCTCGGCACTTAAAAGAAAGAATAAGGAAGTTAAACACGCAGTGCTGCCAGATGGCTAGCCCCCAACTGTAACATTCACTCTGCTTGCACAGCTGTTTAGCCGCACAGCAATGTGGGCCGAAGGCCAAAGAAACGAAGGCTGACGCTGCACGTTTCACAAAACGGTCAAGAAAGGACCTTTGACCTTTGATTTGCTATTTTTTTCTGCTTTGCTGTACTTAACTGTTTTTGTTCTTATGAACCAATTTTTCTTTTTATTTCTCACTTATACATTCTTGTATGGCGGTCTTTTTATAAATTCTACATAATATAGAGTGATCTTTATAATGTAAGATACATTTTCTTGCATGACGGGTCTTTTTATTCGTCATCCTTTTAGTCAGCCTTTTTGTCAGCCTTTTTGTCAGCCTTTTCACTTTCTTCTCTCTTTCAGTTCTATCATTCCACCAATATCTATTACACCTTTTAGGCTGTTTTCTTTCTTTTTTCTTTCCATATTCAGGACTTCATTTTCCCCTCGCATGTCTGTATGTTATATGTTACGAGCAGCTGATCCTCACCGCCATCTCATTCTCCTCTTCGATTTTCATTCCACTTGTAATGCTTGAATTCCATCTGATTTGGTACCGGATTCTACAAACAACCTCTTATCAATTTTTATGTGGTCATTTTCTAACCAAGTCCCACTTTTTCCCGAATCCTGTTGCCATGTGAGTACTTCATATACGCTTACAGAATATTGGCTTTCACCCCGTCCAATCACCTGGAGGTTTCACCCCGTTCGATCACCTGGAGGTTTCACCCCTCAACGTTTTTCATTCTCCATTTCTTCATTTTTTCATCTATTTTATGTATCGCTTTGATGTTTCATTGCTCTTTCTTTACTATTCCTGTTCATCCCGCTGTCACCCTCAATCTATCTAATGAGCATGACTGCAACATTATTGAAAATGACATGTAAACAGAGTAGTGTTGCTGTCATGTAGTTAATAAACGGTTGAACTCAAAATGCACGGGACGTGGGTTCGAACCCTACAATATTAACGATATGCATCATCGCGGAGGGGAGAGAAGCGTGGAATCGCCTCACGGAAAATCACCTCCCGTAGAAAATGCTCACAGGCCTGTTTCTGGGCTTTTGTCTTGGGGCTGAGCATGCTGTACAATTCTGACTTCTAGCATTTTGCAGTCATGTTCTCAAGGCGAAATTTGCATAGGAACCTTTGTAGAGCATTTAATTTTTGAAATGAAGATGTGGTGTGGTAATTATTCTGCAATCTGAAGGGAACCAGGCGATATACCTTGTTTGTGGCTACTTATAATGTTCTTGTGATCATTAGCCGTGTTACCGTAAAGTCAGAGATGCTAAACGCATTCATAAACAGAACATAATATGCAATTTTATTCAACTCCTTCACTCTACCTGTCACCTTACTAATGTCAATCAAAATGATAAGTAACTATTCACGTGATCATGTTAATATCAATGATGATAATAATAATAATGGTAATAATGCTACAGCATTTCCTACTGATGTGTTCTCAACGAAATGCGACAAATTTTTATTTCAGGATAAGAAGCAAGGCAAAGAAAAGGATAGAGAAGCTGCTGAAAAGGTAAGAGTCGTTAATCATGCCTCCTGCTCATTAATCCATAATTCGAGGACTTTTATATTGCAACTCTTTCTTGAGACGGGGGCTGCTATAGTTGATTTCAGCTCTTCAATTTTAGCAAAATATTGTAGATGATATTATTCACATCTCCCTTCCCATCGAAGAATCGGTTCTTTTTCATGAAGCAAAGAACACTAAATCAGTAAATGTTATTTTCAACAACAGTACCTCATCGAGACCGAAAGTTGACGCACATTTCCAGGCACTTTATCAGGCTTTCAATTCGCTGAAATAGAGTATTTCTGACGGTTCTGTTGTGTGCTCAAAAATTGTTAGGATTTCACGTTTCCAATGATTCACCGTTGTTTTCGCGAATTCGAAGGAAATTAAAACCCGGTGAAAAACGATACCTTTGATCTAGTAGGATTTCCCTATTGCTCATTCTAAAAGGGGTTTACTGTAGATTTAAACCCTATTTGGCATTGAACTTTGATAATGTGGTTATAAAATCTTGCCTGGAAATGATTTGCATCTGTGAGAGTACTGAACATTTAGGCCAAAATGGCGAGAATGTCCCGAAAGCTTTCTTTGTATTGATCGGACTCAAGTTTACAAAACCAGGCCGCCAGGGGCCATGAGCTCAAGTCCTGCAGTAGTCCCAATCAACTTCCGATCGAATAGAAAGGCAGCAAGAAACCTCCTCCAAATTCCCGTTTCCGTAGAAACGTCCCCTCATACCTGTCTCTGGTTTCTGTTGCGCTCCAAAGCCAGTATGTCATTATTGAATACCGGTTTTTCTGGAGTCTGTCTAGCTATCGTTGCCTATGTTTACTATGTTGTCACTTCTGAAATGCCGTGAGTACTGCCCAAGTATCCTCCTCCACTTGGGCAACTGCTGACGAAGGAGCTGCCCGTCTGATTCTCTTGGGCGATTCGCTGGATTCCTTGTTTGCTTATTATAATCAATTTGATTTGAAATTAGCTTAATTTATCTTGTTGTTTGTTTTTGTAGGCTCTGAAGAAAAGCCATAAAGGTACGGCGTAATCTTCGTTCTTCTCTCGTGACTATTATCTCAACATTTGAAAGAATCCCCTCTTGAATTCCTAACAACAATAAGTTGGTCTTGCCATGGCGACCAACAGAAGCAAACAACGTGTTGCAGAACATCCCATCGTAGACGTTGGTTTTGTAGCCTTGATTCAACTTGTGCACTCAGCTCTTGATTCGTCATTTATAACTGCCCCCTCTCTCCCCCCACTCCAGGCAATGCTAATCATACGTCATGAAGAGATTACTTATAAGGCTGTACATACCTCAAGTTGTACCCAACTGTTGGTGGCTGTGTATATGCTATGCAATTCTGTTTTGCACTTTTGATGCCAGAAGCTGCATTGCATATATTGGTTGGGAACGGCTGCTGTTGTCAGCAAATTGGAATGTCAGAAATTGCAGATGTTTGCCTCGGCATTCTTTCCATAGCTAGATCCCTCGCCAATGGACAAGGGGGTGGTGATTACATGGGGGTATTGTGGTAGGCGTGGGTTGTTTCGACAATCGAACTCTTCCTCCCCCATTGTTTTGAATTCCGTCATGCAGAGATTTTACCCTACGATGTCATTTGACTGCCATGTATCTTAATATCATGCGTGTTTTGCAAGCAGAATCTGGTTTGTGATTTCCTTTTTGTATATTTCAAGGTTATTTGTTTTGAATTTCATTGTTCTTATTTGTTGTTATTTATATGAAGCTTTCTGTCAAACTTATCTTTTCATAGTTTCGTCCCATTCAATAAAATTTCCTAGAATTTCTCATAAATCATATATGACATATAGCATTACTATTATTGCCTTTGTTATTGTTATTTATAGGGATTAATTGGCCTATGCTCCTATCAACTCTTGTCGATCATTTTCTCATTCGTATTTTTCTAAGTTTTCTTCGAATCTGCCCTTGCTTCTTTTTTACCTATTACAAGTCTTATTTCCTGTTCTTTGGTTTTTGGTATTTTTGCCTCTCTTATAAATTTCACTATTTCTTTGCAACCAGCATTCTCGGTATGTCTTCGCGTCTTGGGGAGGGGGGGGGGGTCTGCAGATTGAACGAATTTAGAGTTTTCTATGGGTCACAGCAATGCCAATAGTTTTACCTGACAGCAGCAACCATAGTTTCAGCTAGAGTTTGACACGGTGACACGGTGGACATGGCATGCTGCCATAACACAACAGACAATGTAATTTTATCCACTATTAAAATGTCTCTCGGAAGTTCATTTTGCACCGATTCTTTGGGGCCCCTTGCCCCCAGATGTTATGGTTCTATGGAAAATTCGACTTTCTTTGTCTTCGACAGATCTCTTCTCTCACTATTAGATTTACAATGCTGGCGATTTTCAGGAGCTTTTTGAATAAAAATTTTCAGACTTTCCTCTCTCAAATTTATCCGAGCATTTCATAGTTACCCCGATATTCTCGCCAATGGCTGTTGAATCAGAGCAGCTGACTCAGTCCTCATCTTATCATAGCTAATTATATCCACGATTCTCTTCCATCGTTTAGCCTTTTCTTGCCCCCGCGATGGTGAAGTCTTCTGATACCTTTTGAGTTATGATGATTATGATGTGCTGAATCTTCTGTACTGAATATTTTACGCGTCATTGAGCACAAAGTATTTCGTACATAAATATGGCGGCGGCGAGTCAGCGTAAAGTCAAGTTCATGCTCTAGAATAATCACACGATCGGTAAGCGCACATCATACGGTATTCACACGAATGAGAAAAGTAAATCTGAAAATAAGATATCCGAATTCCCCGAATATGGTTAGTTAGGATGGATGAAGATTACTCAGTTCTGAGAAGGAGTGCGATGGTTTCTCGGCTTCAGAGATGACTCTGCAAATCAGTTCACTGCACTATTCATTGCTTCGACCAGTATATTCCATTCAGATTTTATAATTTGTTGATTTCTTCCATGATCGGTGGAAAGTCTTGCATTGCAGAAGCTGAATGCGTTAATCTAGATTCATTAAGGAATCGTTGTTGGCATTTCATTTCTTATGGAGATGTAGAAGATTTTAATTTATTCTTGAATTTTGCCGAAATATTCCGTATTCTTTTCGGGAAGGGATATTCAAGGAGATTTTGTCGATGGATACTTTGAATCAGGCTTTCAATGGCTTCCATTTCACGCTTTTAGGCAAAGCTGGGTGGCTTGTATGTTAGGCCACGTTCTAGGCCGGCCATTGTTCGCGGCTTCTTCTCTGTTTCTTCTCAGTAATCGGATATAGTCATGGTCAAGAAATCAGTATGAATACCGTTCACATCGATGCTATTCTAACCCAGTCATAAGAAGACGGGCACAAATGGGTGTTTTTTTGCTAGGTAACTGTCGGTCTACTCTTGGACTAGATAGGCCCATCTGTAATTTTAGAAAATCACGTCCTAAGATAGGAATTCAGAATTATGGAGGCCATTGTAATAAGCAATCGCAGAGAAACCGCAAAGGCAATAAACTATTGTCATTGTTATTCCATCGCCAACCGTAAAGTTAATCTTTCAGTCGAAATCTTTATCCTTCCTGTCCTCAAAATTTGCCAAACCATTAAGAAAGTACTTTTTACCTATTAATCAACAAGGAACTTAAAATCTAACCACCATGACCTAATGGCCACTTGTATTTGATCAAAACAATCTTACTGAGATATAGTCTCTAATCTCCTCTTAAGCAGGGCATGTTTAATGACATAACTGTGTAAGAAAAATGCTCTTTATTTTTGGTATTTATTGTTTTTTGCACATATATTTTCAGCAGAGAAATATTCTCAGTGAACATAAATCAGATCTTTATGGAAAGGTTGATTTCTGTTGTGCAGATTTTTGGCAAATCTGTGTATATTAAATCAAGCTTAGGGAAGTGGAAGTACAAATTCATGAACTTTCTCCTTTACTTCCATAAGATCAGTTTTATTTTGTTTCCTTGTTAGCCTGTGATAGCCTATGATATTAATGCACTATGTCCTATTAGCTGTAAACTAGTTTATCCTCATGTGGGTTAGATTCTGTTATATGAAATTTATTTTCCCAACTATAAAAGTGGAAAACAAAATGCAGAGCTGAAGAATGGTATGACATGAAATTGATTGAATGGTATGATATTTAAGGCTATGTACAAATGTAAAGATGAGATCAATAGGTGGCATAAGAGAATTTACCTAAACAAGGAACACTCTCAACTGACAGGAAAATCAATGCATTTCTAAGATAAGCACCCTTATGTCTAAGATGTTCTCAGAAGTGAACATGTTGCTGGTTTATTTTTCATTTTGAATACGCTCCATTTGAAGCTTGATCAAGTCTTAATTAGCTGATGATCAAGTCTTAATTAGCTGATGATCATTTTGGACAATTTCCACTTGCTCTTAATGTCTACTGTCGCTCACGTCTCCATTTTGAGCCACATAGACATGCCATCACTGCCCATTGTTAAAAAAAAGTAGTGGAAGATTCTCACTGATAGCTCTCTCCTTCCTGCATCATTTAAAAGCAAAGCTTGGCACCTGCCTGGGCTTCCTTGCCCATCTGGGTCAAAGTGCGACTGTGCTTTGTGATTTCTGCCCTGGGATTGCAAAAGGTCTCGACTCTCCATGCTATAAGGACTGTTTAGTTGGAGCAGGACTCATCAGTATAGATGGAATCAATGAGTGCTGAATGCTGAATAATGGAAAAGCAAATTATGTCAGCTGTATTCAATGGCAGGGCTCCTTGTGGTTTGCAGGTTTCAAAAGTCATGAAAATTCCTCAGTCATGGAAAGCCATCTAGTTGAAGATAATCTTGAAGCCCTTATGTTTCAGAGTATGTTTGTGTCAAGATGTCCATTGCAAAAGGAAAATAAGAGGAATTTAGTGACTGTGTTCTGTTCAGTGTGACTGTTGTATAAACATCCCTTAATCAGAAGAGATTAAGATATCCCTGCATGTGATGCCACTGTCTTTTGCTATACATGATGCTGAAAGTAGCATACAAGTTCTTACCTCCACGCTTGTATTGTTCTGAAATTTAGAGGTAATATTGTCGTCAGTGATTTGTTTTTCTGCACACCCTCATTGGAGAACAGAGCCAATTGCAGGATTTGCTGTGATGTTTCTCTCTGTCTATTCTAGGAAACCGCTTGCTTTCTTTTGTGCAACTTTCCAAGTATGCCTGTGTTTGATAAGCTCTGACCAAAATAGAATGAGTTTTGACATCCCTTTCTCTAACCCCATGCTTTCTTTTCAACCTCTGGTTACGCAGACACTTCTATTTTGCACACCGCTTTGACCCCTTCAACCGAATCATTGACATCCTGCAAAAAATTCATGTTTTTGTGTTACTATCGAGTTTTTTGGGAATTATATTTCTCTACCTTTGTGTTGTGTTATTGTAACTTGATAATGTAGAGTTGAGTTCCATACTTGAAGTGTGCGTCAAGGAGGATACTGCTAACGAGGTACCGTCCTAAGCCATGCCATTGTGTGTTGGGGTAGGCAGTTCCTTTCACCGCCCCACTTTATCCCTAACTTTGCTCCAGGCACCCGTCTGCCGCTGGATGTGCGGATAAAGGGCATCCAGAAACGGGGCTGACATGTTTCAAACCCAGAACCTTCAGTACAGAAGGCAGGTGTCCTTATCACTGCCCTAACTTGTTGCAACTGTCAGTGCCTTTAATTTTTTTTATTAGATGAACTCAATAAGTGTCACAATACCATAATTGTATGCCCTTTTGTCTCCCTCAGTGGTTTTGACAATTTTCGTTATAACTTACTCCTTATTTCCATCTTTTGTATGCAAATTTTACAGTAAGGTATTTGCGTGAGCATCGGTATTTGTTTTTGCATCGGATGAAATTTCATTTCCCTGAACTGAGCCTAGTCTTGGGTCTACGTAGAATCACCAAAGATGATTTTTCTTACAGAGAGCAAGACATCTTTTTTGGGGAAAAAGCATTCGTTTCGGCAAGGGCCAAGAAATTCAGTAAGTTTTATTTCGTTCTTGATGATCTCATTGTTGTTAGAAGTTCCCTCTTTCATTTACCCTTGTGCTGTGGTTGATTCAAGCTTTGTGAACGTCGTAGAATCCCAACAAATCGGATCTCCAACCCGATGGAACAGGTTATGGAACTTGTTATGACACAATTAACGACAAAGGGAGATTGCTCTTGGGTTCACCTAGGTATGGCGGAACGCAGTTTCACGCAAGGGACGAACTTGATTTTGAAGGGCCCTCTAACATCATACTAGAAGTCATGTACTTTGAAAAAGTCACGTCACAGCTTTGCTTAGGTCACAAAGAAGCTCCCCTTTTAATCTTTGAAATATTTCTCCGGATTTACTGTATTGACACGGCTTTGACCCCATTTAAATTGATAATCGGGAAGAATATTTTGAATTATTAAGCCAGGCGCTTCTTGTTCTCTCCGTCTCCCCCATAGATAAAACAATAAGGACGACCCCCTGGCCCTCTCCTTTTGCAACGCCCGGTCTACCAGGCGCTGACCAAGGCCAATGTTTGTTAGTTTAATGAAGATGTTGGACTGAGATGACGTTGGTTGATGTTAGTGTAGTGTAGTACGTAGACAAATGCCTTGTGGCAGTGCTTCAGTTTATTTTGAAAGCATTAGCATTCGCTTAGAGTGAAGAATTCTGTCTACTCTCTGTGCTTTAAAATGCAGAACACGTGTTTATCCTACTTCCTTTCAAACGCTGGCCTATCGGACGAGTCCTTTCGATGCTACTGCATCCAGAGGGCTAAGTGGAGGTTATTCTTTCCCCCCAAATGCACCCCCTTTCCAGATTTGCTTTTCGTGACCTCCCAGAAAGTGAAAGGTGAAATGCGGAAGATGAGTAGTGGAAGCAAAATCGAAAATGAAAATTGAAACTAACATTTACTCTTAAATTGATTGATCAGCTCTCATGCGTTCACAAGCAGATAGGCTGGCCATTGTCCCTCGATTTGACGGACGGGTAATTTTATGAATTCAAGGAGGTAGATCTGCTGCTAAGACGAAAAGCGTCTGGTCCACGAAGGAACTCTCTCTTTTCAAAGCAAAGACCTCCGCGTGTATTCATTAATGTAGGGCTATGTATGTACGCAACCCGTCCTTTGCTTTTAATGCCTGACCGCATTTTCGTGGACATAGAAACAGAAGTGAAGCTGCACGGTTGTCCCAACTATAAACATTTCTGGTCTGTCCCTTACAAGGTCGTCGTGCAAATAGACCAGCGATTACCGGCAATTGTCTCTTGCCCCGTTAGGAGAAGTTGGTTCACGGAGGGTAGACAACGATTTAATCTCTGTAGCTCGTGATTATTCAACAGATCTTTGAGAAATCCATTGGAAAACAGTTACAATGAACGGTAATGCAGTTGAAAACCACCATAGCAAATCCTTGTTATTGATATAATGCATTTCACAGCTGAATCACCCAAGAATTCCACCTTTTATAAGTTTGAGATTTTTCTGTATTAAATTTATGTAACTTATCGCCGTTGCTGGACCACTGACTGCGAGGCTAATCTCTTGTTCGTACTTAAAGTCGCAAATACAAAAGATTGATATAGGTCACTGTTCACGTGTTTGTTTGGGCACTTTCAGTCGGAACTGGGAGAGACCACTAGCCGGATCGATTCTCTTAGTAAGTCTATTACAACTCAATCCAGCCAAGATGAGGGAGGACGGGAAGAAATACTCGCTTCCAACATTACACGAGTGTGTTCACGAAAACGAGGGAAAGAAAAGCAAGAAAGGACAACCGAAACTCATAAGAATGTCGGATCAACCTGGTCCAATTCCAATATCGTATGAAGATATAAAATTTTTCAAGAACAAGGCAAGATCTCGATCTGGTTTGATCTCGAGAAGGCACTCATTGATGGCAGGGCCGTTTAGCAATGGTTTTGATGGCAGAGAGGGAAGCCACAATTATCTTGTAGAGGTTGGTTGGTGTTTGCCAATTTTCAGAGAATTGATGCTGTTGCTCGCTCTAGTGGTATTTTCTTTATTCTATCAAGACAGGCTTAGTATCCTTGACATTGTGCGCCCAAAGCAAATTTCAGGTCAAATTTTCGCCACAGATATTATGTGACGAACTATGTTTTTAAAGAAAGACTTTTCTATCTCTACTTTGTGCACCCAACTTACAACTTTTTCGTGTTTCCGTCTCTCCTCCCATCATGTGTCTGTTATTTGCCCTTTGATTAGCCGGCAATGGCAAGTGCTTGGGGCTTACAGTGGCTCAATTGTGGCAGTTTCTCTCGTATTTTTAACCCCTGTGCATTCCTTTTCCAGCTCAATTGTCTGAGCATATTGTCAAGGGCCGAGGAATATTTCGTCTTGTGGGTTGTCTCATTTCTCACTCTTGATCCTCAATCAAAGGCGCTACGTCTCCCGCTCACCTTTACATTTCAGTTTGCCTGTCGTAGTGAGGGTTAGGGCCAGATGCGACATATCATTGATTATTATCAGTGACCGTCCTTTTGTACGTAGAGGGCTTCTTCTTCGTTGGGTAAGCAACATTCCTGACGTATTTATTAAGAAGAGCTCTCAGCATTTTCTCAGGTCTCTATGCCCCCAGTCTGTGTTTACATTCTTTAGACCCGACGAATTGGCTCTCGTCTTTACAATCTTTTTTGTGAGAGGTTGCTTGCTTTTGCATATTCGAATGCCTGTTTTTCTTTGCTGGTCTTCGAATATTTGCACCTTTGCTAAATTCGTATATCTTTTTCAAAACATTTACAAACAGCTTTTCAATCGAAGGTCTTTCTCCTTCATTTCGTTTTATTGATCTTCTAATTGGATTCGTGTAATTTCCATTCTTCGACATTGAATTCATTTTCTCATCAGCCGGTTTCCTTTTGAAATTACATTGCATGTATTATACCGGAGCTAGTAATAAACCAGAGGCCAGTGCCAAATTTGTAGCATGATTTGTCCACACGTGGCACGGCCCCTGAATTTTCAGTACAACCCATGTAGGACAGTAATCGGTACCACACCTTAAGGAGAAACAATTGCAGTTGCATCTGGCAAGCACTCCGTGGAACCAATGCATTGTCCCTTGCGGTCAGCTATCTGATACTTCGTGAATGGTTTTACAGATCAACATGAATTTGGGATAACTTATTGCTTCCGCAGTTCAACTGTTTCCAAAACAGCAGAGAATGTCCCCGTAATCTTTCTGCATGCTAGACTGAGAGGTGTTTCGATCCTTGTTACGGAAAATCCTCCCTTCTCCTAATTGCCCCATTAACTAATGCCATTTGGTCACGCCCCATGAGCTGGTCGTCCATTGCTGCTTTGCGGCAAGCGTGGCAGCTTGAAACCCACTTTTTTTAATGCGGATGGCATGGCGGCTTGACGCGGACAATTACATAGACTAGCGACACGAAAGCAGGTGGCCTGCATATGTTTATGAATACATCCTCGTCACTTGGCGGTAATTGCTTTAAGTAAAGTAAATCACAAAATTTCGATATTAGAGTCACCAGTCGAGTTTGATGTTTATGAATCATTTCATCTCCTTTTAATCTTCTCGCTGCTTCAGACAGGACTTATGTCTCATAATAGTTGTACCAATTACGTGACTATCGGACCCTCTTCTCCTCTACCCAGATTTCTCTCACTCACTTATTCACTCTCTAAAACTGCCACTCTTACTCCCTCCCAAAGTCTCTCTCCTCTCTCTCTCCTCTCTCTCTCCTCTCTCTCTCCTCTCTCTCTCCTCTCTCTCTCCTCTCTCTCTCCTCTCTCTCTCTCCTCTCTCTCTCCTCTCTCTCTCCTCTCTCTCTCTCTCCTCTCTCTCTCCTCTCTCTCTCCTCTCTCTCTCCTCTCTCTCTCCTCTCTCTCTCCTCTCTCTCTCCTCTCTCTCTCCTCTCTCTCTCCTCTCTCACTCCTCTCTCACTCTCACTCACTCGCTCTCTCACTCTTACTCCCTCCCAAACTCTCATTCTCTCATAATCTCTTTGTTAGCTAGTTGTTTTCAGTGACCATGTCAAGTTAGATCGTCGTAATCTTCTCATTCCTCAAACTTCCTTTACTTATCGTTATGAAAATAGAGCCTTCTGCTCTGTACTTGCCCAGCCCTTTCAATATTTATCCGGTCCTGTCTGCGCATTGTAATTCGCTTTATGGGCAGAGGATCTTGTTGGCAAGCTAGACAGAGGAGCGGACGTACTATTGTGTCCATGTGTCCATTGTCTATCGTCTGGATGCAACTAAGCTGTGATTTCTTCCGTGAAACCATGGCCGTATTGTATTAAGTAGTGAAAACGTAGATATATTGGGTGCAGCAATATTTCTATCAATTCTGATTTCCGTTGTTCGCGGACTGCAAGAAGGAATGTATTATTATAGGTTTTCAACCACGAACTGATGCGATGTTTGAAGGGGAAATCCTTTGCAGTGACTGCAAGGGAGGCTGAAGGCTACTTCGTTGAAAGAGTATGCCAGATGGCTGAATCTACGCTTTTTCTGCCAATCACAAGGCATTTGTAATGCCATGAAATTGACAAAAGGACGAGTGCCTAAAGAAGTCTTCTTGTTTTTACGAAATTTTTTAATGCTATTTCCGTTTTATAATCCGCGTCTGAAAATTGATGGTGGAGACGAAGTTTTGTTAAATATAGAAAAGTGTCAATCATTTGTGTTTTTGGGAGATTTAAAGGAGGAAGTGCGCTCATTCAGTTGTCTAAATCATCCGGCCAGAAGGTCGCAAAATACCGAGAGAAGCACTTGTGGCTGGTTTGTGTTTGGAAGCAACGGAAAATGGAATTGAGGGGACTGGATTATAGTGAAACAAATCACAAATAGCTTTATATAAGGCAATGTATACCATATTCCATTCGAATATAGATAGTTTAGGAGAGTGCATTAGAGCACTGTGCACTGCAATACAGCGCAGTACAGTAAAAATCAGGGTAATGCAAACCATTGCGGTGTAGTGCAAAAACAGGACAGTAAAGTACAGGACAGTGCATGACACTGCAAGACCACACAACACAGCACTGTACTGTACAAGGCAGTGCAGCGAATGACAGTTCAGGGGAGGACGACACTGTATAGAGTATGACGCTGCCCGATGCAATACAGCTCAGCGCAGAGTAGAGTAGATAGATACCGTTAGTTCGCTGGACCTTTGTGTAATCATACCCTATAAGACAGGAAAATATTCTGGATGCCAGTGGGCAATGAAAAATAAAAACACAGAGCTGTGTAATTGAACGGTCTTAAATGAAACGAATTCTATTCTATTACGTTCCCAAGAGTTATGACATGGCAAATGTAAATAGCAACGAGAAAAGATGAGATTCTGTGGAGCGGATAGGGCTATTTTTAGGATTTCCCGAGAACTTTAATCTTTCAAATAATTCATTCCTGTCAATAAACCCTTTCTGCTAATACCCACTTGGTTAAATGTGTCAAATGCGTCCAACCTTACTAATCCGCTTGAGATTCGCTGTTTCTCTTGTAGGGGGTATATTGTAATGTTTGTGTCGCGTATGATCTGGGCTAGAGATAACTTTCTCAACTCGTCCCGTCGTATTTGACCCACCAGAGGTATTCCTTCCTATTCACGACGGCTCAGTTAGCTACAGAGCGGTGCAAGGGTGAATGGTTGTGCAAGCGAGGGCTGCAGAAGTCAACACCTTGTTTATATCCATGGTGACTCTAGTCTTTAGATTGGACGATTCTTGCCCCTTGCTCTTCTCTTCGTGAATTGCGTCTCCTAAGCTTCAAGCATTTGCCTCTCATTGCCATTGAAGATTCGTTGATTATATTTTGGCTGCTATGGGAATTTCGTGTATTGTAATTTTTAGATGCATTTTGTCGCGGATTTTTATCATGGTTTTGTAGAATGTAGAATCTTTAATAGAAATAGTAAACAACTTTAATGAATTGATATCGGAGACCACCAACACAGGATATTGTATTTTACTTTTCATGTTGTCTTTATCGTGCAGCGTTAGGCCGCGTGACCTCGCGTCAGTAGTTACGGGTAGAATGTGCGGCTTAGATTAGAGTAAGGAGCTCCGATTAGATCAAGGGACTCAGATTAGATCAAGGGACTCAGATTAGATCAAGGGACTCAGATTAGATCAAGGGACTCAGATTAGATCAAAGGACTCAGATTAGATCAAGGGACTCAGATTAGATCAAGGGACTCAGATTAGAGTAGGGAACTCAGATTAGATCAAGGGATTCAGATTAGAGTAGAGAACTTAGATTAGATCAAGGGATTCAGTTTTAGAGTAGGGAACTCAGATTAGACAAGGGATTCAGATTAGAGTAGAGAACTCAGATTAGATCAAGGAACTCAGATTAGATCAAGGGACTCAGATTAGATCAAGGAACTCAGATTAGATCAAGGGACTCAGATTAGATCAAGGGATTCAGATTAGAGTAGAGAACTTAGATTAGATCAAGGGATTCAGATTAGAGTAGAGAACTCAGATTAGATCAAGGAACTCAGATTAGATCAAGGGACTCAGATGAAAGTAGGGAACTCAGATTAGATCAAGGAACTTAAGATTGGAGCCAGTTTTCATAATGTCAATGCCGACTTTGTTTTTAACCTATTTTCACTCTCGAATATGTTTCATTCTCGATGATTTCAACGTATTCTAGATCACGAGCACAGTTCGTAGCCAATTTCATGTTGGTTTTCGTGCGATAAAGTATCTATAAAGTTTTCGTTCTCTCTTTTGGCCGGTTATCTGTTGGAGAACAGTGCATCGAAGCTTTACGGTGTGTAATGTAACACGTCTTCAATGCATAAACTTGCATTTCAATTCGCCGTCTTCCATTCGTAGGTTACCTCGAGTGCTTCCGAGAGTAGAATGTTTGCGCGTGCATCGTCAATGGGGAAGCCAGGCACTGCCCCTGTTCATTCGTCATCAATGGACAATCTCAAGGGATCTGGGCGTGGTCGGCCCTCACCTGTTGGAAATAGAAAGTAAGTGATTCCTCCTCTTTCATCGTTATTTGTGGGAGTGATTCTCATAGCTGTCTGATTCTCATCATCATCCTTCTTAATCAGTGAATCAATGAGCGTCCTTAATCGTTGGATCAAGTGATCATTACCATTTCTTTCTACTGGACGCATCCTTTGTATGCTTCCTCGTGTCCCGTCTAATTTTCCACTTCCTTCAACGTTAAGGATGATGAGCAGTGACTGACCCAAGCATGCAACCATTCGTTTGCATCAATCGCTCCCTTTCTGCCGTGTCACATCTTCGTGAGAATCTGACGAAAATGTGTTCTGTGCGACGAAAAAGTCCTCGCTATTTGCTCCAATATTCGTGGGCCGCAAGATAACCGACAGCAATTGTTCTTACTGCAGCGTTGCCACTAGAGGAAATCGCCACAGTACGGAAAATTCGATTCCATCGTGCTATTTGGTCACGCAACCCATTTGGGCTTCGTAATTTGGCAATGTTGGTGCCGTGGTGTAGTGGTTCAGCGGGCGGACTCATATAATGCAGTAGTTGTGAGTTAGAATCCTACACGTGTCACAACAAAAAGCACCATTGGTTAGGAAGGCAATGGGAAACAACCTCATGAATTCCACTTCCCTAGAAAAGCTTCAGAGCCCTGCCCCTGGCTTCTGCTACGCTCTCAATCGAGTATGCTACTCAATTTTTGATTTGGAAAGCCTTTTTATGTAATTATTTTTCTGCTTGTAGAATTGTCCACGAGGTGGATGGAGTTGTTGAACTTGAACCACCAACGAATCTTATCAGGTACGAGATTCCTTTCGTAAATTCTGCCTTCTTTCCTTTGTTATTTTTTGTCATTTTTAGTTATTTTTACAATAGCAATATTAGCGTGAAGATAGCTCAGCGGCAAGTGACTTGCTCACAGATCCCATGGTCAGTGGCTCAAGTCTTACCTTAGCCTTAAACCTTTTTACGTTGTTATTCCTGGCATAGGAAGTATAACGTGTATTCACATTGAGAGGAAGCATCAGAAGGCTCCTCTTTCAGCAATAGCTACTCAGAGTCCTAAAAGCCACATTCAATTGAAAGTAAAATCTATGCGTTTGAAACATAGAATTGCTGTTTTTGTTCGCATTTTCGAGCATTCAACATTGATTTTTCGCATGAAATCTGATTTTCCCTCCTATTTTCGCCCATACATCCCAGTTATTCATCCTTGGTCTGTCTTAATCAGGCAGTTTCGTATTCTGTTACATGTAGATGTTATTTTTACGAAAAGCCACCCAGACTTTCTTTTAGACCACGTGTTAGAATTGAGATATTTCTCGTTCTTCCGTAGCGACCTAAGCTCATCGCTTGGCTCGTTGAATCTTGAAGAAGTCGCCGATGCACGTGAGTTTTCTTGAAACATTCGACTCTGCACATATGAGATGGACTGAACAGTTTTATTTTTGCCAGGTGCATGGGTTGTACCTTGTTGCAAAGCCCGTGTATGAAGGGAAAAGTTTTGAAACGATCTGTTGTGCGCTGTTCAGCTGGCCTTGTTATTTGTTTTTCCACTCAATAGGTTGTTTCAGTTGACTGCAATGTCATTTTACCATTGTCACGGATCATTACTTCTTTCGTCGCTCACTCCTTGAATTATTGGCGGAAATGTCGGCCAAAACTAATTCATTTCCTGTAAAAGTCTAGAATTGTCGGAACAATGCCAGAACAATGCATGTGCATTCGTGCAAATTTAAAAAGATAATTCTTACCTCACATCGTCTTCATCGTCGTTTTTTCGGATCAATCAGTTCTCTGCTTATCTCATCCGAAACAGACCCGTCTTGTTTCTGAGATGGGTCCTGAAGATGGAAATTGTCCTGTCGGGTTACTCATCCTCAGCTATTGGTTTCAGATGGTCTGTGTACTTTATTTTGATTGATACAAACATATTCTTTGAAACCAAGGTTTGCGTTAAGAAATTTTATACTTTTGACATGACCAGTTTGTTTTTACATTTAACCAATGATGTCGATCGATTGGGTTTCATGTTTATTTAATGCTTGTTTTTAAATTCTCCTTTCCTTTTTACAGCATTCAACGTTGATGATCTTTCTCAGGTAAGAATCTGCAATTTGAGAACAGTTCTCTTTCTGCACTTTTATTTGGTGCAACTTTCACAATCACCCTTAGGGCCCTAACCAGTAGGAACACTTGCTGATCTGAACCGCAAAGATGACCCTATTCAGTTACATTTGCACGATGAATTTTCATCGTATTTTGATTAGTTGCTCAAACCAATTGGTAAATCACATGGCACCTATCCGTTAGAGAGAAGTCTACACGTTTCTTGAAATATTGCAGTCGTTGAGCGAAATTGCCGTGAAATTGGTCGATATATGAACAGTTGTTGGCCTACTGGTTAAGAGGTCATTTCTGATCTGTTGAAGTCCCAGTTCAGAGCCACCCTTGTTCCCGTCTATAAATGCTCTCTATTTGTCCTCTTGCCAGTAAACGGACACCTCGCATAAAACCCAGTTGAAGTGGGCAGTCAAAGAAGCTGGCTACCCTACTTCATAATACTGTCGCTCAGGATTACACCTCCCTAACAATTCCCCCTTCCAATTGCTCGTGTTGAGTTTGGAACTCAAATTTACCACATCGCTTCGATACACCTGTCTATTTGTTTATATCAAAACTTAATGATCATGATGATTAATTCTTTAAGGTTGGCGTGCCTAATAACTCAAGGCTAATTAATGTTAACCATTTTGATAAAATATTTGTACGTCGAATATTGTCGAATATTGTACGTCGAATATTGTATATTGATACAATGATTGTTTCACAGTATGATTCTGACCTGGATATAAAACATGAGCCCGAAACTTGGAGTGATCTGGTGGAAAAGAAAGTGCAACGAAAGCTGCACGCCAAGGACATAAAAAGACAAGATGTTATTTATGGTAACAATAGTAATTATGATAGTAATGATGATGATGATAATGATAGTGATTACTTTCAAACTTCATATCATCAGAATATTTACCAAGGTACAACTGCAAACCTCTCTTAATAGGAAGCTTACAATCAGCTACTTGAATGGCAACAAGTTATAAGGCACGACTAAAAGTGTTTCTAGCGACTTGATTTCGGGATCATGCCATTCCTCATTGCTATGGCAAAAAAGCGGACTCAGAATTCCTCATTGCAATCGCCGCAATTATCTTTTGACTGCAAAATGCCTGCTTCTTTCGTCGATGATAATAGTAATGATAAGGGTGATGATGATGGTCATCGGGAGCATTGCTGTGCCTGCTGATAGAAGGGTAGAAGAAAATGAAATAGTAGAAAAATACCAAGACTTGAAGAGGGAGACAGGACGACTTTGGGGATGAGAAAAGTTCAAGTAGTGCAGGATTGGAGCCCTCGGGAATGTAACTGGAGAATTTGATAAGTTGATTGGAAAGTTTGACATCCCATGCAAAGTCATTGATATTCAAAAGACTGCATTGTTAGGATATTAAGAAAAGTGTTGGAACTGTAAATAAGGAAGAAGGCTCTTCTGTTGACCCTAGGTCGTTAGTCACCACTCGTCTAACAGGAGTAATCACGGCAGTAAGAACAGCCAGATTTTGATTATTTGGATTCCATTCAAACCAATTTTAATTGCACGATGATGGTGATGCTCACTTAATAATCATTTGCTTTGCAGAACTTATGTACACTGAAAGCAATTACGTGAGAACGTTGAAAATTGTCTCAAGGGTACGTGCAAAAAACTTTTGACAGTCGACATCTGTTTCATCTTACACAATGTAGTATGAAGAGTATTCGATCTTAACGAGACAGGGATACAGAAACAGGAGAAATGTTGAGTCTTCATCTGTGCGTCTTCTGTCTGCAATTCAGGTAGACATCAGTGGACCTTACCGTTACAGCAATGACGCTGCAAGGAAGCTTTTGTTTGATCAACCATCTGCTCTTATTGAAGGGTGTCCACCCAATAACTGGATCTTTTCATGAATGTGTTTTGATCAAGTTGCCCGTGTCAAGGCCGGACAGATAGGTGGATTAGCGGTAGGAAGGACACCCGACTGTAAAATGAAGCGGGCCCAGTGTCAGAGAATTTATGATGTGAATGTAGATTGCCGCTCCACACCGGCGATACCACTTGAGTGAGATGACAACCTGAAGGAGGAGAAAAAAATTGTTTTGATCAATCATTTCTCTCCGTAGATCTACTCTGCTGGATTTCGTAGAGAACTAGGGATGGACAAAGAAACAATCGAAGCATTGTTCCCTAGACTCGATGATCTCCTGGAGATTAATGGTGAGAGACGAAAATTGATTGCGTACAAGTTGAACACAAAGAAGCATTTCGTAGTGAACGCGTTATATTGTTGTCATGGATTGCTGGTCGAAATTCGCTTTTATCATTGTAATGTAGCAGCCGACTTGCAAGGAAGCAGTTTGTGATCATGATAAACTAAGAGTGTTTTGATTTGATTTCTGCTGATTTGAGATGGTTGTCTATAACCCCCCCCCCCCTATTTTTTTGTTGTGGCCGACTTAAAAATGGATCCTCTTCATGCCATACCTGAAGCCAATTCTCTTGAGCATGCTCTCTCTAACCACCAATCCAATGCTCTAGAATTAGATTTTTTCCAAACACAAGCCATGATTTAATTTAGAGATTAGATATTGATTTCTTTTTAACATGAACATTATTTCTCTTAAGCGTGAAACGTCAAACCTTCGTTTTATTTCTCAGGGACTTTTTGCGACCGGTTGAAAAGGAGGCAAGCAGAAAGCAATAATAATGTCGTTGAGGAAGTCGGAGACATTCTGGTCGAACAGGTAAATAATGATTTCTACCTAGTATCCAAGGGTTTATGTATAACACTGACAAACTACATGTTTCTCGAACGATGTCTGCTCATTTCTCACAATGTGACTTAATATCAAGGTTTCTATGATTCAAGAATCATATGGTTGATGTGAGGATACTGAGAATCTACGCTTCTCGAACAGTTCCCTTGTCCTTGCCGCCCCGCTGGGAATGACATGGTGCTTGTAACTTCCTCACTCTAAGTAGGATTCAGCCTCGTACCACTGAAATTTGTTTTATGTGAGCATGTGCCTGAGCAATTAGCGATGACAGATGACGTCATTGCCCGACTAAGAAAAATTCAATCATCACATCTTTTGATTAGACTGGACGGACCGACAGAATGGAGATGGGGACAAATATTTCTGCTCAAAAATCGTTCAAGAAGGAGACTTCGTGCAGCTGTATTTTTACTTCCACGGGAAGACTTTTTAAAAAGGAATGCGAGCTAGATAAGTGCTCTCTCTTCCTGTCTCCCCACAACCTCCCCCAACACACAACTCTTTGAAATCTCCTCTAGTCTTCTTCAGCTCACTCAGCTTCCAAACTGCTAATTCTGTTCGTAAGAAATTGTTCCTTTTTCTTTAGTTTGGTGGACAAACTGGGGAACGTATGAAAGAAGTTTATGGGTACTTCTGCAGTCGTCATTTGCAAGCAGTGGCTCTCTACAAGGTATGCAATCCAGCTACTTAGTTTGCATTTTCCCAAAAGCGTTTTTCTTGGAACCCGATTCGTGAGTGTATCTGTTTCATCGTTTCTGTTTCCCAAGCTATTTCTACCAAGTTCTGTCATGTTCTGCTTTTGAAAACATTAATTTTTGCTTGTGTTAGTATCTCCGTATACCCAATTCACTTGCTATCTTGATAGTTCTGGCGGTCATTTCTGCATTTAGGGGTTTATGGATAACTTGAGAAATTAAGTAGTGAAAATTGATTAAGGGGCGATAGATAAGTTGGCGGGATGTTCGCCCAAGGATTTCAAGATCCCAAGCTCTATATCTTCGTTCGCTCACTCACGATATGAGCAGCACAGTTGTTTTTGCTTAAACTGCGGGTTGAATCGCCTGGAGCAGCTCATGATGGTAGTTGTGACGCTGCACCTCGGCAAAAAGGAACTTCGATGGTTTCGTGCAAGCGAAAAGGGATTGGCTCCAACGCCTTGCGACTGTTGCCAACATCAGACCGCTTAGATCTTTTTATTATTTCTCTCTTCGATTTAGGAATTAATGAAGACGGACAAGAAGTTCGCGCTGTTCGTTAGGGTGAGTGTAACCGTAAATCGATTCCCAAGTGGAATTCATATTAATTGTTGAAGAAACCTTTTAGATAAATGTCTTAATTGATGTTTTTTTTATGCTTTTCGGAGTCTTTTTTTATAGTTTTCTTTAATGATATTATGTTTACTGCACTTTTACTGGACACACTTATAATAACAGCCTTTATGAAAACAAGTCTCAATCCAGGTCAAACATCTGTTATTATGATTTACTATTAGTATAATTGTTATCATTTGTCATTGTCATTGTTTAAATTATTAAGAACTCCTGATGTGAAACGAGAGTTTTCCTCTTCTCGTTTGAGTCTTTCACTGGGTTATGGGTCAGATTCGAGGGCTTAATCTAATGATTATAATCATCAGCTTTTGCAGAATATATTTAATTCAGTCATCTCTTCAAATAATCCTGAACTCGCAAGCTTCTATAGGTTTGAAGAAGGAAATAGTTTTGCATTATTTATTGTTCTGATCAATTTTGAAGGGTCCTTATCCGACCACTCTTGTTTCCTTGATACCCTGTTTATGATTGGGAATTGCCTCTCGATCTAATAAAAGCCAGTATAGCATTTCCTATGCAGCTCACGCCAAAGCATCTGTACTTGCATAGAACCATTGATCATTCTCTTAACGCCAACAGAAATGCATGTTGAACGAACGAGTAAGGCGGTTATCAATACCAGAATGTATCACATTGGCAACGCAAAGACTTACAAAATATCCTTTGCTATTTGAAGCGATTCTCAAAGCAACTAAGGGTATGTAATGCTTGCCATATCAGTTTCATTTTTATAGGTGCACTCAACTTTGCCCGTTTTATTCGCATGCCTGCCATCAGTCGGTGCCACTAGATTGATATCACCTAATTATTTTCATTGAATTGGTGCCTTTAATGCGATGCCACCAGATGTGTTACTAAACATGCACCGCCAAGGTGGTTTTACCAGATCTATCTCAGTAACTAGGTGCCACTCGAGTGATACCAGCATATTCATGCTGGTAATTAGGCGCCACAGAATTCACGCACCAGGTCTATGTCACCAAGCTGGTGCCGCCAGCCCAATGCAGCCATAAATTCGTAATTGTGATTTGCATCTGCCTTACAGGTCTTGATGGAAATTCTCGCGTTGCCTTAACTGCCTGTTATCCAATTTCATTATCTATTTAAATTCCAATCCACATCCACTTCTCTTCTCAGAATCAAAGAGTGACTATGAAAATGTAAAGAAATCAATCGGCTTAGTTAAGGTATGAGTCCTCACTCCGGTGTTTATCCAATCGCTTTTCGAGTGAACACAAAGATCTCACGCATCCCGTTTTTGTTTTGATTTTCTACAATTTTCTGATGACTTATCAACGCTTCGAATCATCTAGGGTGTGCTGATGGCTGTTGACGACTACGTTCGAGACTATGAGAAGCAACAGGTGAGTGAGGCATCTTTATGTTGCACTTTTTCTTTTTTATGACGTCAATGATAGGTCCGATCCATGCCCTCAAGCAAAACGACTCCCAAGCTTCGATCAAATTAAATCTAAGCGTGCCAGTCATTCATTGCCAATATGAAGAGTCTGGATTACGTTATCGCAACAGGAAGCAGTGTGAAGCGCTTCTCATATTATATATTTGATATTTGAGGGATATTTGATTCAATGAACTTAAATTGCTAACATCGTGCTCGTTTTTTCCTCGTAGCAACTTTTTGAGATAAGAAAGAAGTTTGACCCTAGAGGTGAAACTCAATACAAGAACGGAACTTTCAAGGTGACTTTATCTCCCTCACTCATGCCTATATTTCTGATTCATGTTATTTACTTTTTATTTCCTTCTTTATTCATTTGTTATCGATACGGTTTAATGTCTGCTCAGAAATAACTTTAACATGAATGTAGCATTTTTTAGGTGACGGATAGTTAATTGATAAGATTCTTACACATTGATCCTATCGCCAGTGGTTCAAATCCACCCTCAGCTAAACTTTTCCTTAGAGTGAGGAGAGTAGCCAGCTCTCTAATTCCAGGCGTATGAACCACGAGGTGTAGTCGCACCGAAAGGGAGGACCAGTGCACTGCTCGATAAGCAAAAAGCTTCTTAGTGTCAAAATGTCTACCTTAGACATCTAGTCAGAAGTCATAATGAACAATGCTTTCTCCAGTTCAAAAAAGTTTTTATTTCTTATATCTAGAACTCAAAGTTATTCAACAAAAGAAGCCTGCTTATTCATGACGGCAACCTCACTTGGAAAGGAAAATCGAAAACTACCGGTATGTCGACAACACGTCTAGAAAAATATTATATGTGATGTGATTTATATATGATTATGATATTATATTATGTTATATTATATTATATGATAAGATACGATTGGTATGGTATGGTGTAATATGATATGATATGATATGATATGATATGGTATGGTATGATATGATATGATATGATATGACATGATATGACATGACATGATATGATAGATATAATAGATATATGGTTGATATATAGTATGATATGATGTGATATGATATATGATATATGATATATGATATATGATATGATTTGATAAAGTACGATATGATTGATATGCTATGGTATAATATGGTATGATTTGATTTGGTATGATATGATATTATATGATATGATATTATATTATATTATATGACGTATTATAACGTAATGTAGTACGATTAATGATTTTTGAGTCGTTGGTTAAGGCAATGCATTTCTTTTGCAGACGTCAGGGCAGTTCTTCTTGCTGACAAGATTTTCTTTTGTCACGAAAAGGACCAACGATACAGCCTTGTTTCATTGGACAACAAACCGCCTGTTATTTACCTGAGAAGTCTTCTAGCAAGAGCAGTTGCCACAGGTATTTCTAGTGAACCTATGTCCGATCTCTGCTGTTTTGTGGTTGTCAAAGCAAAGCACCCGGCTTGAATCTCGAAATAATTTTTGAATTTGATGTAGCTGCGTTGAACGGCCCTCAGGAGGGAACATTCTTGGCTTCAAATGAGCAACAGAAACTCAGTAGCGTTCAGCTAACCTCAGTTGTCTTACGATTTTAAATGTTTCCTTTGTGTCGATTTCTCATTCATTTCGACACGCAGAAAATATTAAATCTTAACCTTAAGCGCTTCTCATCTAAAACCTCATTTCTTATTTCTCTTGTTTCTCCCCTTAGACAAATGCGCGTTGTTTCTCGTTAATAATGAGGGACCGGAAATGTACGAATTGGTTTGCCCATCTCAGAAGACAAAGGATCAGTAAGTTCTCCTTCTCATTCACTCCTTTCAAAGTTGAAATTGAGCAACACTAGATTTCGACCTACGAATGAATCGATTTTTTGTCCTACGCAAGGGCGAGATGATGATCTCATTTTTGTATTTCCGCTGCATCTCTAAATCAATACAAATCTAATCTACTCCTACAAGCGTTTTCCACAAGGTGGGGTTGCTGCTTTAACTTTCATGCATCACATTTGCCTCTTCGTGAATGTTTAGCGTGTGTTTCTCATGATCGCATTTTCTTCCTGCCATCAACCTCTTACTTGCCTTTACGGAACGCAGAGGATGCGCTGGTTCCGTTCTCCCCCGAAAAACATACAGAAGATATCAATGCCTAAAAACACCTGTTCAAGATCAGGTCTTTAACTAGTGGTACAAGTTGTTGATATACGAAGGGATATTTTCCACCGCCCTTCCCAAACTGTCAAGACTTCAGTTTTTCCGCCTCGCTCTCTGCTATTATGTCAAGCAGATCGGTCAGTTTTGATTGATTTCCTTGTTTATGATATTCAAATTTCTTGAATTTTGCAGATGGATGCAGATTATAACTAGAACTTTGTCAAATCGAACAGACGAAGAAGGTAAAGCCCTGTTTGCACGTATTTATTATTTGAAAATGTGAAAAATAGAGCTATAGAAATTCAGGACATCTTGAATTAAAGTTCGGATGAGTGAATCACGTTGTAAAATATGACTGGACATTAATTTTGTAGAGGATCAGTCAGATTTGGAAGAAGAAATGCGAAAGGAAGAAGAATTAAGAGTTGCAAGATTGAAAGAAATAATGGGTAATGATTTAGAAATTTCCATTTGATCTTTTTACTGTCTTTTCCAATTGTTTATATATTCATTTTTAAATCCATTGGAGTTATGACGAGCTAGCTAAATTGATTTTTGGACGGCGGTGGCTCTCCAACTGGCAGGTGAATTGTGGAATTGCTCCAAGTTGCAAGCCAGTAATTAGCACTCAATCAGATCAGAAGTAGCAATATTTTAGAGGAGGCCTCTAGTATGTCCTTCCTTGTCTCATCTTCAAAGAGGCTCAGAGTTTTCTTCGCCTATAGAGATGAGTAAGTTTATTCGTATGGGCAAATAAGCATGTCAACTATCCTACTTTGCATAGTTGATTCCAAGCATGGAAACTGGGCTTTTGTGAGGCGGTCTACTGCTGCACCAACATTGTCCAATTAATTATATTTCGATCTTAGCAGGGCTCTGAGTTTTTCCAGAGAACCGGACTCTTTTGTCGAAGGTAGTAGATTCCTCGACAATAGTGTTTTTATGTAAGATCTGCATGATTTCAATTCACTACCCCTGGGTTATGATTACACGTGCCTGACCTGTGGCCTCAACTTTTTGTCCAGTATCAATATGGTGATTTTAGACAATTTTTTCAAATTTCTTTGCAGACGCTTTGCAGGTAGCTGATTATCAATTTGTGAATCTCATCGCCGAGAAGAATAAATTGGTTGTCGAGATGAAGGTATATAAGCATTTTTTTA
Organism: Pseudorhiza aurosa; assembly: GCA_964026355.1. Classification (NCBI taxonomy): domain Eukaryota; kingdom Metazoa; phylum Cnidaria; class Scyphozoa; order Rhizostomeae; family Lychnorhizidae; genus Pseudorhiza; species Pseudorhiza aurosa. The sequence continues at coordinate 5,071,121 of OZ032122.1, forward strand.
TTTTTCTCTGCGTATTGCTTCTTTTGATGATCATATCCTGTAAGATTATCTCTGAATTTCTTCAAGACAATCTCCTTCCCTTCCCAGGAATTGATCGAGAAAATAGCATCAACATCAAAGGTAAGAATGCTTCCTCTTGCATCTCACCAATCTGAAGCCTGATCTGCTTTTATTGTCGGCATACTCATCTGACTGATCTCCACACATGCCAAACGCATCCATTTTCGGGCCACTGAAGGATTAATAAGGTCCTTCTCATTGCGCTCTGTTTTATGATCATGTTAAACGCACCATTTTCTTCCTTTTGTGAAGCTTTCTTACTTTTTTGTCGATTCTATGAAAGTGGCTTTCTTTTTCAATGATGGCTACATTTTTCATTTTCGTCTCTGTTTTGCAGAATTCTACGTCAAGTCTTGAACTGACCGCCACTGATGTTTTAGAAGGAAGGTAAGCACCCATTCCGTTATCCCATTTGAAAAATTTTTCTATAGGATTACAGTCAAAGTCTAAAATCGCATGCACCTCTCAGCGTTGCTAGATTGCTTTGGTTTCGCCTTAAAAGAGAAGCAAAACCAACATGAAAAATTGAGTTGATCCATTTTTTCAAATTTATTTATTGCCTTAATTGGTTAGTTGGCGTAGTTGTCAGAGCACATTTTTACTGAGCGGAAGGCCATGGGCTCGAGACGCGGTCCTACTGGTTTGGATGCCCTCTATCTGTCGGTGCAGCTGTAAGTGGGCACCTGGCGTAAAGTTAGGGGTACAGTTTGGCATGGAAGGAAGTGCCCCCGGATCTGGATTGTATGCCCCTCGGACGATTCTCCCGCACGCTTCTTTCAAGTATTGGACTCGATTTTGCTTTACTACTATACGTTTACACGTCATTATCATTTACTTTTATTGCTCTTTACTTATCAATTTTTAAGACGATCTATCCTGTTTGGTTAGCTCTCATAAAATTATTAAATATGACCTTCAAATGTTCGACCTATTCCTCTCAACAAATTTGACAGCTCCATTCATTTTTTCTCAATTTTTCTCAATTTTTCTCAATTTTTCTCAATTTTTCTCAATTTTTCTCAATTTTTCTATTGTGTTCAGGGAAACGCTGGAAAAAGCCATTACTGAAGGTAAGAGATTGTAGACCGTTCTATATTGTGATCTGTTAATTTTCTATGTTAGAATAAGTTAATTATTAACACAACTGTTTTATGCTTGCTACCTAGAATCCATAGATATATTTTAGGACCCAAATAATCTGTGCATATCGAGTGGTTTTACAGGCATTTTTATACGCCGTCAAGATCAGTATCGTAAATCCTATTGTTGTTCCTATTGTTAAATCATTGGTGTTATGATTATTAAAGGAGAATTTTGTGCAGCTTTCTTTTGCTAAATAGTTGATTCTTGTTTCTAGCGAGCTCTTTGACGACGTTACTATATGATTCAGACATGCATCCCCACCATGAAAGTCTTAACCCGAGTTTATCGACAACTGCGCCGAAACGTGCCGAAACGTTTGGTGGTTTCGACAGAAATTCAAAAGTTCTCGCGCCTCCCATCCACGTATCACGTGCTAGTTCGTTGAAGCAAGAAAACCGTCTCTCACTTGCGGGAAGGACTTTAGGAATCCTAGAAAACGATTGTGGAATGAAAGACCCGAAGGAGAGATTACGAAAAACGAGCCAAGGTATCATGTCGGTGATTGGTCGGAATAAGCCGAACGAATCGAATGAAGATTTGTCATCAACGTCATCGTCAACTTCGAATCTTTCTCCTATCACTAGTTCGACCGCCCAGGTGAGCACGAATTAAGAAGATCAAGAAGCCTTTTGCGTAATTTCAATTTCTAGCGTTTTAGGCTTTGCTGTGCCTTTTTCGTGCAAATGTAGTGGCACTGTTTTCTTTTCTTTTTTTTTTTTTTTTCTTTTTTTTTTCTTTTCTTTTTTTTTTCTTTTCTTTTTTTAGTGAGTTATGTTGAGGAAAAGCCGTGGTGGCCTATACAAAGCCCCAACAAATCAAGAAAGAAAGGAGCGTAAGGCCAAGAGGGGAGAGAGATCAGATTGAACTAATTGATCGTAGCAGACTCCAGAATTATTGCTCTAAGTTTTTTTTTAGAGAAGTTGATTTTTATGACGCGATTCTCCGTTGCCTTCCTTGGGGACAATGGTGTTTTTATCGTGACACGTGCAGGATTCAAACCCACAACCCCTGAGTTATGAGTTCGCACGCTGAACCACCATTCTACGATAAAGAATGATAATTTTGAAATCAGATTTCTGTAGTTTCTTTAAGCCAATCGCTTTAGGAGTGAAGTATATTCAATTCAGTTCAATCCAAATCAATGTTCAATCCTATTCAATAATATTTATTTTTTTGTTATAGAAACTCCTAGCGGTTACTCAGCTTAAAGAATACTTGACTTCTCTTATGGTAAGTAAAGCTCTTTGACCATTCAATCCATTTCGATGATCTTTAGTCGAGATCCTCCTGTCCTACGTTCGTTTACACATGCGTGGATCTCTTAAGTTTGTTCAATGTTTAATCTTATTGTTGGTAACTTTTTTGTAGGATATAACGAATAAGCAAGACATTGAACTTGCCAGGTAATCAAATTTCCTCTTCATCTCTGCCAAAATTTGATGATGATTGATCAATGATGATCATGATGATCATGATCATGGTTGATGATAATGGTGGCGATTGATGATGATGGTGGTGGTTGTTATGATGATGTTGATGATAATGGTGGCGATTGATGACGATGATGGTGGCGATGGTGATGGTGATGATGATGATGGTGGTAGTTATGATGATGTTGATGATGATGGTGGTGATTGATGATGATGAAAAGGGGATTGATGACGATGATGGTGATAGTGATGATGATGGTGGTGGTTATTGATGGTTATAATAATCTTGTTACAAAAGGTAATAGTGAAGATAGTAATCATGTTGCAGAGGTATCATTTGTGTGAAGCAAGCCACGGTAGTTCGACAGCAATTGCTGTTTAAAAGAAAGAGAGCGGGCACCTCTCCAAGACGAACGATGAATTGAGTGTTTCAAGTGCTTTGATAGGAGTTTCTAAAGTCGAAATTGCAATTTGAAATTGGTTGAATTCTTGTTTTAGCATAAGAGTCGAGCTTCACGGTTCCCGAGCGGAAATCAATAAACTAAAAGCAGAGCGGGGAAGCATCGAAGAGAAACTGAGTCAACAAGAGAAAAATCACGAAAGACAAATGGCCAGACAGCGAGAGACGTCGTCAATGCTTGAACGAACCATTGAAAAACTGAATAAACAAGTGAACGAATATAAATACCAACAACAAGTAATGAAAGAAAAATACAGTGAACTTCAGAGACGGGTGTACACGGGCGAGCAAGGAAGATCCTCAAAGCCCAACTCCCAGTCATCGGTACACAAGAAACACCACGTGATGCACGGTCAGGATCACGCGGCAGCGAACTCCAATCACAGAAGGCAATCAAACAATCAGGGGGAAAGTGGTGACCAAGATGTCATCTTTTTCTAGTGTTCAAGTCAGTTATGTATAATGTTTTTGATTAGTTATTATTGTAAGTAAATTTAATGCTAAAACGGGAATTATAGATGATCCTTTGTTGTGTTAGTATTGCTTCAAGTGTGAACTGTGTACGTGCTCCTCGTGATCATCCGTCGTAAGTTCTGAAGCAGGAATAGAGTTGTATTGTTGATGGCGGAAATCAGTTTGTATTGAACACACTCGATCTTACCGAAAGAGACATTCAGGCGCGATGAACGCCTTTCTCTGCGCGATCTTTGTCGTCGACCTTCGCCCGCACACTGACCCCCCCCCCCCACTCTAAAGGAGAGTAAGGTTATCCTTTGTCACGTTTTCTGTCATCAGTTAGAATGTCTTTGTTTTAAGGATAATAACTTTATTACGAACCTTTTTTCAAAGGGAGAAAGTCCTCAAGTGGCTATTTGTTTCTCTTTAAAGAGAACCTGCTTTTGATGCACCCCTGACCAGCAAAATACTGATTTACAGAGGACAAGCGACCATGGCCCCATTCACCACCAACCGTCTAATTCAGATTTCCACCCTCAAAAGGGCCACTTTTGCCCCAGCACTGTAAAACAGATCACGAAGTTTTTGTTTTTTAACACAACCTTGGATTGAAGTATGCATGTACTTGGGGGACATTTTGAAGTTCCTTAAGTTTTCATTACTCTGGTCAGAGTAGATAACTAATGTTTTTTATCACAGAAAATAAAGTCGTTTAATTTTGAACTTTTTAGATTTTATCTTTATGGTAGCAATATTAAGCTTTTAAAACTTGTTACCAGTTTATCAGGCGGCTTCGTGTTGTAATTGCAATGTGCGTTGTTTAGGCGTTGTTGTGTTGCTCTCTTGCACCATTATGCAAGGATCTCTGTTTAAAGACGTCACGATGATGCCAAGTGACTTTCGGACAGCTTTTCTTAACAATGTTGCCTAAGATTTGCTTCCACTCTCTATTACCTCCCTTTCTTGGGCTGTGCAGTCATCCTGCTACAATTTCTTTCTAGACTTTTTTTTCAGCATGGGATTCAAATCGTCGATAACCAACATTATGTAGTTTGTGGAAATCAATAAGATTTATATGGTCATGATGTTTGTCAGCAATGGTTCACTGATGCGAAACCTAGGCATTTATCATCGGTGCGTTTTTTATAATCAAGGCAACACATTTGATAGCGTACCAGCGAACGACTGTGTCATCGACACAGAATGTTCGCAATGAAACTATAAGTGAAGCGTTTCCGAAAATGCCACAAGCGGAGAATAGTTCGTTACTCATTCGTCATTTACTGTTGATTTTAATTTTGCTTCTATGATTCCTGAATGTGGACCAATTTTAATACAGTAAAATTCTACTTCCCATCAGCTCTGATTCTCAATATTTCTCGTAACCGAGATATATACTTGATATTTAGGCTCTAAACTCCTATTATGTTAAAAGTTGAAGAGGAAATTATTCCGAACAAATAAATGTTCTTTTCATACTAAAGTATCATTTGTTCTCCTTTATGTCCTTCAATACCTTCGATTGCGAAGATGATCACCTTACTTAAAAACTGCAATCTAAATGAATTTAACAGCAATCATTTTTATGGCAAGTTAGTAATTGAATAAAGAAGAGCTATATGGTTTCTGAACGCTATTGATATGGAATAGAATATGATAATTTTTCGATGCTACTTTTTACGAAGGTCAAAAGACGGCGATTTTTCACAAAATATGATGTTTTTGGGCACTTTTTAATTTGTGCTATAAAATGAAGAAAGTTGAAAATGGACGACTTTTGGGAAAAATGGCAAGCCTATAGCCTTAATTTTTGGCCAAAATATGGTGTTGTTGGGCACTTTTTAATTTGTGCTAGAAAATGAAGAAAGTTGAAAATGGACGATTTTTGGGAAAAATGGAAAGCCTATAGCCTTAATTTTTGGCCAAAATATGGTGTTTTTGGGCACTTTTTAATTTGTGCTATAAAATGAAGGAAGTTGAAAATGGACGATTTTTGGGGAAAATGGCAAGCCTATAGCCTTACTTTTTGGCCAAAATATTGTGTTTTTGGGCACTTTTTAATTTGTGCTAGAAAATGAAGAAAGTTGAAAATGGACGATTTTTGGGAAAAATGGCAAGCCTATAGCCTTACTTTTTGGCCAAAATATGGTGTTTTTGGGCACTTTAATTTGTGCTAGAAAATGAAGAAAGTTGAAAATGGACGATTTTTTGGAAAAATGGCAAGCCTATAGCCTTACTTTTTGGTCGAATTATGGTGTTTTTGGGCACTTTTCAATTTGTGCTAGAAAATGAAGGTAGTTGAAAATGGACGATTTTTGGGAAAAATGGCAAGCCTATAGCCTTACTTTTTGGTCGAATTATGGTGTTTTTGGGCACTTTTTAATTTGTGCTAGAAAATGAAGGAAGTTGAAAATGGACGATTTTTGGGAAAAATGGCAAGCCTATAGCCTTACTTTTGGTCGTATTATGGTGTTCTTGGGCACTTTTTAATTTGTGCTAGAGAACGAAGAAAGTTGAAAATGGACGATTTTTGGGGAAAATGGCAAGCCTATAGCCTTACTTTTTGGCCAAAATATGGTGTTTTTGGGCACTTTAATTTGTGCTAGAAAATGAAGAAAGTAGAAAATGGACGATTTTTGGGAAAAATGGCAAGCCTATAGCCTTACTTTTTGGCCAAAATATGGTGTTTTTGGGCACTTTTTAATTTGTGCTAGAAAATGGAGGAAGTTGAAAATGGACGATTTTTGGGAAAAATGGCAAGCCTATAGCCTTACTTTTTGGCCAAAATATGGTGTTTTTGGGCACTTTTAATTTGTGCTAGAAAATGAAGGAAGTTGAAAATGGACGATTTTGGGGGAAATTTGCAAGCCTATAGCCTTACTTTTTGGTCGAGTTATGGTGTTTTTGGCGACGTTTTAATTTGTGCTAGAAAATGAAGAAAGTTGAAAATGGACGATTTTTGGGGAAAAAGGCAAGCCTATAGCCTTACTTTTTGGCCAAAATATGGTGTTTTTGGGCAGTTTTTAATTTGTGCTAGAAAATGAAGGAAGTTGAAAATGGACGATTTTTGGGGAAGTTGGCAAGCCTATAGCCTTGCTTTTTGGTTGAATTATGGTGTTTTTGGCAACGTTTTAATTTGTGCTAGAAAATGAAGGAAGTTGAAAATGGACGATTTTTGGGAAAAATGGCAAGCCTATAGCCTTACTTTTTGGTCGAATTATGGTGTTTTTGGGCACTTTTTTTTTTATGCTAGAAAATGAAGGAAGTTGAAAATGGACGATTTTGGGGGAAGTTGGCAAGCCTATAGCCTTACTTTTTGGTCGAGTTATGGTGTTTTTGGCGACGTTTTAATTTGTGCTAGAAAATGAAGAAAGTTGAAAATGGACGATTTTTGGGGAAAATGGCAAGCCTATAGCCTTACTTTTTGGCCAAAATATGGTGTTTTTGGGCACTTTTTAATTTGTGCTAGAAAATGAAGAAAGTAGAAAATGGACGATTTTTGGGAAAATGGCAAGCCTATAGCCTTACTTTTTGGCCAAAATATGGTGTTTTTGGGCACTTTATAATTTGTGCTAGAAAATGAAGAAAGTTGAAAATGGACGATTTTTGGGAAAAATGGCAAGCCTATAGCCTTACTTTTTGGCCAAAATATGGTGTTTTTGGGCACTTTTTAATTTGTGCTAGAAAATGAAGAAAGTAGAAAATGGACGATTTTTGGGAAAATGGCAAGCCTATAGCCTTACTTTTTGGCCAAAATATGGTGTTTTTGGGCACTTTATAATTTGTGCTAGAAAATGAAGGAAGTTGAAAATGGACGATTTTTGGGAAAAATGGCAAGCCTATAGCCTTACTTTTTGGCCAAAATATGGTGTTTTTGGGCACTTTTTAATTTGTGCTAGAAAATGAAGGTAGTAGAAAATGGACGAATTTTGGGAAAAATGGCAAGCCTATAGCCTTACTTTTTGGCCAAAATATGGTGTTTTTGGGCACTTTTAATTTGTGCTAGAAAATGAAGGAAGTTGAAAATGGACGATTTTGGGGGAAATTTGCAAGCCTATAGCCTTACTTTTTGGTCGAGTTATGGTGTTTTTGGCGACGTTTTAATTTGTGCTAGAAAATGAAGAAAGTTGAAAATGGACGATTTTTGGGGAAAAAGGCAAGCCTATAACCTTACTTTTTGGCCAAAATATGGTGTTTTTGGGCACTTTTTAATTTGTGCTAGAGAATGAAGAAAGTTGAAAATGGACGATTTTTGGGAAAAATGGCAAGCCTATAGCCTTACTTTTTGGTTGAATTATGGTGTTTTTGGGCACTTTTTAATTTGTGCTAAAGAATGAAGGAAGTTGAAAATGGACGATTTTTGGGAAAAATGGCAAGCCTATAGCCTTACTTTTTGGGCAAAATATGGTGTTTTTGGGCAGTTTTTAATTTGTGCTAGAAAATGAAGGAAGTTGAAAATGGACGATTTTGGGGAAAAATGGCAAGCCTATAGCCTTGCTTTTTGGTCGAATTATGGTGTTTTTGGCAACGTTTTAATTTGTGCTAGAAAATGAAGGTAGTTGAAAATGGACGATTTTTGGGAAAAATGGCAAGCCTATAGCCTTACTTTTTGGTCGAATTATGGTGTTTTTGGGCACTTTTTAATTTGTGCTAGAAAATGAAGGAAGTTGAAAATGGACGATTTTTGGGAAAAATGGCAAGCCTATAGCCTTACTTTTTGGTCGAATTATGGTGTTTTTGGGCACTTTTTAATTTGTGCTAGAGAATGCAGAAAGTTGAAAATGGACGATTTTTGGGAAAAATGGCAAGCCTATAGCCTTACTTTTTGGTCAAATTATGGTGTTTTTGGGCACTTTTTAATTTGTGCTAGAAAATGAAGGTAGTAGAAAATGGACGATTTTTGGGAAAAATGGCAAGCCTATAGCCTTACTTTTTGGTCGAATTATGGTGTTTTTTGGCAGTTTTTAATTTGTGCTAGAAAATGAAGGAAATTGAAAATGGACGATTTTTGGGGAAGTTGGCAAGCCTATAGCCTTACTTTTTGGTCGAATTATGGTGTTTTTGGGCACTTCTTAATTTGTGCTAGCAAATGAAGGAAGTTGAAAATGGACGATTTTGGGGGAACTTTGCAAGCCTATAGCCTTACTTTTTGGCCAAAATATGGTGTTTTTGGCAACGTTTTAATTTGTGCTAGAGAATGCAGAAAGTTGAAAATGGACGATTTTTGGGAAAAATGGCAAGCCTATAGCCTTACTTTTTGGTCAAATTATGGTGTTTTTGGGCACTTTTTATTTTATGCTAGAAAATGAAGAAAGTAGAAAATGGACGATTTTTGGGGAAGTTGGCAAGCCTATAGCCTTACTTTTTGGCCAAAATATGGTGTTTTTGGCAACGTTTTAATTTGTGCTAGAGAATGCAGAAAGTTGAAAATGGACGATTTTTGGGAAAAATGGCAAGCCTATAGCCTTACTTTTTGGCCAAAAGTTGTTTTTTTTGGGCACTTTTTAATTTGTGCTAGAAAATAAGAAAGTTGAAAATGGACGATTTTTGGGAAAAATGGCAAGCCTATAGCCTTACTTTTTGGTCGAATTATGGTGTTTTTGGCGACGTTTTAATTTGTGCTAGAGAATGAAGAAAGTTGAAAATGGACGATTTTTGGGAAAAATGGCAAGCCTATAGCCTTACTTTTTGGCCAAAATATGGTGTTTTTGGGCACTTTTTAATTTGTGCTAGAGAATGAAGAAAGTTGAAAATGGACGATTTTTGGGAAAAATGGCAAGCCTATAGCCTTACTTTTTGGTTGAATTATGGTGTTTTTGGCGACGTTTTAATTTGTGCTAGAGAATGAAGGAAGTTGAAAATGGACGATTTTTGGGAAAAATGGCAAGCCTATAGCCTTACTTTTTGGGCAAAATATGGTGTTTTTGGGCAGTTTTTAATTTGTGCTAGAAAATGAAGGAAGTTGAAAATGGACGATTTTGGGGAAAAATGGCAAGCCTATAGCCTTGCTTTTTGGTCGAATTATGGTGTTTTTGGCAACGTTTTAATTTGTGCTAGAAAATGAAGGTAGTTGAAAATGGACGATTTTTGGGAAAAATGGCAAGCCTATAGCCTTACTTTTTGGTCGAATTATGGTGTTTTTGGGCACTTTTTAATTTGTGCTAGAAAATGAAGGAAGTTGAAAATGGACGATTTTTGGGAAAAATGGCAAGCCTATAGCCTTACTTTTTGGTCAAATTATGGTGTTCTTGGGCACTTTTTATTTTATGCTAGAAAATGAAGGTAGTAGAAAATGGACGATTTTTGGGAAAAATGGCAAGCCTATAGCCTTACTTTTTGGTCGAATTATGGTGTTTTTTGGCAGTTTTTAATTTGTGCTAGAAAATGAAGGAAATTGAAAATGGACGATTTTTGGGGAAGTTGGCAAGCCTATAGCCTTACTTTTTGGTCGAATTATGGTGTTTTTGGGCACTTCTTAATTTGTGCTAGCAAATGAAGGAAGTTGAAAATGGACGATTTTGGGGGAACTTTGCAAGCCTATAGCCTTACTTTTTGGCCAAAATATGGTGTTTTTGGCAACGTTTTAATTTGTGCTAGAGAATGCAAAAAGTTGAAAATGGACGATTTTTGGGAAAAATGGCAAGCCTATAGCCTTACTTTTTGGTCAAATTATGGTGTTTTTGGGCACTTTTTATTTTATGCTAGAAAATGAAGAAAGTAGAAAATGGACGATTTTTGGGAAAAATGGCAAGCCTATAGCCTTACTTTTTGGCCAAAATATGGTGTTTTTGGGCACTTTTTAATTTGTGCTAGAAAATAAGAAAGTTGAAAATGGACGATTTTTGGGAAAAATGGCAAGCCTATAGCCTTACTTTTTGGCCAAAATATGGTGTTTTTGGCAACGTTTTAATTTGTGCTAGAGAATGCAGAAAGTTGAAAATGGACGATTTTTGGGAAAAATGGCAAGCCTATAGCCTTACTTTTTGGTCAAATTATGGTGTTTTTGGGCACTTTTTATTTTATGCTAGAAAATGAAGAAAGTAGAAAATGGACGATTTTTGGGAAAAATGGCAAGCCTATAGCCTTACTTTTTGGCCAAAAGTTGTTTTTTTTGGGCACTTTTTAATTTGTGCTAGAAAATAAGAAAGTTGAAAATGGACGATTTTTGGGAAAAATGGCAAGCCTATAGCCTTACTTTTTGGTCGAATTATGTTGTTTTTGGCGACGTTTTAATTTGTGCTAGAGAATGAAGAAAGTTGAAAATGGACGATTTTTGGGAAAAATGGCAAGCCTATAGCCTTACTTTTTGGTCGAATTATGGTGTTTTTGGCGACGTTTTAATTTGTGCTAGAGAATGAAGAAAGTTGAAAATGGACGATTTTTGGGAAAAATGGCAAGCCTATAGCCTTACTTTTTGGCCAAAAGTTGTTTTTTTTGGGCACTTTTTAATTTGTGCTAGAAAATGAAGAAAGTTGAAAATGGACGATTTTTGGGAAAAATGGCAAGCCTATAGCCTTACTTTTTGGCCAAAATATGGTGTTTTTGGGCACTTTTTAATTTGTGCTAGAGAATGAAGAAAGTTGAAAATGGACGATTTTTGGGAAAATGGCAAGCCTATAGCCTTACTTTTTGGCCAAAATATGGTGTTTTTGGGCACTTTATAATTTGTGCTAGAAAATGAAAAAAGTTGAAAATGGACGATTTTTGGGAAAAATGGCAAGCCTATAGCCTTACTTTTTGGTCGAATTATGGTGTTTTTGGGCACTTTTTAATTTGTGCTAGAAAATAAGAAAGTTGAAAATGGACGATTTTTGGGAAAAATGGCAAGCCTATAGCCTTACTTTTTGGCCAAAATATGGTGTTTTTGGCAACGTTTTAATTTGTGCTAGAGAATGCAGAAAGTTGAAAATGGACGATTTTTGGGAAAAATGGCAAGCCTATAGCCTTACTTTTTGGTCAAATTATGGTGTTTTTGGGCACTTTTTATTTTATGCTAGAAAATGAAGAAAGTAGAAAATGGACGATTTTTGGGAAAAATGGCAAGCCTATAGCCTTACTTTTTGGCCAAAAGTTGTTTTTTTTGGGCACTTTTTAATTTGTGCTAGAAAATAAGAAAGTTGAAAATGGACGATTTTTGGGAAAAATGGCAAGCCTATAGCCTTACTTTTTGGTCGAATTATGGTGTTTTTGGCGACGTTTTAATTTGTGCTAGAGAATGAAGAAAGTTGAAAATGGACGATTTTTGGGAAAAATGGCAAGCCTATAGCCTTACTTTTTGGCCAAAAGTTGTTTTTTTTGGGCACTTTTTAATTTGTGCTAGAAAATGAAGAAAGTTGAAAATGGACGATTTTTGGGAAAAATGGCAAGCCTATAGCCTTACTTTTTGGCCAAAATATGGTGTTTTTGGGCACTTTTTAATTTGTGCTAGAGAATGAAGAAAGTTGAAAATGGACGATTTTGGGGGAAGTTGGCAAGCCTATAGCCTTGCTTTTTGGTCAAATTATGGTGTTTTTGGGCAGTTTTTAATTTGTGCTAGAAAATGAAGGAAGTTGAAAATGGACGATTTTGGGGAAAAATGGCAAGCCTATAGCCTTGCTTTTTGGTCGAATTATGGTGTTTTTGGCAACGTTTTAATTTGTGCTAGAAAATGAAGGAAGTTGAAAATGGACGATTTTTGGGAAAAATGGCAAGCCTATAGCCTTACTTTTTGGTCGAATTATGGTGTTTTTGGCGACGTTTTAATTTGTGCTAGAAAATGAAGGAAGTTGAAAATGGACGATTTTTGGGAAAAATGGCAAGCCTATAGCCTTACTTTTTGGGCAAAATATGGTGTTTTTGGGCACTTTTTAATTTGTGCTAGAGAATGAAGAAAGTTGAAAATGGACGATTTTGGGGGAAGTTGGCAAGCCTATAGCCTTACTTTTTGGCCAAAATATGGTGTTTTTGGGCACTTTTTAATTTGTGCTAGAGAATGAAGAAAGTTGAAAATGGACGATTTTGGGGGAAGTTGGCAAGCCTATAGCCTTGCTTTTTGGTCAAATTATGGTGTTTTTGGGCAGTTTTTAATTTGTGCTAGAAAATGAAGGAAGTTGAAAATGGACGATTTTGGGGAAAAATGGCAAGCCTATAGCCTTGCTTTTTGGTCGAATTATGGTGTTTTTGGCAACGTTTTAATTTGTGCTAGAAAATGAAGGAAGTTGAAAATGGACGATTTTTGGGAAAAATGGCAAGCCTATAGCCTTACTTTTTGGTCGAATTATGGTGTTTTTGGCGACGTTTTAATTTGTGCTGGAGAATGAAGGAAGTTGAAAATGGACGATTTTTGGGAAAAATGGCAAGCCTATAGCCTTACTTTTTGGCCAAAATATGGTGTTTTTGGGCACTTTTTAATTTGTGCTAGAGAATGAAGAAAGTTGAAAATGGACGATTTTTGGGAAAAATGGCAAGCCTATAGCCTTACTTTTTGGTTGAATTATGGTGTTTTTGGGCACTTTTTAATTTGTGCTAAAGAATGAAGGAAGTTGAAAATGGACGATTTTTGGGAAAAATGGCAAGCCTATAGCCTTACTTTTTGGGCAAAATATGGTGTTTTTGGGCAGTTTTTAATTTGTGCTAGAAAATGAAGGAAGTTGAAAATGGACGATTTTGGGGAAAGATGGCAAGCCTATAGCCTTGCTTTTTGGTCGAATTATGGTGTTTTTGGCAACGTTTTAATTTGTGCTAGAAAATGAAGGTAGTTGAAAATGGACGATTTTTGGGAAAAATGGCAAGCCTATAGCCTTACTTTTTGGTCGAATTATGGTGTTTTTGGGCACTTTTTAATTTGTGCTAGAAAATGAAGGAAGTTGAAAATGGACGATTTTTGGGAAAAATGGCAAGCCTATAGCCTTACTTTTTGGTCGAATTATGGTGTTTTTGGGCACTTTTTAATTTGTGCTAGAGAATGCAGAAAGTTGAAAATGGACGATTTTTGGGAAAAATGGCAAGCCTATAGCCTTACTTTTTGGTCAAATTATGGTGTTCTTGGGCACTTTTTATTTTATGCTAGAAAATGAAGGTAGTAGAAAATGGACGATTTTTGGGAAAAATGGCAAGCCTATAGCCTTACTTTTTGGTCGAATTATGGTGTTTTTGGGCACTTTTTAATTTGTGCTAGAAAATGAAGGAAATTGAAAATGGACGATTTTTGGGGAAGTTGGCAAGCCTATAGCCTTACTTTTTGGTCGAATTATGGTGTTTTTGGGCACTTCTTAATTTGTGCTAGCAAATGAAGGAAGTTGAAAATGGACGATTTTGGGGGAACTTTGCAAGCCTATAGCCTTACTTTTTGGCCAAAATATGGTGTTTTTGGCAACGTTTTAATTTGTGCTAGAGAATGCAGAAAGTTGAAAATGGACGATTTTTGGGAAAAATGGCAAGCCTATAGCCTATAGCTTTTTTGGTCAAAATATGGTGTTTTTGGGCACTTTTTAATTTGTGCTAGAAAATGAAGGAAGTTGAAAATGGACGATTTTTGGGAAAAATGGCAAGCCTATAGCCTTACTTTTTGGTTGAATTATGGTGTTTTTGGGCACTTTTTAATTTGTGCTAGAAAATAAGAAAGTTGAAAATGGACGATTTTTGGGAAAAATGGCAAGCCTATAGCCTTACTTTTTGGTCGAATTATGTTGTTTTTGGCGACGTTTTAATTTGTGCTAGAGAATGAAGAAAGTTGAAAATGGACGATTTTTGGGAAAAATGGCAAGCCTATAGCCTTACTTTTTGGCCAAAATATGGTGTTTTTGGGCAGTTTTTAATTTGTGCTAGAAAATGAAGGAAGTTGAAAATGGACGATTTTTGGGGAAGTTGGCAAGCCTATAGCCTTACTTTTTGGCCAAAATATGGTGTTTTTGGCAACGTTTTAATTTGTGCTAGAGAATGCAGAAAGTTGAAAATGGACGATTTTTGGGAAAAATGGCAAGCCTATATATAGCCTTACTTTTTGGTCAAATTATGGTGTTTTTGGGCACTTTTTATTTTATGCTAGAAAATGAAGAAAGTAGAAAATGGACGATTTTTGGGAAAAATGGCAAGCCTATAGCCTTACTTTTTGGCCAAAAGTTTTTTTTTTTGGGCACTTTTTAATTTGTGCTAGAAAATAAGAAAGTTGAAAATGGACGATTTTTGGGAAAAATGGCAAGCCTATAGCCTTACTTTTTGGTCGAATTATGGTGTTTTTGGCGACGTTTTAATTTGTGCTAGAGAATGAAGAAAGTTGAAAATGGACGATTTTTGGGAAAAATGGCAAGCCTATAGCCTTACTTTTTGGCCAAAATATGGTGTTTTTGGGCACTTTTTAATTTGTGCTAGAGAATGAAGAAAGTTGAAAATGGACGATTTTTGGGAAAAATGGCAAGCCTATAGCCTTACTTTTTGGTTGAATTATGGTGTTTTTGGGCACTTTTTAATTTGTGCTAGAAAATGAAGGAAGTTGAAAATGGACAATTTTTGGGAAAAATGGCAAGCCTATAGCCTTACTTTTTGGGCAAAATATGGTGTTTTTGGGCAGTTTTTAATTTGTGCTAGAAAATGAAGGAAGTTGAAAATGGACGATTTTGGGGAAAAATGGCAAGCCTATAGCCTTGCTTTTTGGTCGAATTATGGTGTTTTTGGCAACGTTTTAATTTGTGCTAGAAAATGAAGGTAGTTGAAAATGGACGATTTTTGGGAAAAATGGCAAGCCTATAGCCTTACTTTTTGGTCGAATTATGGTGTTTTTGGGCACTTTTTAATTTGTGCTAGAAAATGAAGGAAGTTGAAAATGGACGATTTTTGGGAAAAATGGCAAGCCTATAGCCTTACTTTTTGGTTGAATTATGGTGTTTTTGGGCACTTTTTAATTTGTGCTAAAGAATGAAGGAAGTTGAAAATGGACGATTTTTGGGAAAAATGGCAAGCCTATAGCCTTACTTTTTGGGCAAAATATGGTGTTTTTGGGCAGTTTTTAATTTGTGCTAGAAAATGAAGGAAGTTGAAAATGGACGATTTTGGGGAAAAATGGCAAGCCTATAGCCTTGCTTTTTGGTCGAATTATGGTGTTTTTGGCAACGTTTTAATTTGTGCTAGAAAATGAAGGTAGTTGAAAATGGACGATTTTTGGGAAAAATGGCAAGCCTATAGCCTTACTTTTTGGTCGAATTATGGTGTTTTTGGGCACTTTTTAATTTGTGCTAGAGAATGAAGAAAGTTGAAAATGGACGATTTTTGGGAAAAATGGCAAGCCTATAGCCTTACTTTTTGGTTGAATTATGGTGTTTTTGGGCACTTTTTAATTTGTGCTAGAAAATGAAGAAAGTTGAAAATGGACGATTTTTGGGAAAAATGGCAAGCCTATAGCCTTACTTTTTGGTCGAATTATGGTGTTTCTGGCGACGTTTTAATTTGTGCTAGAGAATGAAAAAAGTTGAAAATGGACGATTTTTGGGAAAAATGGCAAGCCTATAGCCTTACTTTTTGGCCAAAATATGGTGTTTTTGGGCACTTTTTAATTTGTGCTAGAGAACGAAGAAAGTTGAAAATGGACGATTTTTGGGAAAAATGGCAAGCCTATAGCCTTACTTTTTGGTTGAATTATGGTGTTTTTGGGCACTTTTTAATTTGTGCTAGAGAACGAAGAAAGTTGAAAATGGACGATTTTTGGGAAAAATGGCAAGCCTATAGCTTTTTTGGTCAAAATATGGTGTTTTTGGGCACTTTTTAATTTGTGCTAGAAAATGAAGGAAGTTGAAAATGGACGATTTTTGGGAAAAATGGCAAGCCTATAGCCTTACTTTTTGGTTGAATTATGGTGTTTTTGGGCACTTTTTAATTTGTGCTAGAAAATGAAGGAAGTTGAAAATCGACAATTTTTGGGAAAAATGGCAAGCCTATAGCCTTACTTTTTGGGCAAAATATGGTGTTTTTGGGCAGTTTTTAATTTGTGCTAGAAAATGAAGGAAGTTGAAAATGGACGATTTTGGGGAAAAATGGCAAGCCTATAGCCTTGCTTTTTGGTCGAATTATGGTGTTTTTGGCAACGTTTTAATTTGTGCTAGAAAATGAAGGTAGTTGAAAATGGACGATTTTTGGGAAAAATGGCAAGCCTATAGCCTTACTTTTTGGTCGAATTATGGTGTTTTTGGGCACTTTTTAATTTGTGCTAGAGAATGAAGAAAGTTGAAAATGGACGATTTTTGGGAAAAATGGCAAGCCTATAGCCTTACTTTTTGGTTGAATTATGGTGTTTTTGGGCACTTTTTAATTTGTGCTAAAGAATGAAGGAAGTTGAAAATGGACGATTTTTGGGAAAAATGGCAAGCCTATAGCCTTACTTTTTGGGCAAAATATGGTGTTTTTGGGCAGTTTTTAATTTGTGCTAGAAAATGAAGGAAGTTGAAAATGGACGATTTTGGGGAAAAATGGCAAGCCTATAGCCTTGCTTTTTGGTCGAATTATGGTGTTTTTGGCAACGTTTTAATTTGTGCTAGAAAATGAAGGAAGTTGAAAATGGACGATTTTTGGGAAAAATGGCAAGCCTATAGCCTTACTTTTTGGTCGAATTATGGTGTTTTTGGCGACGTTTTAATTTGTGCTAGAAAATGAAGGAAGTTGAAAATGGACGATTTTTGGGAAAAATGGCAAGCCTATAGCCTTACTTTTTGGGCAAAATATGGTGTTTTTGGGCACTTTTTAATTTGTGCTAGAGAATGAAGAAAGTTGAAAATGGACGATTTTGGGGGAAGTTGGCAAGCCTATAGCCTTACTTTTTGGCCAAAATATGGTGTTTTTGGGCACTTTTTAATTTGTGCTAGAAAATGAAGAAAGTTGAAAATGGACGATTTTTGGGAAAAATGGCAAGCCTATAGCCTTACTTTTTGGTCGAATTATGGTGTTTCTGGCGACGTTTTAATTTGTGCTAGAGAATGAAGAAAGTTGAAAATGGACGATTTTTGGGAAAAATGGCAAGCCTATAGCCTTACTTTTTGGCCAAAATATGGTGTTTTTGGGCACTTTTTAATTTGTGCTAGAGAACGAAGAAAGTTGAAAATGGACGATTTTTGGGAAAAATGGCAAGCCTATAGCCTTACTTTTTGGTTGAATTATGGTGTTTTTGGGCACTTTTTAATTTGTGCTAGAGAACGAAGAAAGTTGAAAATGGACGATTTTTGGGAAAAATGGCAAGCCTATAGCCTTTTTGGTCAAAATATGGTGTTTTTGGGCACTTTTTAATTTGTGCTAGAAAATGAAGGAAGTTGAAAATGGACGATTTTTGGGAAAAATGGCAAGCCTATAGCCTTACTTTTTGGGCAAAATATGGTGTTTTTGGGCAGTTTTTAATTTGTGCTAGAAAATGAAGGAAGTTGAAAATGGACGATTTTGGGGAAAAATGGCAAGCCTATAGCCTTGCTTTTTGGTCGAATTATGGTGTTTTTGGCAACGTTTTAATTTGTGCTAGAAAATGAAGGTAGTTGAAAATGGACGATTTTTGGGGAAGTTGGCAAGCCTATAGCCTTACTTTTTGGTCGAATTATGGTGTTTTTGGGCACTTTTTAATTTGTGCTAAAGAATGAAGGAAGTTGAAAATGGACGATTTTTGGGAAAAATGGCAAGCCTATAGCCTTACTTTTTGGGCAAAATATGGTGTTTTTGGGCAGTTTTTAATTTGTGCTAGAAAATGAAGGAAGTTGAAAATGGACGATTTTGGGGAAAAATGGCAAGCCTATAGCCTTGCTTTTTGGTCGAATTATGGTGTTTTTGGCAACGTTTTAATTTGTGCTAGAAAATGAAGGTAGTTGAAAATGGACGATTTTTGGGAAAAATGGCAAGCCTATAGCCTTACTTTTTGGTCGAATTATGGTGTTTTTGGGCACTTTTTAATTTGTGCTAGAGAATGAAGAAAGTTGAAAATGGACGATTTTTGGGAAAAATGGCAAGCCTATAGCCTTACTTTTTGGTTGAATTATGGTGTTTTTGGGCACTTTTTAATTTGTGCTAGAAAATGAAGAAAGTTGAAAATGGACGATTTTTGGGAAAAATGGCAAGCCTATAGCCTTACTTTTTGGTCGAATTATGGTGTTTTTGGCAACGTTTTAATTTGTGCTAGAGAATGAAGAAAGTTGAAAATGGACGATTTTTGGGAAAAATGGCAAGCCTATAGCCTTACTTTTTGGTCGAATTATGGTGTTTTTGGGCACTTTTTAATTTGTGCTAGAGAACCTAGAAAGTTGAAAATGGACGATTTTTGGGAAAAATGGCAAGCCTATAGCCTTACTTTTTGGTTGAATTATGGTGTTTTTGGGCACTTTTTAATTTGTGCTAGAGAACGAAGAAAGTTGAAAATGGACGATTTTTGGGAAAAATGGCAAGCCTATAGCCTTTTTGGTCAAAATATGATGTTTTTGGGCAGTTTTTAATTTGTGCTAGAAAATGAAGGTAGTAGAAAATGGACGATTTTTGGGAAAAATGGCAAGCCTATAGCCTTACTTTTTGGCCAAAATATGGTGTTTTTGGGCACTTTTTTTTATATGCTAGAAAATGAAGGTAGTAGAAAATGGACGATTTTTAGGAAAAATGGCAAGCCTATAGCCTTACTTTTTGGCCAAAATATGGTGTTTTTGGGCACTTTTTAATTTGTGCTAGAAAATGAAGGAAGTTGAAAATGGACGATTTTTGGGAAAAATGGCAAGCCTATAGCCTTACTTTTTGGCCAAAATGTGGTGTTTTCGGGCACTTTTTAATTTGTGCTAGAAAATGAAGGAAGTTGAAAATGGACGATTTTTGGGAAAAATGGCAAGCCTATAGCCTTACTTTTTGGTCGAATTATGGTGTTTTTGGACACTTTTTAATTTGTGCTAGAGAATGAAGAAAGTTGAAAATGGACGATTTTTGGGAAAAATGGCAAGCCTATAGCCTTACTTTTTGGTTGAATTATGGTGTTTTTGGGCACTTTTTAATTTGTGCTAGAAAATGAAGAAAGTTGAAAATGGACGATTTTTGGGAAAAATGGCAAGCCTATAGCCTTACTTTTTGGTCGAATTATGGTGTTTTTGGCAACGTTTTAATTTGTGCTAGAGAATGAAGAAAGTTGAAAATGGACGATTTTTGGGAAAAATGGCAAGCCTATAGCCTTACTTTTTGGCCAAAATATGGTGTTTTTGGGCACTTTTTAATTTGTGCTAGAGAACGAAGAAAGTTGAAAATGGACGATTTTTGGGAAAAATGGCAAGCCTATAGCCTTACTTTTTGGTTGAATTATGGTGTTTTTGGGCACTTTTTAATTTGTGCTAGAAAATAAGAAAGTTGAAAATGGACGATTTTTGGGAAAAATGGCAAGCCTATAGCCTTACTTTTTGGTCGAATTATGTTGTTTTTGGCGACGTTTTAATTTGTGCTAGAGAATGAAGAAAGTTGAAAATGGACGATTTTTGGGAAAAATGGCAAGCCTATAGCCTTACTTTTTGGTCGAATTATGGTGTTTTCGGGCACTTTTTAATTTGTGCTAGAGAATGAAGAAAGTTGAAAATGGACGATTTTTGGGAAAAATGGCAAGCCTATAGCCTTACTTTTTGGTCGAATTATGGTGTTTTTGGGCACTTTTTAATTTGTGCTAGAGAATGCAGAAAGTTGAAAATGGACGATTTTTGGGAAAAATGGCAAGCCTATAGCCTTACTTTTTGGTCAAATTATGGTGTTCTTGGGCACTTTTTATTTTATGCTAGAAAATGAAGGTAGTAGAAAATGGACGATTTTTGGGAAAAATGGCAAGCCTATAGCCTTACTTTTTGGTCGAATTATGGTGTTTTTGGGCACTTTTTAATTTGTGCTAGAAAATGAAGGAAATTGAAAATGGACGATTTTTGGGGAAGTTGGCAAGCCTATAGCCTTACTTTTTGGTCGAATTATGGTGTTTTTGGGCACTTCTTAATTTGTGCTAGCAAATGAAGGAAGTTGAAAATGGACGATTTTGGGGGAACTTTGCAAGCCTATAGCCTTACTTTTTGGCCAAAATATGGTGTTTTTGGCAACGTTTTAATTTGTGCTAGAGAATGCAGAAAGTTGAAAATGGACGATTTTTGGGAAAAATGGCAAGCCTATAGCCTTACTTTTTGGTCAAATTATGGTGTTTTTGGGCACTTTTTATTTTATGCTAGAAAATGAAGAAAGTAGAAAATGGACGATTTTTGGGAAAAATGGCAAGCCTATAGCCTTACTTTTTGGCCAAAAGTTGTTTTTTTTGGGCACTTTTTAATTTGTGCTAGAAAATAAGAAAGTTGAAAATGGACGATTTTTGGGAAAAATGGCAAGCCTATAGCCTTACTTTTTGGTCGAATTATGTTGTTTTTGGCGACGTTTTAATTTGTGCTAGAGAATGAAGAAAGTTGAAAATGGACGATTTTTGGGAAAAATGGCAAGCCTATAGCCTTACTTTTTGGCCAAAATATGGTGTTTTTGGGCAGTTTTTAATTTGTGCTAGAAAATGAAGGAAGTTGAAAATGGACGATTTTTGGGGAAGTTGGCAAGCCTATAGCCTTACTTTTTGGCCAAAATATGGTGTTTTTGGCAACGTTTTAATTTGTGCTAGAGAATGCAGAAAGTTGAAAATGGACGATTTTTGGGAAAAATGGCAAGCCTATAGCCTTACTTTTTGGTCAAATTATGGTGTTTTTGGGCACTTTTTATTTTATGCTAGAAAATGAAGAAAGTAGAAAATGGACGATTTTTGGGAAAAATGGCAAGCCTATAGCCTTACTTTTTGGCCAAAAGTTGTTTTTTTTGGGCACTTTTTAATTTGTGCTAGAAAATAAGAAAGTTGAAAATGGACGATTTTTGGGAAAAATGGCAAGCCTATAGCCTTACTTTTTGGTCGAATTATGGTGTTTTTGGCGACGTTTTAATTTGTGCTAGAGAATGAAGAAAGTTGAAAATGGACGATTTTTGGGAAAAATGGCAAGCCTATAGCCTTACTTTTTGGCCAAAATATGG
This sequence comes from Pseudorhiza aurosa, assembly GCA_964026355.1. Classification (NCBI taxonomy): domain Eukaryota; kingdom Metazoa; phylum Cnidaria; class Scyphozoa; order Rhizostomeae; family Lychnorhizidae; genus Pseudorhiza; species Pseudorhiza aurosa. The sequence goes on from OZ032122.1 coordinate 5,092,670, forward strand.
TGTTTTTGGGCACTTTTTAATTTGTGCTAGAGAATGAAGAAAGTTGAAAATGGACGATTTTTGGGAAAAATGGCAAGCCTATAGCCTTACTTTTTGGTTGAATTATGGTGTTTTTGGGCACTTTTTAATTTGTGCTAGAAAATGAAGGAAGTTGAAAATGGACAATTTTTGGGAAAAATGGCAAGCCTATAGCCTTACTTTTTGGGCAAAATATGGTGGATTTGGGCAGTTTTTAATTTGTGCTAGAAAATGAAGGAAGTTGAAAATGGACGATTTTGGGGAAAAATGGCAAGCCTATAGCCTTGCTTTTTGGTCGAATTATGGTGTTTTTGGCAACGTTTTAATTTGTGCTAGAAAATGAAGGTAGTTGAAAATGGACGATTTTTGGGAAAAATGGCAAGCCTATAGCCTTACTTTTTGGCCAAAATATGGTGTTTTTGGGCACTTTTTAATTTGTGCTAGAGAACGAAGAAAGTTGAAAATGGACGATTTTTGGGAAAATGGCAAGCCTATAGCCTTACTTTTTGGTTGAATTATGGTGTTTTTGGGCACTTTTTAATTTGTGCTAGAAAATAAGAAAGTTGAAAATGGACGATTTTTGGGAAAAATGGCAAGCCTATAGCCTTACTTTTTGGTCGAATTATGTTGTTTTTGGCGACGTTTTAATTTGTGCTAGAGAATGAAGAAAGTTGAAAATGGACGATTTTTGGGAAAAATGGCAAGCCTATAGCCTTACTTTTTGGTCGAATTATGGTGTTTTCGGGCACTTTTTAATTTGTGCTAGAGAATGAAGAAAGTTGAAAATGGACGATTTTTGGGAAAAATGGCAAGCCTATAGCCTTACTTTTTGGTCGAATTATGGTGTTTTTGGGCACTTTTTAATTTGTGCTAGAGAATGCAGAAAGTTGAAAATGGACGATTTTTGGGAAAAATGGCAAGCCTATAGCCTTACTTTTTGGTCAAATTATGGTGTTCTTGGGCACTTTTTATTTTATGCTAGAAAATGAAGGTAGTAGAAAATGGACGATTTTTGGGAAAAATGGCAAGCCTATAGCCTTACTTTTTGGTCGAATTATGGTGTTTTTGGGCACTTTTTAATTTGTGCTAGAAAATGAAGGAAATTGAAAATGGACGATTTTTGGGAAGTTGGCAAGCCTATAGCCTTACTTTTTGGTCGAATTATGGTGTTTTTGGGCACTTTTTAATTTGTGCTAGCAAATGAAGGAAGTTGAAAATGGACGATTTTGGGGGAACTTTGCAAGCCTATAGCCTTACTTTCTTGGCCAAATATGGTGTTTTTGGCAACGTTTTAATTTGTGCTAGAGAATGCAGAAAGTTGAAAATGGACGATTTTTGGAAAAATGGCAAGCCTATAGCCTTACTTTTTGGTCAAATTATGGTGTTTTGGGCACTTTTTATTTTATGCTAGAAAATGAAGAAAGTAGAAAATGGACGATTTTTGGAAAAATGGCAAGCCTATAGCCTTACTTTTTGGCCAAAAGTTGTTTTTTTTGGGCACTTTTTAATTTGTGCTAGAAAATAAGAAAGTTGAAAATGGACGATTTTTGGGAAAAATGGCAAGCCTATAGCCTTACTTTTTGGTCGAATTATGTTGTTTTTGGCGACGTTTTAATTTGTGCTAGAGAATGAAGAAAGTTGAAAATGGACGATTTTTGGGAAAAATGGCAAGCCTATAGCCTTACTTTTTGGCCAAAATATGGTGTTTTTGGGCAGTTTTTAATTTGTGCTAGAAAATGAAGGAAGTTGAAAATGGACGATTTTTGGGGAAGTTGGCAAGCCTATAGCCTTACTTTTTGGTCGAATTATGGTGTTTTTGGGCACTTTTTAATTTGTGCTAGAGAATGCAGAAAGTTGAAAATGGACGATTTTTGGGAAAAATGGCAAGCCTATAGCCTTACTTTTTGGTCAAATTATGGTGTTCTTGGGCACTTTTTATTTTATGCTAGAAAATGAAGGTAGTAGAAAATGGACGATTTTTGGGAAAAATGGCAAGCCTATAGCCTTACTTTTTGGTCGAATTATGGTGTTTTTGGGCACTTTTAATTTGTGCTAGAAAATGAAGGAAATTGAAAATGGACGATTTTTGGGGAAGTTGGCAAGCCTATAGCCTTACTTTTTGGTCGAATTATGGTGTTTTTGGGCACTTCTTAATTTGTGCTAGCAAATGAAGGAAGTTGAAAATGGACGATTTTGGGGGAACTTTGCAAGCCTATAGCCTTACTTTTTGGCCAAAATATGGTGTTTTTGGCAACGTTTTAATTTGTGCTAGAGAATGCAGAAAGTTGAAAATGGACGATTTTTGGGAAAAATGGCAAGCCTATAGCCTTACTTTTTGGTCAAATTATGGTGTTTTGGGCACTTTTTATTTTATGCTAGAAAATGAAGAAAGTAGAAAATGGACGATTTTTGGGAAAAATGGCAAGCCTATAGCCTTACTTTTTGGCCAAAAGTTGTTTTTTTTGGGCACTTTTTAATTTGTGCTAGAAAATAAGAAAGTTGAAAATGGACGATTTTTGGGAAAAATGGCAAGCCTATAGCCTTACTTTTTGGTCGAATTATGTTGTTTTTGGCGACGTTTTAATTTGTGCTAGAGAATGAAGAAAGTTGAAAATGGACGATTTTTGGGAAAAATGGCAAGCCTATAGCCTTACTTTTTGGCCAAAATATGGTGTTTTTGGGCAGTTTTTAATTTGTGCTAGAAAATGAAGGAAGTTGAAAATGGACGATTTTTGGGGAAGTTGGCAAGCCTATAGCCTTACTTTTTGGCCAAAATATGGTGTTTTTGGCAACGTTTTAATTTGTGCTAGAGAATGCAGAAAGTTGAAAATGGACGATTTTTGGGAAAAATGGCAAGCCTATAGCCTTACTTTTTGGTCGAATTATGGTGTTTTTGGGCACTTTTTAATTTGTGCTAGAGAATGAAGAAAGTTGAAAATGGACGATTTTTGGGAAAAATGGCAAGCCTATAGCCTTTTTGGTCAAAATATGGTGTTTTTGGGCACTTTTTAATTTGTGCTAGAAAATGAAGGAAGTTGAAAATGGACGATTTTTGGGAAAAATGGCAAGCCTATAGCCTTACTTTTTGGGCAAAATATGGTGTTTTTGGGCAGTTTTTAATTTGTGCTAAAGAATGAAGGAAGTTGAAAATGGACGATTTTTGGGAAAAATGGCAAGCCTATAGCCTTACTTTTTGGGCAAAATATGGTGTTTTTGGGCAGTTTTTAATTTGTGCTAGAAAATGAAGGAAGTTGAAAATGGACGATTTTGGGGAAAAATGGCAAGCCTATAGCCTTGCTTTTTGGTCGAATTATGGTGTTTTTGGCAACGTTTTAATTTGTGCTAGAAAATGAAGGTAGTTGAAAATGGACGATTTTTGGGAAAAATGGCAAGCCTATAGCCTTACTTTTTGGTCGAATTATGGTGTTTTTGGGCACTTTTTAATTTGTGCTAGAGAATGAAGAAAGTTGAAAATGGACGATTTTTGGGAAAAATGGCAAGCCTATAGCCTTACTTTTTGGTTGAATTATGGTGTTTTTGGGCACTTTTTAATTTGTGCTAAAGAATGAAGGAAGTTGAAAATGGACGATTTTTGGGAAAAATGGCAAGCCTATAGCCTTACTTTTTGGGCAAAATATGGTGTTTTTGGGCAGTTTTTAATTTGTGCTAGAAAATGAAGGAAGTTGAAAATGGACGATTTTTGGGAAAAATGGCAAGCCTATAGCCTTTTTGGTCAAAATATGGTGTTTTTGGGCACTTTTTAATTTGTGCTAGAAAATGAAGGAAGTTGAAAATGGACGATTTTTGGGAAAAATGGCAAGCCTATAGCCTTACTTTTTGGGCAAAATATGGTGTTTTTGGGCAGTTTTTAATTTGTGCTAGAAAATGAAGGAAGTTGAAAATGGACGATTTTGGGGAAAAATGGCAAGCCTATAGCCTTGCTTTTTGGTCGAATTATGGTGTTTTTGGCAACGTTTTAATTTGTGCTAGAAAATGAAGGTAGTTGAAAATGGACGATTTTTGGGAAAAATGGCAAGCCTATAGCCTTACTTTTTGGTCGAATTATGGTGTTTTTGGGCACTTTTTAATTTGTGCTAGAGAATGAAGAAAGTTGAAAATGGACGATTTTTGGGAAAAATGGCAAGCCTATAGCCTTACTTTTTGGTTGAATTATGGTGTTTTTGGGCACTTTTTAATTTGTGCTAAAGAATGAAGGAAGTTGAAAATGGACGATTTTTGGGAAAAATGGCAAGCCTATAGCCTTACTTTTTGGGCAAAATATGGTGTTTTTGGGCAGTTTTTAATTTGTGCTAGAAAATGAAGGAAGTTGAAAATGGACGATTTTGGGGAAAAATGGCAAGCCTATAGCCTTGCTTTTTGGTCGAATTATGGTGTTTTTGGCAACGTTTTAATTTGTGCTAGAAAATGAAGGTAGTTGAAAATGGACGATTTTTGGGAAAAATGGCAAGCCTATAGCCTTACTTTTTGGTCGAATTATGGTGTTTTTGGGCACTTTTTAATTTGTGCTAGAGAATGAAGAAAGTTGAAAATGGACGATTTTTGGGAAAAATGGCAAGCCTATAGCCTTACTTTTTGGTTGAATTATGGTGTTTTTGGGCACTTTTTAATTTGTGCTAAAGAATGAAGGAACTTGAAAATGGACGATTTTTGGGAAAAATGGCAAGCCTATAGCCTTACTTTTTGGGCAAAATATGGTGTTTTTGGGCAGTTTTTAATTTGTGCTAGAAAATGAAGGAAGTTGAAAATGGACGATTTTGGGGAAAAATGGCAAGCCTATAGCCTTTTTGGTCAAAATATGGTGTTTTTGGGCACTTTTTAATTTGTGCTAGAAAATGAAGGAAGTTGAAAATGGACGATTTTTGGGAAAAATGGCAAGCCTATAGCCTTACTTTTTGGGCAAAATATGGTGTTTTTGGGCAGTTTTTAATTTGTGCTAGAAAATGAAGGAAGTTGAAAATGGACGATTTTGGGGAAAAATGGCAAGCCTATAGCCTTGCTTTTTGGTCGAATTATGGTGTTTTTGGCAACGTTTTAATTTGTGCTAGAAAATGAAGGTAGTTGAAAATGGACGATTTTTGGGAAAAATGGCAAGCCTATAGCCTTACTTTTTGGTCGAATTATGGTGTTTTTGGGCACTTTTTAATTTGTGCTAGAAAATGAAGGAAGTTGAAAATGGACGATTTTTGGGAAAAATGGCAAGCCTATAGCCTTACTTTTTGGTTGAATTATGGTGTTTTTGGGCACTTTTTAATTTGTGCTAAAGAATGAAGGAAGTTGAAAATGGACGATTTTTGGGAAAAATGGCAAGCCTATAGCCTTACTTTTTGGGCAAAATATGGTGTTTTTGGGCAGTTTTTAATTTGTGCTAGAAAATGAAGGAAGTTGAAAATGGACGATTTTGGGGAAAAATGGCAAGCCTATAGCCTTGCTTTTTGGTCGAATTATGGTGTTTTTGGCAACGTTTTAATTTGTGCTAGAAAATGAAGGTAGTTGAAAATGGACGATTTTTGGGAAAAATGGCAAGCCTATAGCCTTACTTTTTGGTCGAATTATGGTGTTTTTGGGCACTTTTTAATTTGTGCTAGAGAATGAAGAAAGTTGAAAATGGACGATTTTTGGGAAAAATGGCAAGCCTATAGCCTTACTTTTTGGTTGAATTATGGTGTTTTTGGGCACTTTTTAATTTGTGCTAGAAAATGAAGAAAGTTGAAAATGGACGATTTTTGGGAAAAATGGCAAGCCTATAGCCTTACTTTTTGGTCGAATTATGGTGTTTTTGGCAACGTTTTAATTTGTGCTAGAGAATGAAGAAAGTTGAAAATGGACGATTTTTGGGAAAAATGGCAAGCCTATAGCCTTACTTTTTGGTCGAATTATGGTGTTTTTGGGCACTTTTTAATTTGTGCTAGAGAACCTAGAAAGTTGAAAATGGACGATTTTTGGGAAAAATGGCAAGCCTATAGCCTTACTTTTTGGTTGAATTATGGTGTTTTTGGGCACTTTTTAATTTGTGCTAGAGAACGAAGAAAGTTGAAAATGGACGATTTTTTGGAAAAATGGCAAGCCTATAGCCTTACTTTTTGGCCAAAACATGGTGTTTTTGGGCACTTTTTTTTTTATGCTAGAAAATGAAGGTAGTAGAAAATGGACGATTTTTAGGAAAAATGGCAAGCCTATAGCCTTACTTTTTGGGCAAAATATGGTGTTTTTGGGCAGTTTTTAATTTGTGCTAGAAAATGAAGAAAGTAGAAAATGGACGATTTTTGGGAAAAATGGCAAGCCTATAGCCTTACTTTTTGGCCAAAATGTGGTGTTTTCGGGCACTTTTTAATTTGTGCTAGAAAATGAAGGAAGTTGAAAATGGACGATTTTTGGGAAAAATGGCAAGCCTATAGCCTTACTTTTTGGTCGAATTATGGTGTTTTCGGGCACTTTTTAATTTGTGCTAGCAAATGAAGGAAGTTGAAAATGGACGATTTTGGGGGAAATTTGCAAGCCTATAGCCTTACTTTTTGGTCAAAATATGGTGTTTTTGGGCACTTTTTAATTTGTGCTAGAGAATGCAGAAAGTTGAAAATGGACGATTTTTGGGAAAAATGGCAAGCCTATAGCCTTACTTTTTGGTCAAATTATGGTGTTTTTGGGCACTTTTTATTTTATGCTAGAAAATGAAGGTAGTAGAAAATGGACGATTTTTGGGAAAAATGGCAAGCCTATAGCCTTACTTTTTGGTTGAATTATGGTGTTTTTGGGCACTTTTTAATTTGTGCTAGAGAACGAAGAAAGTTGAGAATGGACGATTTTTGGGAAAAATGGCAAGCCTATAGCCTTTTTGGTCAAAATATGGTGTTTTTGGGCAGTTTTTAATTTGTGCTAGAAAATGAAGGTAGTAGAAAATGGACGATTTTTGGGAAAAATGGCAAGCCTATAGCCTTACTTTTTGGCCAAAATATGGTGTTTTTGGGCACTTTTTTTTTTATGCTAGAAAATGAAGGTAGTAGAAAATGGACGATTTTTAGGAAAAATGGCAAGCCTATAGCCTTACTTTTTGGCCAAAATATGGTGTTTTTGGGCACTTTTTAATTTGTGCTAGAAAATGAAGAAAGTAGAAAATGGACGATTTTTGGGAAAAATGGCAAGCCTATAGCCTTGCTTTTTGGCCAAAATGTGGTGTTTTCGGGCACTTTTTAATTTGTGCTAGAGAATGAAGAAAGTTGAAAATGGACGATTTTTGGGAAAAATGGCAAGCCTATAGCCTTACTTTTTGGTCGAATTATGGTGTTTTTGGGCACTTTTTAATTTGTGCTAGAGAACCTAGAAAGTTGAAAATGGACGATTTTTGGGAAAAATGGCAAGCCTATAGCCTTACTTTTTGGTTGAATTATGGTGTTTTTGGGCACTTTTTAATTTGTGCTAGAGAACGAAGAAAGTTGAAAATGGACGATTTTTGGGAAAAATGGCAAGCCTATAGCCTTACTTTTTGGCCAAAACATGGTGTTTTTGGGCACTTTTTTTTTTATGCTAGAAAATGAAGGTAGTAGAAAATGGACGATTTTTAGGAAAAATGGCAAGCCTATAGCCTTACTTTTTGGCCAAAATATGGTGTTTTTGGGCACTTTTTAATTTGTGCTAGAAAATGAAGAAAGTAGAAAATGGACGATTTTTGGGAAAAATGGCAAGCCTATAGCCTTACTTTTTGGCCAAAATGTGGTGTTTTCGGGCACTTTTTAATTTGTGCTAGAAAATGAAGGAAGTTGAAAATGGACGATTTTTGGGAAAAATGGCAAGCCTATAGCCTTACTTTTTGGTCGAATTATGGTGTTTTCGGGCACTTTTTAATTTGTGCTAGCAAATGAAGGAAGTTGAAAATGGACGATTTTGGGGGAAATTTGCAAGCCTATAGCCTTACTTTTTGGTCAAAATATGGTGTTTTTGGGCACTTTTTAATTTGTGCTAGAGAATGCAGAAAGTTGAAAATGGACGATTTTTGGGAAAAATGGCAAGCCTATAGCCTTACTTTTTGGTCAAATTATGGTGTTTTTGGGCACTTTTTATTTTATGCTAGAAAATGAAGGTAGTAGAAAATGGACGATTTTTGGGAAAAATGGCAAGCCTATAGCCTTACTTTTTCGTTGAATTATGGTGTTTTTGGGCACTTTTTAATTTGTGCTAGAGAACGAAGAAAGTTGAGAATGGACGATTTTTGGGGAAAAATGGCAAGCCTATAGCCTTTTTGGTCAAAATATGGTGTTTTTGGGCAGTTTTTAATTTGTGCTAGAAAATGAAGGTAGTAGAAAATGGACGATTTTTGGGAAAAATGGCAAGCCTATAGCCTTACTTTTGGCCAAAATATGGTGTTTTTGGGCACTTTTTTTTTTATGCTAGAAAATGAAGGTAGTAGAAAATGGACGATTTTTAGGAAAAATGGCAAGCCTATAGCCTTACTTTTTGGGCCAAAATATGGTGTTTTTGGGCACTTTTTAATTTGTGCTAGAAAATGAAGAAAGTAGAAAATGGACGATTTTTGGGAAAAATGGCAAGCCTATAGCCTTGCTTTTTGGCCAAAATGTGGTGTTTTCGGGCACTTTTTAATTTGTGCTAGAAAATGAAGGAAGTTGAAAATGGACGATTTTTGGGAAAAATGGCAAGCCTATAGCCTTACTTTTTGGTCGAATTATGGTGTTTTCGGGCACTTTTTAATTTGTGCTAGCAAATGAAGGAAGTTGAAAATGGACGATTTTGGGGGAAATTTGCAAGCCTATAGCCTTACTTTTTTGGTCAAAATATGGTGTTTTTGGGCACTTTTTAATTTGTGCTAGAGAATGCAGAAAGTTGAAAATGGACGATTTTTGGGAAAAATGGCAAGCCTATAGCCTTACTTTTTGGTCAAATTATGGTGTTTTTGGGCACTTTTATTTTATGCTAGAAAAAGAAGGTAGTAGAAAATGGACGATTTTTGGGAAAAATGGCAAGCCTATAGCCTTACTTTTTGGTTGAATTATGGTGTTTTTGGGCACTTTTTAATTTGTGCTAGAAAATGAAGGAAGTTGAAAATGGACGATTTTTGGGGAAGTTGGCAAGCCTATAGCCTTACTTTTGGCCAGAATATGGTGTTTTTGGGCACTTTTTAATTTGTGCTAGAAAATGAAGAAAGTTGAAAATGGACGATTTTGGGGAAAAATGGCAAGCCTATAGCCTTACTTTTTGGTCAAATTATGGTGTTTTTGGGCACTTTTTAATTTGTGCTAGAAAATGAAGAAAGTTGAAAATGGACGATTTTTGGGAAAAATGGCAAGCCTATAGCCTTACTTTTTGGCCAAAATATGGTGTTTTTGGGCACTTTTTAATTTGTGCTAGAGAATGAAGAAAGTTGAAAATGGACGATTTTTGGGAAAAATGGCAAGCCTATAGCCTTACTTTTTGGTCAAATTATGGTGTTTTTGGGCACTTTTTATTTTATGCTAGAAAATGAAGGTAGTAGAAAATGGACGATTTTTGGGAAAAATGGCAAGCCTATAGCCTTACTTTTTGGTTGAATTATGGTGTTTTTGGGCACTTTTTAATTTGTGCTAGAAAATGAAGGAAGTTGAAAATGGACGATTTTTGGGGAAGTTGGCAAGCCTATAGCCTTACTTTTTGGCCAGAATATGGTGTTTTTGGGCACTTTTTAATTTGTGCTAGAAAATGAAGAAAGTTGAAAATGGACGATTTTGGGGAAGAAATGGCAAGCCTATAGCCTTACTTTTTGGTCAAATTATGGTGTTTTTGGGCACTTTTTAATTTGTGCTAGAAAATGAAGAAAGTTGAAAATGGACGATTTTTGGGAAAAATGGCAAGCCTATAGCCTTACTTTTTGATCAAATTATGGTGTTTTTGGGCACTTTTTAATTTGTGCTAGAAAATGAAGAAAGTTGAAAATGGACGATTTTTGGGAAAAATGGCAAGCCTATAGCCTTACTTTTTGGCCAAAATATGGTGTTTTTGGGCACTTTTTAATTTGTGCTAGAGAATGAAGAAAGTTGAAAATGGACGATTTTTGGGAGAAAATGGCAAGCCTATAGCCTTACTTTTTCGTTGAATTATGGTGTTTTTGGGCACTTTTTAATTTGTGCTAGAAGAATGAAGGAAGTTGAAAATGGACGATTTTGGGGGAAGTTGGCAAGCCTATAGCCTTACTTTTTGGCCAAAATATGGTGTTTTTTGGGCAGTTTTTTATTTGTGCTAGAGAATGCAGAAAGTTGAAAATGGACGATTTTTGGGAAAAATGGCAAGCCTATAGCCTTACTTTTGGTCGAATTATGGTGTTTTTGGGCACTTTTTAATTTGTGCTAGAGAATGAAGAAAGTTGAAAATGGACGATTTTTGGGAAAAATGGCAAGCCTATAGCCTTACTTTTTGGTTGAATTATGGTGTTTTTGGCAACGTTTTAATTTGTGCTAGAAAATGAAGGAAGTTGAAAATGGACGATTTTTGGGGAAGTTGGCAAGCCTATAGCCTTGCTTTTTGGTCAAATTATGGTGTTTTTGGGGACTTTTTAATTTGTGCTAGAAAATGAAGGAAGTTGAAAATGGACGATTTTGGGGGAAGTTGGCAAGCCTATAGCCTTGCTTTTTGGTCGAATTATGGTGTTTTTGGCAACGTTTTAATTTGTGCTAGAAAATGAAGGTAGTTGAAAATGGACGATTTTTGGGAAAAATGGCAAGCCTATAGCCTTACTTTTTGGTCGAATTATGGTGTTTTTGGGCACTTTTTAATTTGTGCTAGAGAATGAAGAAAGTTGAAAATGGACGATTTTTGGGAAAAATGGCAAGCCTATAGCCTTACTTTTTCGTTGAATTATGGTGTTTTTGGGCACTTTTTAATTTGTGCTAAAGAATGAAGGAAGTTGAAAATGGACGATTTTTGGGGAAGTTGGCAAGCCTATAGCCTTACTTTTTGGCCAAAATATGGTGTTTTTGGGCAGTTTTTAATTTGTGCTAGAGAATGCAGAAAGTTGAAAATGGACGATTTTTGGGAAAAATGGCAAGCCTATAGCCTTACTTTTTGGTCAAATTATGGTGTTTTTGGGCACTTTTTATTTTATGCTAGAAAATGAAGGTAGTAGAAAATGGACGATTTTTGGGAAAAATGGCAAGCCTATAGCCTTACTTTTTGGTTGAATTATGGTGTTTTTGGGCACTTTTTAATTTGTGCTAGAAAATGAAGGAAGTTGAAAATGGACGATTTTTGGGGAAGTTGGCAAGCCTATAGCCTTACTTTTTGGCCAGAATATGGTGTTTTTGGGCACTTTTTAATTTGTGCTAGAAAATGAAGAAAGTTGAAAATGGACGATTTTGGGGAAAAATGGCAAGCCTATAGCCTTACTTTTTGGTCGAATTATGGTGTTTTTGGGCACTTTTTAATTTATGCTAGAAAATGAAGAAAGTTGAAAATGGACGATTTTTGGGAAAAATGGCAAGCCTATAGCCTTACTTTTTGGTCAAATTATGGTGTTTTTGGCAACGTTTTAATTTGTGCTAGCAAATGAAGGAAGTTGAAAATGGACGATTTTTGGGGAAGTTGGCAAGCCTATAGCCTTGCTTTTTGGTCAAATTATGGTGTTTTTGGGGACTTTTTAATTTGTGCTAGAAAATGAAGGAAGTTGAAAATGGACGATTTTGGGGGAAGTTGGCAAGCCTATAGCCTTGCTTTTTGGTCGAATTATGGTGTTTTTGGCAACGTTTTAATTTGTGCTAGAAAATGAAGGTAGTTGAAAATGGACGATTTTTGGGAAAAATGGCAAGCCTATAGCCTTACTTTTTGGTCGAATTATGGTGTTTTTGGGCACTTTTTAATTTGTGCTAGAGAATGAAGAAAGTTGAAAATGGACGATTTTTGGGAAAAATGGCAAGCCTATAGCCTTACTTTTTGGTCAAATTATGGTGTTTTTGGGCACTTTTTAATTTGTGCTAGAAAATGAAGAAAGTTGAAAATGGACGATTTTTGGGAAAAATGGCAAGCCTATAGCCTTACTTTTTGGTTGAATTATGGTGTTTTTGGGCACTTTTTAATTTGTGCTAGAAAATGAAGGAAGTTGAAAATGGACGATTTTTGGGGAAGTTGGCAAGCCTATAGCCTTACTTTTTGGCCAGAATATGGTGTTTTTGGGCACTTTTTAATTTGTGCTAGAAAATGAAGAAAGTTGAAAATGGACGATTTTGGGGAAAAATGGCAAGCCTATAGCCTTACTTTTTGGCCAAAATATGGTGTTTTTGGGCACTTTTTAATTTGTGCTAGAGAATGAAGGTAGTTGAAAATGGACGATTTTTGGGAAAAATGGCAAGCCTATAGCCTTACTTTTTGGTTGAATTATGGTGTTTTTGGGCACTTTTTAATTTGTGCTAGAAAATGAAGAAAGTTGAAAATGGACGATTTTTGGGGAAGTTGGCAAGCCTATAGCCTTACTTTTTGGCCAGAATATGGTGTTTTTGGGCACTTTTTAATTTGTGCTAGAGAATGAAGGAAGTTGAAAATGGACGATTTTTGGGAAAAATGGCAAGCCTATAGCCTTACTTTTTCGTTGAATTATGGTGTTTTTGGGCACTTTTTAATTTGTGCTAGAAAATGAAGGAAGTTGAAAATGGACGATTTTTGGGAAAAATGGCAAGACTATTGCCTTACTTTTTGGGCAAAATATGGTGTTTTTGGGCAGTTTTTAATTTGTGCTAGAAAATGAAGGAAGTTGAAAATGGACGATTTTGGGGAAAAATGGCAAGCCTATAGCCTTGCTTTTTGGTCGAATTATGGTGTTTTTGGCAACGTTTTAATTTGTGCTAGAAAATGAAGGTAGTTGAAAATGGACGATTCTTGGGAAAAATGGCAAGCCTATAGCCTTACTTTTTGGTCGAATTATGGTGTTTTTGGGCACTTTTTAATTTGTGCTAGAGAATGAAGAAAGTTGAAAATGGACGATTTTTGGGAAAAATGGCAAGCCTATAGCCTTACTTTTTGGTTGAATTATGGTGTTTTTGGGCACTTTTTAATTTGTGCTAAAGAATGAAGGAAGTTGAAAATGGACGATTTTTGGGAAAAATGGCAAGCCTATAGCCTTACTTTTGGGCCAAAATATGGTGTTTTTGGGCACTTTTTAATTTGTGCTAGAGAATGCAGAAAGTTGAAAATGGACGATTTTTGGGAAAAATGGCAAGCCTATAGCCTTACTTTTTGGTCGAATTATGGTGTTTTTGGCAACGTTTTAATTTGTGCTAGAAAATGAAGGTAGTAGAAAATGGACGATTTTTGGGAAAAATGGCAAGCCTATAGCCTTACTTTTTGGTCGAATTATGGTGTTTTTGGGCACTTTTTAATTTGTGCTAGAGAATGAAGAAAGTTGAAAATGGACGATTTTTGGGAAAAATGGCAAGCCTATAGCCTTACTTTTTGGTTGAATTATGGTGTTTTTGGGCACTTTTTAATTTGTGCTAGAAAATGAAGAAAGTTGAAAATGGACGATTTTTGGGAAAAATGGCAAGCCTATAGCCTTACTTTTTGGTCGAATTATGGTGTTTTTGGCGACGTTTTAATTTGTGCTAGAGAATGAAGAAAGTTGAAAATGGACGATTTTTGGGAAAAATGGCAAGCCTATAGCCTTACTTTTTGGCCAAAATATGGTGTTTTTGGGCACTTTTTAATTTGTGCTAGAGAACGAAGAAAGTTGAAAATGGACGATTTTTGGGAAAAATGGCAAGCCTATAGCCTTACTTTTTGGTTGAATTATGGTGTTTTTGGGCACTTTTTAATTTGTGCTAGAGAACGAAGAAAGTTGAAAATGGACGATTTTTGGGAAAAATGGCAAGCCGATAGCCTTTTTGGTCAAAATATGGTGTTTTTGGGCAGTTTTTAATTTGTGCTAGAAAATGAAGGTAGTAGAAAATGGACGATTTTTGGGAAAAATGGCAAGCCTATAGCCTTACTTTTTGGCCAAAATATGGTGTTTTTGGGCACTTTTTTTTTTATGCTAGAAAATGAAGGTAGTAGAAAATGGACGATTTTTAGGAAAAATGGCAAGCCTATAGCCTTACTTTTTGGCCAAAATATGGTGTTTTTGGGCACTTTTTAATTTGTGCTAGAAAATGAAGAAAGTAGAAAATGGACGATTTTTGGGAAAAATGGCAAGCCTATAGCCTTACTTTTTGGCCAAAATGTGGTGTTTTCGGGCACTTTTTAATTTGTGCTAGAAAATGAAGGAAGTTGAAAATGGACGATTTTTGGGAAAAATGGCAAGCCTATAGCCTTACTTTTTGGTCGAATTATGGTGTTTTCGGGCACTTTTTAATTTGTGCTAGCAAATGAAGGAAGTTGAAAATGGACGATTTTGGGGGAAATTTGCAAGCCTATAGCCTTACTTTTTGGCCAGAATATGGTGTTTTTGGGCACTTTTTAATTTGTGCTAGAAAATGAAGAAAGTTGAAAATGGACGATTTTGGGGAAAAATGGCAAGCCTATAGCCTTACTTTTTGGCCAAAATATGGTGTTTTTGGGCACTTTTTAATTTGTGCTAGAGAATGAAGGTAGTTGAAAATGGACGATTTTTGGGAAAAATGGCAAGCCTATAGCCTTACTTTTTGGTTGAATTATGGTGTTTTTGGGCACTTTTTAATTTGTGCTAGAAAATGAAGAAAGTTGAAAATGGACGATTTTTGGGGAAGTTGGCAAGCCTATAGCCTTACTTTTTGGCCAGAATATGGTGTTTTTGGGCACTTTTTAATTTGTGCTAGAGAATGAAGGAAGTTGAAAATGGACGATTTTTGGGAAAAATGGCAAGCCTATAGCCTTACTTTTTCGTTGAATTATGGTGTTTTTGGGCACTTTTTAATTTGTGCTAGAAAATGAAGGAAGTTGAAAATGGACGATTTTTGGGAAAAATGGCAAGACTATTGCCTTACTTTTTGGGCAAAATATGGTGTTTTTGGGCAGTTTTTAATTTGTGCTAGAAAATGAAGGAAGTTGAAAATGGACGATTTTGGGGAAAAATGGCAAGCCTATAGCCTTGCTTTTTGGTCGAATTATGGTGTTTTTGGCAACGTTTTAATTTGTGCTAGAAAATGAAGGTAGTTGAAAATGGACGATTCTTGGGAAAAATGGCAAGCCTATAGCCTTACTTTTTGGTCGAATTATGGTGTTTTTGGGCACTTTTTAATTTGTGCTAGAGAATGAAGAAAGTTGAAAATGGACGATTTTTGGGAAAAATGGCAAGCCTATAGCCTTACTTTTTGGTTGAATTATGGTGTTTTTGGGCACTTTTTAATTTGTGCTAAAGAATGAAGGAAGTTGAAAATGGACGATTTTTGGGAAAAATGGCAAGCCTATAGCCTTACTTTTGGGCCAAAATATGGTGTTTTTGGGCACTTTTTAATTTGTGCTAGAGAATGCAGAAAGTTGAAAATGGACGATTTTTGGGAAAAATGGCAAGCCTATAGCCTTACTTTTTGGTCGAATTATGGTGTTTTTGGCAACGTTTTAATTTGTGCTAGAAAATGAAGGTAGTAGAAAATGGACGATTTTTGGGAAAAATGGCAAGCCTATAGCCTTACTTTTTGGTCGAATTATGGTGTTTTTGGGCACTTTTTAATTTGTGCTAGAGAATGAAGAAAGTTGAAAATGGACGATTTTTGGGAAAAATGGCAAGCCTATAGCCTTACTTTTTGGTTGAATTATGGTGTTTTTGGGCACTTTTTAATTTGTGCTAGAAAATGAAGAAAGTTGAAAATGGACGATTTTTGGGAAAAATGGCAAGCCTATAGCCTTACTTTTTGGTCGAATTATGGTGTTTTTGGCGACGTTTTAATTTGTGCTAGAGAATGAAGAAAGTTGAAAATGGACGATTTTTGGGAAAAATGGCAAGCCTATAGCCTTACTTTTTGGCCAAAATATGGTGTTTTTGGGCACTTTTTAATTTGTGCTAGAGAACGAAGAAAGTTGAAAATGGACGATTTTTGGGAAAAATGGCAAGCCTATAGCCTTACTTTTTGGTTGAATTATGGTGTTTTTGGGCACTTTTTAATTTGTGCTAGAGAACGAAGAAAGTTGAAAATGGACGATTTTTGGGAAAAATGGCAAGCCGATAGCCTTTTTGGTCAAAATATGGTGTTTTTGGGCAGTTTTTAATTTGTGCTAGAAAATGAAGGTAGTAGAAAATGGACGATTTTTGGGAAAAATGGCAAGCCTATAGCCTTACTTTTTGGCCAAAATATGGTGTTTTTGGGCACTTTTTTTTTTATGCTAGAAAATGAAGGTAGTAGAAAATGGACGATTTTTAGGAAAAATGGCAAGCCTATAGCCTTACTTTTTGGCCAAAATATGGTGTTTTTGGGCACTTTTTAATTTGTGCTAGAAAATGAAGAAAGTAGAAAATGGACGATTTTTGGGAAAAATGGCAAGCCTATAGCCTTACTTTTTGGCCAAAATGTGGTGTTTTCGGGCACTTTTTAATTTGTGCTAGAAAATGAAGGAAGTTGAAAATGGACGATTTTTGGGAAAAATGGCAAGCCTATAGCCTTACTTTTTGGTCGAATTATGGTGTTTTCGGGCACTTTTTAATTTGTGCTAGCAAATGAAGGAAGTTGAAAATGGACGATTTTGGGGGAAATTTGCAAGCCTATAGCCTTACTTTTTGGCCAGAATATGGTGTTTTTGGGCACTTTTTAATTTGTGCTAGAAAATGAAGAAAGTTGAAAATGGACGATTTTGGGGAAAAATGGCAAGCCTATAGCCTTACTTTTTGGTCAAATTATGGTGTTTTTGGGCACTTTTTAATTTGTGCTAGAAAATGAAGAAAGTTGAAAATGGACGATTTTTGGGAAAAATGGCAAGCCTATAGCCTTACTTTTTGGTTGAATTATGGTGTTTTTGGGCACTTTTTAATTTGTGCTAGAAAATGAAGGAAGTTGAAAATGGACGATTTTTGGGGAAGTTGGCAAGCCTATAGCCGTACTTTTTGGCCAGAATATGGTGTTTTTGGGCACTTTTTAATTTGTGCTAGAAAATGAAGAAAGTTGAAAATGGACGATTTTGGGGAAAAATGGCAAGCCTATAGCCTTACTTTTTGGTCAAATTATGGTGTTTTTGGGCACTTTTTAATTTGTGCTAGAAAATGAAGAAAGTTGAAAATGGACGATTTTTGGGAAAAATGGCAAGCCTATAGCCTTACTTTTTGGCCAAAATATGGTGTTTTTGGGCACTTTTTAATTTGTGCTAGAGAATGAAGAAAGTTGAAAATGGACGATTTTTGGGAAAAATGGCAAGCCTATAGCCTTACTTTTTCGTTGAATTATGGTGTTTTTGGGCACTTTTTAATTTGTGCTAGAAAATGAAGGAAGTTGAAAATGGACGATTTTTGGGGAAGTTGGCAAGCCTATAGCCTTACTTTTTGGCCAGAATATGGTGTTTTTGGGCACTTTTTAATTTGTGCTAGAGAATGAAGGAAGTTGAAAATGGACGATTTTTGGGAAAAATGGCAAGCCTATAGCCTTACTTTTTCGTTGAATTATGGTGTTTTTGGGCACTTTTTAATTTGTGCTAGAAAATGAAGGAAGTTGAAAATGGACGATTTTTGGGAAAAATTGCAAGCCTATAGCCTTACTTTTTGGGCAAAATATGGTGTTTTTGGGCAGTTTTTAATTTGTGCTAGAAAATGAAGGAAGTTGAAAATGGACGATTTTGGGGAAAAATGGCAAGCCTATAGCCTTGCTTTTTGGTCGAATTATGGTGTTTTTGGCAACGTTTTAATTTGTGCTAGAAAATGAAGGTAGTTGAAAATGGACGATTCTTGGGAAAAATGGCAAGCCTATAGCCTTACTTTTTGGTCGAATTATGGTGTTTTTGGGCTTTTTTTAATTTGTGCTAGAGAATGAAGAAAGTTGAAAATGGACGATTTTTGGGAAAAATGGCAAGCCTATAGCCTTACTTTTTGGTTGAATTATGGTGTTTTTGGGCACTTTTTAATTTGTGCTAAAGAATGAAGGAAGTTGAAAATGGACGATTTTTGGGAAAAATGGCAAGCCTATAGCCTTACTTTTTGGGCAAAATATGGTGTTTTTGGGCAGTTTTTAATTTGTGCTAGAAAATGAAGGAAGTTGAAAATGGACGATTTTGGGGAAAAATGGCAAGCCTATAGCCTTGCTTTTTGGTCGAATTATGGTGTTTTTGGCAACGTTTTAATTTGTGCTAGAAAATGAAGGTAGTTGAAAATGGACGATTTTTGGGAAAAATGGCAAGCCTATAGCCTTACTTTTTGGTCGAATTATGGTGTTTTTGGGCACTTTTTAATTTGTGCTAGAGAATGAAGAAAGTTGAAAATGGACGATTTTTGGGAAAAATGGCAAGCCTATAGCCTTACTTTTTGGTTGAATTATGGTGTTTTTGGGCACTTTTTAATTTGTGCTAGAAAATGAAGAAAGTTGAAAATGGACGATTTTTGGGAAAAATGGCAAGCCTATAGCCTTACTTTTTGGTCGAATTATGGTGTTTTTGGCGACGTTTTAATTTGTGCTAGAGAATGAAGAAAGTTGAAAATGGACGATTTTTGGGAAAAATGGCAAGCCTATAGCCTTACTTTTTGGCCAAAATATGGTGTTTTTGGGCACTTTTTAATTTGTGCTAGAGAACGAAGAAAGTTGAAAATGGACGATTTTTGGGAAAAATGGCAAGCCTATAGCCTTACTTTTTGGTTGAATTATGGTGTTTTTGGGCACTTTTTAATTTGTGCTAGAGAACGAAGAAAGTTGAAAATGGACGATTTTTGGGAAAAATGGCAAGCCGATAGCCTTTTTGGTCAAATTATGGTGTTTTTGGGCAGTTTTTAATTTGTGCTAGAAAATGAAGGTAGTAGAAAATGGACGATTTTTGGGAAAAATGGCAAGCCTATAGCCTTACTTTTTGGCCAAAATATGGTGTTTTTGGGCACTTTTTTTTTTATGCTAGAAAATGAAGGTAGTAGAAAATGGACGATTTTTAGGAAAAATGGCAAGCCTATAGCCTTACTTTTTGGCCAAAATATGGTGTTTTTGGGCACTTTTTAATTTGTGCTAGAAAATGAAGAAAGTAGAAAATGGACGATTTTTGGGAAAAATGGCAAGCCTATAGCCTTACTTTTTGGCCAAAATGTGGTGTTTTCGGGCACTTTTTAATTTGTGCTAGAAAATGAAGGAAGTTGAAAATGGACGATTTTTGGGAAAAATGGCAAGCCTATAGCCTTACTTTTTGGTCGAATTATGGTGTTTTCGGGCACTTTTTAATTTGTGCTAGCAAATGAAGGAAGTTGAAAATGGACGATTTTGGGGGAAATTTGCAAGCCTATAGCCTTACTTTTTGGCCAGAATATGGTGTTTTTGGGCACTTTTTAATTTGTGCTAGAAAATGAAGAAAGTTGAAAATGGACGATTTTGGGGAAAAATGGCAAGCCTATAGCCTTACTTTTTGGTCAAATTATGGTGTTTTTGGGCACTTTTTAATTTGTGCTAGAAAATGAAGAAAGTTGAAAATGGACGATTTTTGGGAAAAATGGCAAGCCTATAGCCTTACTTTTTGGTTGAATTATGGTGTTTTTGGGCACTTTTTAATTTGTGCTAGAAAATGAAGGAAGTTGAAAATGGACGATTTTTGGGGAAGTTGGCAAGCCTATAGCCTTACTTTTTGGCCAGAATATGGTGTTTTTGGGCACTTTTTAATTTGTGCTAGAAAATGAAGAAAGTTGAAAATGGACGATTTTGGGGAAAAATGGCAAGCCTATAGCCTTACTTTTTGGTCAAATTATGGTGTTTTTGGGCACTTTTTAATTTGTGCTAGAAAATGAAGAAAGTTGAAAATGGACGATTTTTGGGAAAAATGGCAAGCCTATAGCCTTACTTTTTGGCCAAAATATGGTGTTTTTGGGCACTTTTTAATTTGTGCTAGAGAATGAAGAAAGTTGAAAATGGACGATTTTGGGGGAAGTTGGCAAGCCTATAGCCTTGCTTTTTGGTCAAATTATGGTGTTTTTGGGCACTTTTTATTTTATGCTAGAAAATGAAGGTAGTAGAAAATGGACGATTTTTGGGAAAAATGGCAAGCCTATAGCCTTACTTTTGGTTGAATTATGGTGTTTTTGGGCACTTTTTAATTTGTGCTAGAAAATGAAGGAAGTTGAAAATGGACGATTTTTGGGAAAAATGGCAAGCCTATAGCCTTACTTTTTCGTTGAATTATGGTGTTTTTGGGCACTTTTTAATTTGTGCTAGAAAATGAAGGAAGTTGAAAATGGACGATTTTTGGGAAAAATTGCAAGCCTATAGCCTTACTTTTTGGGCAAAATATGGTGTTTTTGGGCAGTTTTTAATTTGTGCTAGAAAATGAAGGAAGTTGAAAATGGACGATTTTGGGGAAAAATGGCAAGCCTATAGCCTTGCTTTTTGGTCGAATTATGGTGTTTTTGGCAACGTTTTAATTTGTGCTAGAAAATGAAGGTAGTTGAAAATGGACGATTCTTGGGAAAAATGGCAAGCCTATAGCCTTACTTTTTGGTCGAATTATGGTGTTTTTGGGCTTTTTTTAATTTGTGCTAGAGAATGAAGAAAGTTGAAAATGGACGATTTTTGGGAAAAATGGCAAGCCTATAGCCTTACTTTTTGGTTGAATTATGGTGTTTTTGGGCACTTTTTAATTTGTGCTAAAGAATGAAGGAAGTTGAAAATGGACGATTTTTGGGAAAAATGGCAAGCCTATAGCCTTACTTTTTGGGCAAAATATGGTGTTTTTGGGCAGTTTTTAATTTGTGCTAGAAAATGAAGGAAGTTGAAAATGGACGATTTTGGGGAAAAATGGCAAGCCTATAGCCTTGCTTTTTGGTCGAATTATGGTGTTTTTGGCAACGTTTTAATTTGTGCTAGAAAATGAAGGTAGTTGAAAATGGACGATTTTTGGGAAAAATGGCAAGCCTATAGCCTTACTTTTTGGTCGAATTATGGTGTTTTTGGGCACTTTTTAATTTGTGCTAGAGAATGAAGAAAGTTGAAAATGGACGATTTTTGGGAAAAATGGCAAGCCTATAGCCTTACTTTTTGGTTGAATTATGGTGTTTTTGGGCACTTTTTAATTTGTGCTAGAAAATGAAGAAAGTTGAAAATGGACGATTTTTGGGAAAAATGGCAAGCCTATAGCCTTACTTTTTGGTCGAATTATGGTGTTTTTGGCGACGTTTTAATTTGTGCTAGAGAATGAAGAAAGTTGAAAATGGACGATTTTTGGGAAAAATGGCAAGCCTATAGCCTTACTTTTTGGCCAAAATATGGTGTTTTTGGGCACTTTTTAATTTGTGCTAGAGAACGAAGAAAGTTGAAAATGGACGATTTTTGGGAAAAATGGCAAGCCTATAGCCTTACTTTTTGGTTGAATTATGGTGTTTTTGGGCACTTTTTAATTTGTGCTAGAGAACGAAGAAAGTTGAAAATGGACGATTTTTGGGAAAAATGGCAAGCCGATAGCCTTTTTGGTCAAATTATGGTGTTTTTGGGCAGTTTTTAATTTGTGCTAGAAAATGAAGGTAGTAGAAAATGGACGATTTTTGGGAAAAATGGCAAGCCTATAGCCTTACTTTTTGGCCAAAATATGGTGTTTTTGGGCACTTTTTTTTTTATGCTAGAAAATGAAGGTAGTAGAAAATGGACGATTTTTAGGAAAAATGGCAAGCCTATAGCCTTACTTTTTGGCCAAAATATGGTGTTTTTGGGCACTTTTTAATTTGTGCTAGAAAATGAAGAAAGTAGAAAATGGACGATTTTTGGGAAAAATGGCAAGCCTATAGCCTTACTTTTTGGCCAAAATGTGGTGTTTTCGGGCACTTTTTAATTTGTGCTAGAAAATGAAGGAAGTTGAAAATGGACGATTTTTGGGAAAAATGGCAAGCCTATAGCCTTACTTTTTGGTTGAATTATGGTGTTTTTGGGCACTTTTTAATTTGTGCTAGAGAACGAAGAAAGTTGAAAATGGACGATTTTTGGGAAAAATGGCAAGCCGATAGCCTTTTTGGTCAAATTATGGTGTTTTTGGGCAGTTTTTAATTTGTGCTAGAAAATGAAGGTAGTAGAAAATGGACGATTTTTGGGAAAAATGGCAAGCCTATAGCCTTACTTTTTGGCCAAAATATGGTGTTTTTGGGCACTTTTTTTTTTATGCTAGAAAATGAAGGTAGTAGAAAATGGACGATTTTTAGGAAAAATGGCAAGCCTATAGCCTTACTTTTTGGCCAAAATATGGTGTTTTTGGGCACTTTTTAATTTGTGCTAGAAAATGAAGAAAGTAGAAAATGGACGATTTTTGGGAAAAATGGCAAGCCTATAGCCTTACTTTTTGGCCAAAATGTGGTGTTTTCGGGCACTTTTTAATTTGTGCTAGAAAATGAAGGAAGTTGAAAATGGACGATTTTTGGGAAAAATGGCAAGCCTATAGCCTTACTTTTTGGTCGAATTATGGTGTTTTCGGGCACTTTTTAATTTGTGCTAGCAAATGAAGGAAGTTGAAAATGGACGATTTTGGGGGAAATTTGCAAGCCTATAGCCTTACTTTTTGGCCAGAATATGGTGTTTTTGGGCACTTTTTAATTTGTGCTAGAGAATGAAGAAAGTTGAAAATGGACGATTTTGGGGAAAAATGGCAAGCCTATAGCCTTACTTTTTGGTCAAATTATGGTGTTTTTGGGCACTTTTTAATTTGTGCTAGAAAATGAAGGAAGTTGAAAATGGACGATTTTTGGGAAAAATTGCAAGCCTATAGCCTTACTTTTTGGGCAAAATATGGTGTTTTTGGGCAGTTTTTAATTTGTGCTAGAAAATGAAGGAAGTTGAAAATGGACGATTTTGGGGAAAAATGGCAAGCCTATAGCCTTGCTTTTTGGTCGAATTATGGTGTTTTTGGCAACGTTTTAATTTGTGCTAGAAAATGAAGGTAGTTGAAAATGGACGATTCTTGGGAAAAATGGCAAGCCTATAGCCTTACTTTTTGGTCGAATTATGGTGTTTTTGGGCTTTTTTTAATTTGTGCTAGAGAATGAAGAAAGTTGAAAATGGACGATTTTTGGGAAAAATGGCAAGCCTATAGCCTTACTTTTTGGTTGAATTATGGTGTTTTTGGGCACTTTTTAATTTGTGCTAAAGAATGAAGGAAGTTGAAAATGGACGATTTTTGGGAAAAATGGCAAGCCTATAGCCTTACTTTTTGGGCAAAATATGGTGTTTTTGGGCAGTTTTTAATTTGTGCTAGAAAATGAAGGAAGTTGAAAATGGACGATTTTGGGGAAAAATGGCAAGCCTATAGCCTTGCTTTTTGGTCGAATTATGGTGTTTTTGGCAACGTTTTAATTTGTGCTAGAAAATGAAGGTAGTTGAAAATGGACGATTTTTGGGAAAAATGGCAAGCCTATAGCCTTACTTTTTGGTCGAATTATGGTGTTTTTGGGCACTTTTTAATTTGTGCTAGAGAATGAAGAAAGTTGAAAATGGACGATTTTTGGGAAAAATGGCAAGCCTATAGCCTTACTTTTTGGTTGAATTATGGTGTTTTTGGGCACTTTTTAATTTGTGCTAGAAAATGAAGAAAGTTGAAAATGGACGATTTTTGGGAAAAATGGCAAGCCTATAGCCTTACTTTTTGGTCGAATTATGGTGTTTTTGGCGACGTTTTAATTTGTGCTAGAGAATGAAGAAAGTTGAAAATGGACGATTTTTGGGAAAAATGGCAAGCCTATAGCCTTACTTTTTGGCCAAAATATGGTGTTTTTGGGCACTTTTTAATTTGTGCTAGAGAACGAAGAAAGTTGAAAATGGACGATTTTTGGGAAAAATGGCAAGCCTATAGCCTTACTTTTTGGTTGAATTATGGTGTTTTTGGGCACTTTTTAATTTGTGCTAGAGAACGAAGAAAGTTGAAAATGGACGATTTTTGGGAAAAATGGCAAGCCGATAGCCTTTTTGGTCAAATTATGGTGTTTTTGGGCAGTTTTTAATTTGTGCTAGAAAATGAAGGTAGTAGAAAATGGACGATTTTTGGGAAAAATGGCAAGCCTATAGCCTTACTTTTTGGCCAAAATATGGTGTTTTTGGGCACTTTTTTTTTTATGCTAGAAAATGAAGGTAGTAGAAAATGGACGATTTTTAGGAAAAATGGCAAGCCTATAGCCTTACTTTTTGGCCAAAATATGGTGTTTTTGGGCACTTTTTAATTTGTGCTAGAAAATGAAGAAAGTAGAAAATGGACGATTTTTGGGAAAAATGGCAAGCCTATAGCCTTACTTTTTGGCCAAAATGTGGTGTTTTCGGGCACTTTTTAATTTGTGCTAGAAAATGAAGGAAGTTGAAAATGGACGATTTTTGGGAAAAATGGCAAGCCTATAGCCTTACTTTTTGGTCGAATTATGGTGTTTTCGGGCACTTTTTAATTTGTGCTAGCAAATGAAGGAAGTTGAAAATGGACGATTTTGGGGGAAATTTGCAAGCCTATAGCCTTACTTTTTGGCCAGAATATGGTGTTTTTGGGCACTTTTTAATTTGTGCTAGAAAATGAAGAAAGTTGAAAATGGACGATTTTGGGGAAAAATGGCAAGCCTATAGCCTTACTTTTTGGTCAAATTATGGTGTTTTTGGGCACTTTTTAATTTGTGCTAGAAAATGAAGAAAGTTGAAAATGGACGATTTTTGGGAAAAATGGCAAGCCTATAGCCTTACTTTTTGGTTGAATTATGGTGTTTTTGGGCACTTTTTAATTTGTGCTAGAAAATGAAGGAAGTTGAAAATGGACGATTTTTGGGGAAGTTGGCAAGCCTATAGCCTTACTTTTTGGCCAGAATATGGTGTTTTTGGGCACTTTTTAATTTGTGCTAGAAAATGAAGAAAGTTGAAAATGGACGATTTTGGGGAAAAATGGCAAGCCTATAGCCTTACTTTTTGGTCAAATTATGGTGTTTTTGGGCACTTTTTAATTTGTGCTAGAAAATGAAGAAAGTTGAAAATGGACGATTTTTGGGAAAAATGGCAAGCCTATAGCCTTACTTTTTGGCCAAAATATGGTGTTTTTGGGCACTTTTTAATTTGTGCTAGAGAATGAAGAAAGTTGAAAATGGACGATTTTGGGGGAAGTTGGCAAGCCTATAGCCTTGCTTTTTGGTCAAATTATGGTGTTTTTGGGCACTTTTTATTTTATGCTAGAAAATGAAGGTAGTAGAAAATGGACGATTTTTGGGAAAAATGGCAAGCCTATAGCCTTACTTTTTGGTTGAATTATGGTGTTTTTGGGCACTTTTTAATTTGTGCTAGAAAATGAAGGAAGTTGAAAATGGACGATTTTTGGGGAAGTTGGCAAGCCTATAGCCTTACTTTTTGGCCAGAATATGGTGTTTTTGGGCACTTTTTAATTTGTGCTAGAAAATGAAGAAAGTTGAAAATGGACGATTTTGGGGAAAAATGGCAAGCCTATAGCCTTACTTTTTGGTCAAATTATGGTGTTTTTGGGCACTTTTTAATTTGTGCTAGAAAATGAAGAAAGTTGAAAATGGACGATTTTTGGGAAAAATGGCAAGCCTATAGCCTTACTTTTTGGTCAAATTATGGTGTTTTTGGCAACGTTTTAATTTGTGCTAGAAAATGAAGGAAGTTGAAAATGGACGATTTTTGGGGAAGTTGGCAAGCCTATAGCCTTGCTTTTTGGTCAAATTATGGTGTTTTTGGGGACTTTTTAATTTGTGCTAGCAAATGAAGGAAGTTGAAAATGGACGACTTTTGGGAAAAATTGCAAGCCTATAGCCTTACTTTTTGGCCAAAATATGGTGTTTTTGGGCACTTTTTAATTTGTGCTAGAGAATGCAGAAAGTTGAAAATGGACGATTTTTGGGAAAAATGGCAAGCCTATAGCCTTACTTTTTGGTCAAATTATGGTGTTTTTGGGCACTTTTTAATTTGTGCTAGAAAATAAGAAAGTTGAAAATGGACGATTTTGGGGAAAAATGGCAAGCCTATAGCCTTACTTTTTGGTTGAATTATGGTGTTTTTGGGCACTTTTTAATTTGTGCTAGAGAATGAAGGAAGTTGAAAATGGACGATTTTTGGGGAAGTTGGCAAGCCTATAGCCTTACTTTTTGGCCAGAATATGGTGTTTTTGGGCACTTTTTAATTTGTGCTAGAAAATGAAGAAAGTTGAAAATGGACGATTTTGGGGAAAAATGGCAAGCCTATAGCCTTACTTTTTGGTCAAATTATGGTGTTTTTGGGCACTTTTTAATTTGTGCTAGAAAATGAAGAAAGTTGAAAATGGACGATTTTTGGGAAAAATGGCAAGCCTATAGCCTTACTTTTTGGTCAAATTATGGTGTTTTTGGCAACGTTTTAATTTGTGCTAGAAAATGAAGGAAGTTGAAAATGGACGATTTTTGGGGAAGTTGGCAAGCCTATAGCCTTGCTTTTTGGTCAAATTATGGTGTTTTTGGGGACTTTTTAATTTGTGCTAGCAAATGAAGGAAGTTGAAAATGGACGACTTTTGGGAAAAATTGCAAGCCTATAGCCTTACTTTTTGGCCAAAATATGGTGTTTTTGGGCACTTTTTAATTTGTGCTAGAGAATGCAGAAAGTTGAAAATGGACGATTTTTGGGAAAAATGGCAAGCCTATAGCCTTACTTTTTGGTCAAATTATGGTGTTTTTGGGCACTTTTTAATTTGTGCTAGAGAATGCAGAAAGTTGAAAATGGACGATTTTTGGGAAAAATGGCAAGCCTATAGCCTTACTTTTTGGTCAAATTATGGTGTTTTTGGGCACTTTTTATTTTATGCTAGAAAATGAAGGTAGTAGAAAATGGACGATTTTGGGGGAAGTTGGCAAGCCTATAGCCTTCCTTTTTGGTCGAATTATGGTGTTTTTGGCGACGTTTTAATTTGTGCTAGAAAATGAAGGAAGTTGAAAATGGACGATTTTTGGGGAAGTTGGCAAGCCTATAGCCTTACTTTTTGGTTGAATTATGGTGTTTTTGGGCACTTTTTAATTTGTGCTAGAAAATGAAGAAAGTTGAAAATGGACGATTTTTGGGAAAAATGGCAAGCCTATAGCCTTACTTTTTGGCCAAAATATGGTGTTTTTGGGCACTTTTTAATTTGTGCTAGAGAATGAAGAAAGTTGAAAATGGACGATTTTTGGGAAAAATGGCAAGCCTATAGCCTTACTTTTTGGTCAAATTATGGTGTTTTTGGGCACTTTTTATTTTATGCTAGAAAATGAAGGTAGTAGAAAATGGACGATTTTTGGGAAAAATGGCAAGCCTATAGCCTTACTTTTTGGTTGAATTATGGTGTTTTTGGGCACTTTTTAATTTGTGCTAGAAAGTGAAGGAAGTTGAAAATGGACGATTTTTGGGGAAGTTGGCAAGCCTATAGCCTTACTTTTTGGCCAGAATATGGTGTTTTTGGGCACTTTTTAATTTGTGCTAGAAAATGAAGAAAGTTGAAAATGGACGATTTTGGGGAAAAATGGCAAGCCTATAGCCTTACTTTTTGGTCAAATTATGGTGTTTTTGGGCACTTTTTAATTTGTGCTAGAAAATGAAGAAAGTTGAAAATGGACGATTTTTGGGAAAAATGGCAAGCCTATAGCCTTACTTTTTGGTCGAATTATGGTGTTTTCGGGCACTTTTTAATTTGTGCTAGCAAATGAAGGAAGTTGAAAATGGACGATTTTGGGGGAAATTTGCAAGCCTATAGCCTTACTTTTTGGTCAAAATATGGTGTTTTTGGGGACTTTTTAATTTGTGCTAGAAACTGAAGGAAGTTGAAAATGGACGACTTTGGGGGAAGTTGGCAAGCCTATAGCCTTGCTTTTTGGTGGAATTATGGTGTTTTTGGCGACGTTTTAATTTGTGCTAGAAAATGAAGGAAGTTGAAAATGGACGATTTTTGGGGAAGTTGGCAAGCCTATAGCCTTACTTTTTGGCCAGAATATGGTGTTTTTGGGCACTTTTTAATTTGTGCTAGAAAATGAAGGTAGTTGAAAATGGACGATTTTTGGGAAAAATGGCAAGCCTATAGCCTTACTTTTTGGTTGAATTATGGTGTTTTTGGGCACTTTTTAATTTGTGCTAGAAAATGAAGAAAGTTGAAAATGGACGATTTTTGGGAAAAATGGCAAGCCTATAGCCTTACTTTTTGGTCAAATTATGGTGTTTTTGGCGACGTTTTAATTTGTGCTAGAGAATGAAGAAAGTTGAAAATGGACGATTTTTGGGAAAAATGGCAAGCCTATAGCCTTTTTGGTCAAAATATGGTGTTTTTGGGCAGTTTTTAATTTGTGCTAGAAAATGAAGGTAGTAGAAAATGGACGATTTTTGGGAAAAATGGCAAGCCTATAGCCTTACTTTTTGGCCAAAATATGGTGTTTTTGGGCACTTTTATTTTTATGCTAGAAAATGAAGGTAGTAGAAAATGGACGATTTTTAGGAAAAATGGCAAGCCTATAGCCTTACTTTTTGGCCAAAATATGGTGTTTTTGGGCACTTTTTAATTTGTGCTAGAAAATGAAGAAAGTAGAAAATGGACGATTTTTGGGAAAAATGGCAAGCCTATAGCCTTACTTTTTGGCCAAAATGTGGTGTTTTCGGGCACTTTTTAATTTGTGCTAGAAAATGAAGGAAGTTGAAAATGGACGATTTTTGGGAAAAATGGCAAGCCTATAGCCTTACTTTTTGGTCGAATTATGGTGTTTTCGGGCACTTTTTAATTTGTGCTAGCAAATGAAGGAAGTTGAAAATGGACGATTTTGGGGGAAATTTGCAAGCCTATAGCCTTACTTTTTGGTCAAAATATGGTGTTTTTGGGCACTTTTTAATTTGTGCTAGAGAATGCAGAAAGTTGAAAATGGACGATTTTTGGGAAAAATGGCAAGCCTATAGCCTTACTTTTTGGTCAAATTATGGTGTTTTTGGGCACTTTTTATTTTATGCTAGAAAATGAAGGTAGTAGAAAATGGACGATTTTGGGGGAAGTTGGCAAGCCTATAGCCTTCCTTTTTGGTCGAATTATGGTGTTTTTGGCGACGTTTTAATTTGTGCTAGAAAATGAAGGAAGTTGAAAATGGACGATTTTTGGGGAAGTTGGCAAGCCTATAGCCTTACTTTTTGGTTGAATTATGGTGTTTTTGGGCACTTTTTAATTTGTGCTAGAAAATGAAGGAAGTTGAAAATGGACGATTTTTGGGGAAGTTGGCAAGCCTATAGCCTTACTTTTTGGCCAGAATATGGTGTTTTTGGGCACTTTTTACTTTGTGCTAGAAAATGAAGGAAGTTGAAAATGGACGATTTTTGGGAAAAATGGCAAGCCTATAGCCTTACTTTTTGGTCAAATTATGGTGTTTTTGGGCACTTTTAAATTTGTGCTAGAAAATGAAGAAAGTTGAAAATGGACGATTTTTGGGAAAAATGGCAAGCCTATAGCCTTACTTTTTGGCCAAAATATGGTGTTTTTGGGCACTTTTTAATTTGTGCTAGAGAATGAAGAAAGTTGAAAATGGACGATTTTTGGGAAAAATGGCAAGCCTATAGCCTTACTTTTTGGTCAAATTATGGTGTTTTTGGGCACTTTTTATTTTATGCTAGAAAATGAAGGTAGTAGAAAATGGACGATTTTTGGGAAAAATGGCAAGCCTATAGCCTTACTTTTTGGTTGAATTATGGTGTTTTTGGGCACTTTTTAATTTGTGCTAGAAAATGAAGGAAGTTGAAAATGGACGATTTTTGGGGAAGTTGGCAAGCCTATAGCCTTACTTTTTGGTCAAATTATGGTGTTTTTGGGCACTTTTTAATTTGTGCTAGAAAATGAAGAAAGTTGAAAATGGACGATTTTGGGGAAAAATGGCAAGCCTATAGCCTTGCTTTTTGGTCGAATTATGGTGTTTTTGGGCACTTTTTAATTTGTGCTAGAGAATGAAGAAAGTTGAAAATGGACGATTTTGGGGGAAGTTGGCAAGCCTATAGCCTTGCTTTTTGGTCAAATTATGGTGTTTTTGGGCACTTTTTATTTTATGCTAGAAAATGAAGGTAGTAGAAAATGGACGATTTTTGGGAAAAATGGCAAGCCTATAGCCTTACTTTTTGGTTGAATTATGGTGTTTTTGGGCACTTTTTAATTTGTGCTAGAAAGTGAAGGAAGTTGAAAATGGACGATTTTTGGGGAAGTTGGCAAGCCTATAGCCTTACTTTTTGGCCAGAATATGGTGTTTTTGGGCACTTTTTAATTTGTGCTAGAAAATGAAGAAAGTTGAAAATGGACGATTTTGGGGAAAAATGGCAAGCCTATAGCCTTACTTTTTGGTCAAATTATGGTGTTTTTGGGCACTTTTTAATTTGTGCTAGAAAATGAAGAAAGTTGAAAATGGACGATTTTTGGGAAAAATGGCAAGCCTATAGCCTTACTTTTTGGTCAAATTATGGTGTTTTTGGCAACGTTTTAATTTGTGCTAGAAAATGAAGGAAGTTGAAAATGGACGATTTTTGGGGAAGTTGGCAAGCCTATAGCCTTGCTTTTTGGTCGAATTATGGTGTTTTTGGGGACTTTTTAATTTGTGCTAGCAAATGAAGGAAGTTGAAAATGGACGACTTTTGGGAAAAATTGCAAGCCTATAGCCTTACTTTTTGGCCAAAATATGGTGTTTTTGGGCACTTTTTAATTTGTGCTAGAGAATGCAGAAAGTTGAAAATGGACGATTTTTGGGAAAAATGGCAAGCCTATAGCCTTACTTTTTGGTCAAATTATGGTGTTTTTGGGCACTTTTTAATTTGTGCTAGAAAATAAAAAAGTTGAAAATGGACGATTTTTGGGAAAAATGGCAAGCCTATAGCCTTACTTTTTGGTTGAATTATGGTGTTTTTGGGCACTTTTTAATTTGTGCTAGAGAATGAAGGAAGTTGAAAATGGACGATTTTTGGGGAAGTTGGCAAGCCTATAGCCTTACTTTTTGGCCAGAATATGGTGTTTTTGGGCACTTTTTAATTTGTGCTAGAAAATGAAGAAAGTTGAAAATGGACGACTTTGGGGAAAAATGGCAAGCCTATAGCCTTACTTTTTGGTCAAATTATGGTGTTTTTGGGCACTTTTTAATTTGTGCTAGAAAATGAAGAAAGTTGAAAATGGACGATTTTTGGGAAAAATGGCAAGCCTATAGCCTTACTTTTTGGTCAAATTATGGTGTTTTTGGCAACGTTTTAATTTGTGCTAGAAAATGAAGGAAGTTGAAAATGGACGATTTTTGGGGAAGTTGGCAAGCCTATAGCCTTGCTTTTTGGTCAAATTATGGTGTTTTTGGGGACTTTTTAATTTGTGCTAGCAAATGAAGGAAGTTGAAAATGGACGACTTTTGGGAAAAATTGCAAGCCTATAGCCTTACTTTTTGGCCAAAATATGGTGTTTTTGGGCACTTTTTAATTTGTGCTAGAGAATGCAGAAAGTTGAAAATGGACGATTTTTGGGAAAAATGGCAAGCCTATAGCCTTACTTTTTGGTCAAATTATGGTGTTTTTGGGCACTTTTTAATTTGTGCTAGAAAATGAAGGTAGTAGAAAATGGACGATTTTTGGGAAAAATGGCAAGCCTATAGCCTTACTTTTTGGTTGAATTATGGTGTTTTTGGGCACTTTTTAATTTGTGCTAGAAAATGAAGGAAGTTGAAAATGGACGATTTTTGGGGAAGTTGACAAGCCTATAGCCTTACTTTTTGGCCAGAATATGGTGTTTTTGGGCACTTTTTAATTTGTGCTAGAAAATGAAGAAAGTTGAAAATGGACGATTTTGGGGAAAAATGGCAAGCCTATAGCCTTACTTTTTGGTCAAATTATGGTGTTTTTGGGCACTTTTTAATTTGTGCTAGAAAATGAAGAAAGTTGAAAATGGACGATTTTTGGGAAAAATGGCAAGCCTATAGCCTTACTTTTTGGCCAAAATATGGTGTTTTTGGGCACTTTTTAATTTGTGCTAGAGAATGAAGAAAGTTGAAAATGGACGATTTTTGGGAAAAATGGCAAGCCTATAGCCTTACTTTTTGGTCAAATTATGGTGTTTTTGGGCACTTTTTATTTTATGCTAGAAAATGAAGGTAGTAGAAAATGGACGATTTTTGGGAAAAATGGCAAGCCTATAGCCTTACTTTTTGGTTGAATTATGGTGTTTTTGGGCACTTTTTAATTTGTGCTAGAAAGTGAAGGAAGTTGAAAATGGACGATTTTTGGGGAAGTTGGCAAGCCTATAGCCTTACTTTTTGGCCAGAATATGGTGTTTTTGGGCACTTTTTAATTTGTGCTAGAAAATGAAGAAAGTTGAAAATGGACGATTTTGGGGAAAAATGGCAAGCCTATAGCCTTACTTTTTGGTCAAATTATGGTGTTTTTGGGCACATTTTAATTTGTGCTAGAAAATGAAGAAAGTTGAAAATGGACGATTTTTGGGAAAAATGGCAAGCCTATAGCCTTACTTTTTGGTCAAATTATGGTGTTTTTGGCAACGTTTTAATTTGTGCTAGAAAATGAAGGAAGTTGAAAATGGACGATTTTTGGGGAAGTTGGCAAGCCTATAGCCTTGCTTTTTGGTCAAATTATGGTGTTTTTGGGCACTTTTTAATTTGTGCTAGAAACTGAAGGAAGTTGAAAATGGACGACTTTGGGGGAAGTTGGCAAGCCTATAGCCTTGCTTTTTGGTCGAATTATGGTGTTTTTGGCGACGTTTTAATTTGTGCTAGAAAATGAAGGAAGTTGAAAATGGACGATTTTTGGGGAAGTTGGCAAGCCTATAGCCTTACTTTTTGGCCAGAATATGGTGTTTTCGGGCACTTTTTAATTTGTGCTAGAAAATGAAGGTAGTTGAAAATGGACGATTTTTGGGAAAAATGGCAAGCCTATAGCCTTACTTTTTGGTTGAATTATGGTGTTTTTGGGCACTTTTTAATTTGTGCTAGAAAATGAAGAAAGTTGAAAATGGACGATTTTTGGGAAAAATGGCAAGCCTATAGCCTTACTTTTTGGTCGAATTATGGTGTTTTTGGCGACGTTTTAATTTGTGCTAGAGAATGAAGAAAGTTGAAAATGGACGATTTTTGGGAAAAATGGCAAGCCTATAGCCTTTTTGGTCAAAATATGGTGTTTTTGGGCAGTTTTTAATTTGTGCTAGAAAATGAAGGTAGTAGAAAATGGACGATTCTTGGGAAAAATGGCAAGCCTATAGCCTTACTTTTTGGCCAAAATATGGTGTTTTTGGGCACTTTTTTTTTTATGCTAGAAAATGAAGGTAGTAGAAAATGGACGATTTTTAGGAAAAATGGCAAGCCTATAGCCTTACTTTTTGGCCAAAATATGGTGTTTTTGGGCACTTTTTAATTTGTGCTAGAAAATGAAGAAAGTAGAAAATGGACGATTTTTGGGAAAAATGGCAAGCCTATAGCCTTACTTTTTGGCCAAAATGTGGTGTTTTCCGGCACTTTTTAATTTGTGCTAGAAAATGAAGGAAGTTGAAAATGGACGATTTTTGGGAAAAATGGCAAGCCTATAGCCTTACTTTTTGGTCGAATTATGGTGTTTTCGGGCACTTTTTAATTTGTGCTAGCAAATGAAGGAAGTTGAAAATGGACGATTTTGGGGGAAATTTGCAAGCCTATAGCCTTACTTTTTGGTCAAAATATGGTGTTTTTGGGCACTTTTTAATTTGTGCTAGAGAATGCAGAAAGTTGAAAATGGACGATTTTTGGGAAAAATGGCAAGCCTATAGCCTTACTTTTTGGTCAAATTATGGTGTTTTTGGGCACTTTTTATTTTATGCTAGAAAATGAAGGTAGTAGAAAATGGACGATTTTGGGGGAAGTTGGCAAGCCTATAGCCTTCCTTTTTGGTCGAATTATGGTGTTTTTGGCGACGTTTTAATTTGTGCTAGAAAATGAAGGAAGTTGAAAATGGACGATTTTTGGGGAAGTTGGCAAGCCTATAGCCTTACTTTTTGGTTGAATTATGGTGTTTTTGGGCACTTTTTAATTTGTGCTAGAAAATGAAGGAAGTTGAAAATGGACGATTTTTGGGGAAGTTGGCAAGCCTATAGCCTTACTTTTTGGCCAGAATATGGTGTTTTTGGGCACTTTTTAATTTGTGCTAGAAAATGAAGAAAGTTGAAAATGGACGATTTTGGGGAAAAATGGCAAGCCTATAGCCTTACTTTTTGGTCAAATTATGGTGTTTTTGGGCACTTTTAAATTTGTGCTAGAAAATGAAGAAAGTTGAAAATGGACGATTTTTGGGAAAAATGGCAAGCCTATAGCCTTACTTTTTGGCCAAAATATGGTGTTTTTGGGCACTTTTTAATTTGTGCTAGAGAATGAAGAAAGTTGAAAATGGACGATTTTTGGGAAAAATGGCAAGCCTATAGCCTTACTTTTTGGTCAAATTATGGTGTTTTTGGGCACTTTTTATTTTATGCTAGAAAATGAAGGTAGTAGAAAATGGACGATTTTTGGGAAAAATGGCAAGCCTATAGCCTTACTTTTTGGTTGAATTATGGTGTTTTTGGGCACTTTTTAATTTGTGCTAGAAAGTGAAGGAAGTTGAAAATGGACGATTTTTGGGGAAGTTGGCAAGCCTATAGCCTTACTCTTTGGCCAGAATATGGTGTTTTTGGGCACTTTTTAATTTGTGCTAGAAAATGAAGAAAGTTGAAAATGGACGATTTTGGGGAAAAATGGCAAGCCTATAGCCTTACTTTTTGGTCAAATTATGGTGTTTTTGGGCACTTTTTAATTTGTGCTAGAAAATGAAGAAAGTTGAAAATGGACGATTTTTGGGAAAAATGGCAAGCCTATAGCCTTACTTTTTGGTCAAATTATGGTGTTTTTGGCAACGTTTTAATTTGTGCTAGAAAATGAAGGAAGTTGAAAATGGACGATTTTTGGGGAAGTTGGCAAGCCTATAGCCTTGCTTTTTGGTCAAATTATGGTGTTTTTGGGGACTTTTTAATTTGTGCTAGAAACTGAAGGAAGTTGAAAATGGACGACTTTGGGGGAAGTTGGCAAGCCTATAGCCTTGCTTTTTGGTGGAATTATGGTGTTTTTGGCGACGTTTTAATTTGTGCTAGAAAATGAAGGAAGTTGAAAATGGACGATTTTTGGGGAAGTTGGCAAGCCTATAGCCTTACTTTTTGGCCAGAATATGGTGTTTTTGGGCACTTTTTAATTTGTGCTAGAAAATGAAGGTAGTTGAAAATGGACGATTTTTGGGAAAAATGGCAAGCCTATAGCCTTACTTTTTGGTTGAATTATGGTGTTTTTGGGCACTTTTTAATTTGTGCTAGAAAATGAAGAAAGTTGAAAATGGACGATTTTTGGGAAAAATGGCAAGCCTATAGCCTTACTTTTTGGTCGAATTATGGTGTTTTTGGCGACGTTTTAATTTGTGCTAGAGAATGAAGAAAGTTGAAAATGGACGATTTTTGGGAAAAATGGCAAGCCTATAGCCTTTTTGGTCAAAATATGGTGTTTTTGGGCAGTTTTTAATTTGTGCTAGAAAATGAAGGTAGTAGAAAATGGACGATTCTTGGGAAAAATGGCAAGCCTATAGCCTTACTTTTTGGCCAAAATATGGTGTTTTTGGGCACTTTTTTTTTTATGCTAGAAAATGAAGGTAGTAGAAAATGGACGATTTTTAGGAAAAATGGCAAGCCTATAGCCTTACTTTTTGGCCAAAATATGGTGTTTTTGGGCACTTTTTAATTTGTGCTAGAAAATGAAGAAAGTAGAAAATGGACGATTTTTGGGAAAAATGGCAAGCCTATAGCCTTACTTTTTGGCCAAAATGTGGTGTTTTCGGGCACTTTTTAATTTGTGCTAGAAAATGAAGGAAGTTGAAAATGGACGATTTTTGGGAAAAATGGCAAGCCTATAGCCTTACTTTTTGGTCGAATTATGGTGTTTTCGGGCACTTTTTAATTTGTGCTAGCAAATGAAGGAAGTTGAAAATGGACGATTTTGGGGGAAATTTGCAAGCCTATAGCCTTACTTTTTGGTCAAAATATGGTGTTTTTGGGCACTTTTTAATTTGTGCTAGAGAATGCAGAAAGTTGAAAATGGACGATTTTTGGGAAAAATGGCAAGCCTATAGCCTTACTTTTTGGTCAAATTATGGTGTTTTTGGGCACTTTTTATTTTATGCTAGAAAATGAAGGTAGTAGAAAATGGACGATTTTGGGGGAAGTTGGCAAGCCTATAGCCTTCCTTTTTGGTCGAATTATGGTGTTTTTGGCGACGTTTTAATTTGTGCTAGAAAATGAAGGAAGTTGAAAATGGACGATTTTTGGGAAAAATGGCAAGCCTATAGCCTTACTTTTTGGTCGAATTATGGTGTTTTCGGGCACTTTTTAATTTGTGCTAGCAAATGAAGGAAGTTGAAAATGGACGATTTTGGGGGAAATTTGCAAGCCTATAGCCTTACTTTTTGGTCAAAATATGGTGTTTTTGGGCACTTTTTAATTTGTGCTAGAGAATGCAGAAAGTTGAAAATGGACGATTTTTGGGAAAAATGGCAAGCCTATAGCCTTACTTTTTGGTCAAATTATGGTGTTTTTGGGCACTTTTTATTTTATGCTAGAAAATGAAGGTAGTAGAAAATGGACGATTTTGGGGGAAGTTGGCAAGCCTATAGCCTTCCTTTTTGGTCGAATTATGGTGTTTTTGGCGACGTTTTAATTTGTGCTAGAAAATGAAGGAAGTTGAAAATGGACGATTTTTGGGGAAGTTGGCAAGCCTATAGCCTTACTTTTTGGTTGAATTATGGTGTTTTTGGGCACTTTTTAATTTGTGCTAGAAAATGAAGGAAGTTGAAAATGGACGATTTTTGGGGAAGTTGGCAAGCCTATAGCCTTACTTTTTGGCCAGAATATGGTGTTTTTGGGCACTTTTTAATTTGTGCTAGAAAATGAAGAAAGTTGAAAATGGACGATTTTGGGGAAAAATGGCAAGCCTATAGCCTTTTTGGTCAAAATATGGTGTTTTTGGGCAGTTTTTAATTTGTGCTAGAAAATGAAGGTAGTAGAAAATGGACGATTCTTGGGAAAAATGGCAAGCCTATAGCCTTACTTTTTGGCCAAAATATGGTGTTTTTGGGCACTTTTTTTTTTATGCTAGAAAATGAAGGTAGTAGAAAATGGACGATTTTTAGGAAAAATGGCAAGCCTATAGCCTTACTTTTTGGCCAAAATATGGTGTTTTTGGGCACTTTTTAATTTGTGCTAGAAAATGAAGAAAGTAGAAAATGGACGATTTTTGGGAAAAATGGCAAGCCTATAGCCTTACTTTTTGGCCAAAATGTGGTGTTTTCGGGCACTTTTTAATTTGTGCTAGAAAATGAAGGAAGTTGAAAATGGACGATTTTTGGGAAAAATGGCAAGCCTATAGCCTTACTTTTTGGTCGAATTATGGTGTTTTCGGGCACTTTTTAATTTGTGCTAGCAAATGAAGGAAGTTGAAAATGGACGATTTTGGGGGAAATTTGCAAGCCTATAGCCTTACTTTTTGGTCAAAATATGGTGTTTTTGGGCACTTTTTAATTTGTGCTAGAGAATGCAGAAAGTTGAAAATGGACGATTTTTGGGAAAAATTGCAAGCCTATAGCCTTACTTTTTGGTCAAATTATGGTGTTTTTGGGCACTTTTTATTTTATGCTAGAAAATGAAGGTAGTAGAAAATGGACGATTTTGGGGGAAGTTGGCAAGCCTATAGCCTTCCTTTTTGGTCGAATTATGGTGTTTTTGGCGACGTTTTAATTTGTGCTAGAAAATGAAGGAAGTTGAAAATGGACGATTTTTGGGAAAAATGGCAAGCCTATAGCCTTACTTTTTGGTCGAATTATGGTGTTTTCGGGCACTTTTTAATTTGTGCTAGCAAATGAAGGAAGTTGAAAATGGACGATTTTGGGGGAAATTTGCAAGCCTATAGCCTTACTTTTTGGTCAAAATATGGTGTTTTTGGGCACTTTTTAATTTGTGCTAGAGAATGCAGAAAGTTGAAAATGGACGATTTTTGGGAAAAATGGCAAGCCTATAGCCTTACTTTTTGGTCAAATTATGGTGTTTTTGGGCACTTTTTATTTTATGCTAGAAAATGAAGGTAGTAGAAAATGGACGATTTTGGGGGAAGTTGGCAAGCCTATAGCCTTCCTTTTTGGTCGAATTATGGTGTTTTTGGCGACGTTTTAATTTGTGCTAGAAAATGAAGGAAGTTGAAAATGGACGATTTTTGGGGAAGTTGGCAAGCCTATAGCCTTACTTTTTGGTTGAATTATGGTGTTTTTGGGCACTTTTTAATTTGTGCTAGAAAATGAAGGAAGTTGAAAATGGACGATTTTTGGGGAAGTTGGCAAGCCTATAGCCTTACTTTTTGGCCAGAATATGGTGTTTTTGGGCACTTTTTAATTTGTGCTAGAAAATGAAGAAAGTTGAAAATGGACGATTTTGGGGAAAAATGGCAAGCCTATAGCCTTACTTTTTGGTCAAATTATGGTGTTTTTGGGCACTTTTAAATTTGTGCTAGAAAATGAAGAAAGTTGAAAATGGACGATTTTTGGGAAAAATGGCAAGCCTATAGCCTTACTTTTTGGCCAAAATATGGTGTTTTTGGGCACTTTTTAATTTGTGCTAGAGAATGAAGAAAGTTGAAAATGGACGATTTTTGGGAAAAATGGCAAGCCTATAGCCTTACTTTTTGGTCAAATTATGGTGTTTTTGGGCACTTTTTATTTTATGCTAGAAAATGAAGGTAGTAGAAAATGGACGATTTTTGGGAAAAATGGCAAGCCTATAGCCTTACTTTTTGGTTGAATTATGGTGTTTTTGGGCACTTTTTAATTTGTGCTAGAAAATGAAGGAAGTTGAAAATGGACGATTTTTGGGGAAGTTGGCAAGCCTATAGCCTTACTTTTTGGTCAAATTATGGTGTTTTTGGGCACTTTTTAATTTGTGCTAGAAAATGAAGAAAGTTGAAAATGGACGATTTTGGGGAAAAATGGCAAGCCTATAGCCTTACTTTTTGATCAAATTATGGTGTTTTTGGGCACTTTTTAATTTGTGCTAGAAAATGAAGAAAGTTGAAAATGGACGATTTTTGGGAAAAATGGCAAGCCTATAGCCTTACTTTTTGGTCAAATTATGGTGTTTTTGGCAACGTTTTAATTTGTGCTAGAAAATGAAGGAAGTTGAAAATGGACGATTTTTGGGGAAGTTGGCAAGCCTATAGCCTTGCTTTTTGGTCATATTATGGTGTTTTTGGGCACTTTTTAATTTGTGCTAGAAAATGAAGGAAGTTGAAAATGGACGATTTTGGGGGAAGTTGGCAAGCCAATAGCCTTGCTTTTTGGTCAAATTATGGTGTTTTTGGGGACTTTTTAATTTGTGCTAGAAAATGAAGGAAGTTGAAAATGGACGATTTTGGGGGAAGTTGGCAAGCCTATAGCCTTGCTTTTTGGTCGAATTATGGTGTTTTTGGCAACGTTTTAATTTGTGCTAGAAAATGAAGGTAGTTGAAAATGGACGATTTTTGGGAAAAATGGCAAGCCTATAGCCTTACTTTTTGGTCGAATTAT
Organism: Pseudorhiza aurosa; assembly: GCA_964026355.1. NCBI lineage: Eukaryota > Metazoa > Cnidaria > Scyphozoa > Rhizostomeae > Lychnorhizidae > Pseudorhiza > Pseudorhiza aurosa. The sequence goes on from OZ032122.1 coordinate 5,132,342, forward strand.
GGTGTTTTTGGGCACTTTTTAATTTGTGCTAGAGAATGAAGAAAGTTGAAAATGGACGATTTTTGGGAAAAATGGCAAGCCTATAGCCTTACTTTTTGGTTGAATTATGGTGTTTTTGGGCACTTTTTAATTTGTACTAGAAAATGAAGGAAGTTGAAAATGGACGATTTTTGGGGAAGTTGGCAAGCCTATAGCCTTACTTTTTGGCCAGAATATGGTGTTTTTGGGCACTTTTTAATTTGTGCTAGAAAATGAAGAAAGTTGAAAATGGACGATTTTGGGGAAAAATGGCAAGCCTATAGCCTTACTTTTTGGTCAAATTATGGTTTTTTTGGGCACTTTTTAATTTTTGCTAGAAAATGAAGAAAGTTGAAAATGGACGATTTTTGAGAAAAATGGCAAGCCTATAGCCTTACTTTTTGGCCAAAATATGGTGTTTTTGGGCACTTTTTAATTTGTGCTAGAGAATGAAGAAAGTTGAAAATGGACGATTTTTGGGAAAAATGGCAAGCCTATAGCCTTACTTTTTGGTTGAATTATGGTGTTTTTGGGCACTTCTTAATTTGTGCTAAAGAATGAAGGAAGTTGAAAATGGACGATTTTTGGGAAAAATGGCAAGCCTATAGCCTTACTTTTTGGGCAAATTATGGTGTTTTTGGGCAGTTTTTAATTTGTGCTAGAAAATGAAGGAAGTTGAAAATGGACGATTTTGGGGGAAGTTGGCAAGCCTATAGCCTTACTTTTTGGCCAAAATATGGTGTTTTCGGGCACTTTTTAATTTGTGCTAGAAAATGAAGGAAGTTGAAAATGGACGATTTTTGGGAAAAATGGCAAGCCTATAGCCTTACTTTTTGGTCGAATTATGGTGTTTTCGGGCACTTTTTAATTTGTGCTAGCAAATGAAGGAAGTTGAAAATGGACGATTTTGGGGGAAATTTGCAAGCCTATAGCCTTACTTTTTGGTCAAAATATGGTGTTTTTGGGCACTTTTTAATTTGTGCTAGAGAATGCAGAAAGTTGAAAATGGACGATTTTTGGGAAAAATGGCAAGCCTATAGCCTTACTTTTTGGCCAAAATATGGTGTTTTTGGGCACTTTTTAATTTGTGCTAGAAAATGAAGGTAGTAGAAAATGGACGATTTTTAGGAAAAATGGCAAGCCTATAGCCTTACTTTTTGGTTGAATTATGGTGTTTTTGGGGACTTTTTAATTTGTGCTAGAAAATGAAGGAAGTTGAAAATGGACGATTTTTGGGGAAAATGGCAAGCCTATAGCCTTACTTTTTGGTCAAATTATGGTGTTTTTGGCAACGTTTTAATTTGTGCTAGAAAATGAAGGAAGTTGAAAATGGACGATTTTTGGGGAAGTTGGCAAGCCTATAGCCTTGCTTTTTGGTCAAATTATGGTGTTTTTGGCAACGTTTTAATTTGTGCTAGAAAATGAAGGAAGTTGAAAATGGACGATTTTGGGGGAAGTTGGCAAGCCTATAGCCTTGCCTTTTGGTCGAATTATGGTGTTTTTGGCAACGTTTTAATTTGTGCTAGAAAATGAAGGTAGTTGAATATGGACGATTTTGGGGGAAATTTGCAAGCCTATAGCCTTACTTTTTGGTCAAAATATGGTGTTTTTGGGCACTTTTTAATTTGTGCTAGAAAATGAAGAAAGTAGAAAATGGACGATTTTTGGGAAAAATGGCAAGCCTATAGCCTTACTTTTTGGCCAAAATATGGTGTTTTCGGGCACTTTTTAATTTGTGCTAGAGAATTAAGGAAGTTGAAAATGGACGATTTTTGGGAAAAATGGCAAGCCTATAGCCTTACTTTTTGGTCAAAATATGGTGTTTTTGGGCACTTTTTAATTTGTGCTAGAAAATGAAGGTAGTAGAAAATGGACGATTTTTGGGAAAAATGGCAAGCCTATAGCCTTACTTTTTGGCCAAAATATGGTGTTTTTGGGCACTTTTTTTTTTATGCTAGAAAATGAAGGTAGTAGAAAATGGACAATTTTTAGGAAAAATGGCAAGCCTATAGCCTTACTTTTTGGCCAAAATATGGTGTTTTTGGGCACTTTTTAATTTGTGCTAGAAAATGAAGAAAGTTGAAAATGGACGATTTTTGGGAAAAATGGCAAGCCTATAGCCTTACTTTTTGGCCAAAATATGGTGTTTTTGGGCAGTTTTTAATTTGTGCTGGAAAATGAAGGAAGTTGAAAATGGACGATTTTTGGGAAAAATGGCAAGCCTATAGCCTTACTTTTTGGCCAAAATATGGTGTTTTTGGGCACTTTTTAATTTGTGCTAGAAAATGAAGGAAGTTGAAAATGGACGATTTTTGGGAAAAATGGCAAGCCTATAGCCTTACTTTTTTGTCGAATTATGGTGTTTTTGGGCACTTTTTAATTTGTGCTAGAAAATGAAGAAAGTAGAAAATGGACGATTTTTGGGAAAAATGGCAAGCCTATAGCCTTACTTTTTGGCCAAAATATGGTGTTTTTGGGCACTTTTTAATTTGTGCTAGAGAATTAAGGAAGTTGAAAATGGACGATTTTTGGGAAAAATGGCAAGCCTATAGCCTTACGTTTTGGCCAAAATGTGGTGTTTTCGGGCACTTTTTAATTTGTGCTAGAAAATGAAGGAAGTTGAAAATGGACGATTTTTGGGAAAAATGGCAAGCCTATAGCCTTACTTTTTGGTCGAATTATGGTGTTTTTGGGCACTTTTTAATTTGTGCTAGCAAATGAAGGAAGTTGAAAATGGACGATTTTGGGGGAAATTTGCAAGCCTATAGCCTTACTTTTTGGTCAAAATATGGTGTTTTTGGGCACTTTTTAATTTGTGCTAGAGAATGGAGAAAGTTGAAAATGGACGATTTTTGGGAAAAATGGCAAGCCTATAGCCTTACTTTTTGGTCAAATTATGGTGTTTTTGGGCACTTTTTATTTTATGCTAGAAAATGAAGGTAGTAGAAAATGGACGATTTTTGGGAAAAATGGCAAGCCTATAGCCTTACTTTTTGGTGGAATTATGGTGTTTTTGGGCACTTTTTAATTTGTGCTAGAAAATGAAGGAAGTTGAAAATGGACGATTTTTGGGGAAGTTGGCAAGCCTATAGCCTTACTTTTTGGCCAGAATATGGTGTTTTTGGGCACTTTTTAATTTGTGCTAGAAAATGAAGAAAGTTGAAAATGGACGATTTTGGGGAAAAATGGCAAGCCTATAGCCTTACTTTTTGGTCGAATTATGGTGTTTTTGGGCACTTTTTAATTTGTGCTAGAGAATGGAGAAAGTTGAAAATGGACGATTTTTGGGAAAAATGGCAAGCCTATAGCCTTACTTTTTGGTCAAATTATGGTGTTTTTGGGCACTTTTTATTTTATGCTAGAAAATGAAGGTAGTAGAAAATGGACGATTTTTGGGAAAAATGGCAAGCCTATAGCCTTACTTTTTGGTTGAATTATGGTGTTTTTGGGCACTTTTTAATTTGTGCTAGAAAATGAAGGAAGTTGAAAATGGACGATTTTTGGGGAAGTTGGCAAGCCTATAGCCTTACTTTTTGGCCAGAATATGGTGTTTTTGGGCACTTTTTAATTTGTGCTAGAAAATGAAGAAAGTTGAAAATGGACGATTTTGGGGAAAAATGGCAAGCCTATAGCCTTACTTTTTGGTCGAATTATGGTGTTTTTGGGCACTTTTTAATTTGTGCTAGAAAATGAAGAAAGTTGAAAATGGACGATTTTTGGGAAAAATGGCAAGCCTATAGCCTTACTTTTTGGCCAAAATATGGTGTTTTTGGGCAGTTTTTAATTTGTGCTAGAAAATGAAGAAAGTTGAAAATGGACGATTTTTGGGGAAGTTTGCAAGCCTATAGCCTTACTTTTTGGTCGAATTATGGTGTTTTTGGGCACTTTTTAATTTGTGCTAGAAAATGAAGGTAGTAGAAAATGGACGATTTTTGGGAAAAATGGCAAGCCTATAGCCTTACTTTTTGGCCAAAATATGGTGTTTTTGGGCACTTTTTTTTTTATGCTAGAAAATGAAGGTAGTAGAAAATGGACGATTTTTGGGAAAAATGGCAAGCCTATAGCCTTACTTTTTGGCCAAAATATGGTGTTTTTGGGGACTTTTTAATTTGTGCTAGAAAATGAAGGAAGTTGAAAATGGACGATTTTTGGGAAAAATGGCAAGCCTATAGCCTTGCTTTTTGGTCGAATTATGGTGTTTTTGGCAACGTTTTAATTTGTGCTAGAAAATGAAGGAAGTTGAAAATGGACGATTTTTGGGAAAAATGGCAAGCCTATAGCCTTGCTTTTTGGTCGAATTATGGTGTTTTTGGGCACTTTTTAATTTGTGCTAGAGAATGAAGAAAGTTGAAAATGGACGATTTTTGGGAAAAATGGCAAGCCTATAGCCTTACTTTTTGGCCAAAATATGGTGTTTTTGGGCACTTTTTAATTTGTGCTAGAGAACGAAGAAAGTTGAAAATGGACGATTTTTGGGAAAAATGGCAAGCCTATAGCCTTACTTTTTGGTTGAATTATGGTGTTTTTGGGCACTTTTTAATTTGTGCTAGAGAACGAAGAAAGTTGAAAATGGACGATTTTTGGGAAAAATGGCAAGCCTATAGCCTTACTTTTTGGTCAAAATATGGTGTTTTTGGGCACTTTTTAATTTGTGCTAGAAAATGAAGGTAGTAGAAAATGGACGATTTTTGGGAAAAATGGCAAGCCTATAGCCTTACTTTTTGGTCAAATTATGGTGTTTTTGGGCACTTTTTAATTTGTGCTAGAAAATGAAGAAAGTTGAAAATGGACGATTTTTGGGAAAAATGGCAAGCCTATAGCCTTACTTTTTGGCCAAAATATGGTGTTTTTGGGCACTTTTTAATTTGTGCTAGAGAACGAAGAAAGTTGAAAATGGACGATTTTTGGGAAAAATGGCAAGCCTATAGCCTTACTTTTTGGTCAAATTATGGTGTTTTTGGGCACTTTTTATTTTATGCTACAAAATGAAGGTAGTAGAAAATGGACGATTTTTGGGAAAAATGGCAAGCCTATAGCCTTACTTTTTGGTTGAATTGTGGTGTTTTTGGGCACTTTTTAATTTGTGCTAGAAAATGAAGGAAGTTGAAAATGGACGATTTTTGGGGAAGTTGGCAAGCCTATAGCCTTACTTTTTGGCCAGAATATGGTGTTTTTGGGCACTTTTTAATTTGTGCTAGAAAATGAAGAAAGTTGAAAATGGACGATTTTTGGGAAAAATGGCAAGCCTATAGCCTTACTTTTTGGTCGAATTATGGTGTTTTTGGGCACTTTTTAATTTGTGCTAGAAAATGAAGAAAGTTGAAAATGGACGATTTTTGGGAAAAATGGCAAGCCTATAGCCTTACTTTTTGGTTGAATTATGGTGTTTTTGGGCACTTTTTAATTTGTGCTAGAAAATGAAGAAAGTTGAAAATGGACGATTTTGGGGGAAGTTGGCAAGCCTATAGCCTTACTTTTTGGTTGAATTATGGTGTTTTTGGGCACTTTTTAATTTGTGCTAGAAAATGAAGGAAGTTGAAAATGGACGATTTTTGGGGAAGTTGGCAAGCCTATAGCCTTACTTTTTGGCCAGAATATGGTGTTTTTGGGCACTTTTTAATTTGTGCTAGAAAATGAAGGAAGTTGAAAATGGACGATTTTTGGGAAAAATGGCAAGCCTATAGCCTTACTTTTTGGTTGAATTATGGTGTTTTTGGGGACTTTTTAATTTGTGCTAGAAAATGAAGGAAGTTGAAAATGGACGATTTTTGGGGAAGTTGGCAAGCCTATAGCCTTACTTTTTGGCCAGAATATGGTGTTTTTGGGCACTTTTTAATTTGTGCTAGAAAATGAAGGAAGTTGAAAATGGACGATTTTTGGGAAAAATGGCAAGCCTATAGCCTTACTTTTTGGTCAAATTATGGTGTTTTTGGCAACGTTTTAATTTGTGCTAGAAAATGAAGGAAGTTGAAAATGGACGATTTTTGGGAAAAATGGCAAGCCTATAGCCTTACTTTTTGGTCAAAATATGGTGTTTTTGGGCACTTTTTAATTTGTGCTAGAAAATGAAGGTAGTAGAAAATGGACGATTTTTGGGAAAAATGGCAAGCCTATAGCCTTACTTTTTGGTCGAATTATGCTGTTTTTGGGGACTTTTTAATTTGTGCTAGAAAATGAAGGTAGTTGAAAATGGACGATTTTTGGGAAAAATGGCAAGCCTATAGCCATACATTTTGGTCGAATTATGGTGTTTTTGGGCACTTTTTAATTTGTGCTAGAGAATGAAGAAAGTTGAAAATGGACGATTTTTGGGAAAAATGGCAAGCCTATAGCCTTACTTTTTGGCCAAAATATGGTGTTTTTGGGCACTTTTTAATTTGTGCTAGAGAACGAAGAAAGTTGAAAATGGACGATTTTTGGGAAAAATGGCAAGCCTATAGCCTTACTTTTTGGCCAAAATATGGTGTTTTTGGGCACTTTTTAATTTGTGCTGGAAAATGAAGGTAGTAGAAAATGGACGATTTTTGGGAAAAATGGCAAGCCTATAGCCTTACTTTTTGGCCAAAATATGGTGTTTTTGGGCACTTTTTAATTTGTGCTAGAAAATGAAGAAAGTTGAAAATGGACGATTTTGGGGGAAGTTGGCAAGCCTATAGCCTTACTTTTTGGTTGAATTATGGTGTTTTTGGGCACTTTTTAATTTGTGCTAGAAAATGAAGGAAGTTGAAAATGGACGATTTTTGGGGAAGTTGGCAAGCCTATAGCCTTACTTTTTGGCCAGAATATGGTGTTTTTGGCAACGTTTTAATTTGTGCTAGAAAATGAAGGAAGTTGAAAATGGACGATTTTTGGGAAAAATGGCAAGCCTATAGCCTTACTTTTTGGTTGAATTATGGTGTTTTTGGGCACTTTTTAATTTGTGCTAGAAAATGAAGGAAGTTGAAAATGGACGATTTTTGGGGAAGTTGGCAAGCCTATAGCCTTACTTTTTGGCCAGAATATGGTGTTTTTGGGCACTTTTTAATTTGTGCTAGAAAATGAAGGAAGTTGAAAATGGACGATTTTTGGGAAAAATGGCAAGCCTATAGCCTTACTTTTTGGTCAAATTATGGTGTTTTTGGCAACGTTTTAATTTGTGCTAGAAAATGAAGGAAGTTGAAAATGGACGATTTTTGGGAAAAATGGCAAGCCTATAGCCTTACTTTTTGGTCAAAATATGGTGTTTTTGGGCACTTTTTAATTTGTGCTAGAAAATGAAGGTAGTAGAAAATGGACGATTTTTGGGAAAAATGGCAAGCCTATAGCCTTACTTTTTGGTCGAATTATGCTGTTTTTGGGGACTTTTTAATTTGTGCTAGAAAATGAAGGTAGTTGAAAATGGACGATTTTTGGGAAAAATGGCAAGCCTATAGCCATACATTTTGGTCGAATTATGGTGTTTTTGGGCACTTTTTAATTTGTGCTAGAGAATGAAGAAAGTTGAAAATGGACGATTTTTGGGAAAAATGGCAAGCCTATAGCCTTACTTTTTGGCCAAAATATGGTGTTTTTGGGCACTTTTTAATTTGTGCTAGAGAACGAAGAAAGTTGAAAATGGACGATTTTTGGGAAAAATGGCAAGCCTATAGCCTTACTTTTTGGCCAAAATATGGTGTTTTTGGGCACTTTTTAATTTGTGCTGGAAAATGAAGGTAGTAGAAAATGGACGATTTTTGGGAAAAATGGCAAGCCTATAGCCTTACTTTTTGGCCAAAATATGGTGTTTTTGGGCACTTTTTAATTTGTGCTAGAAAATGAAGAAAGTTGAAAATGGACGATTTTGGGGGAAGTTGGCAAGCCTATAGCCTTACTTTTTGGTTGAATTATGGTGTTTTTGGGCACTTTTTAATTTGTGCTAGAAAATGAAGGAAGTTGAAAATGGACGATTTTTGGGGAAGTTGGCAAGCCTATAGCCTTACTTTTTGGCCAGAATATGGTGTTTTTGGCAACGTTTTAATTTGTGCTAGAAAATGAAGGAAGTTGAAAATGGACGATTTTTGGGAAAAATGGCAAGCCTATAGCCTTACTTTTTGGTTGAATTATGGTGTTTTTGGGCACTTTTTAATTTGTGCTAGAAAATGAAGGAAGTTGAAAATGGACGATTTTTGGGGAAGTTGGCAAGCCTATAGCCTTACTTTTTGGCCAGAATATGGTGTTTTTGGGCAGTTTTTAATTTGTGCTAGAAAATGAAGGTAGTTGAAAATGGACGATTTTTGGGAAAAATGGCAAGCCTATAGCCTTACTTTTTGGTTGAATTATGGTGTTTTTGGGCACTTTTTAATGTGTGCTAGAAAATGAAGAAAGTTGAAAATGGACGATTTTTGGGAAAAATGGCAAGCCTATAGCCTTACTTTTTGGTCGAATTATGGTGTTTTTGGCGACGTTTTAATTTGTGCTAGAGAATGCAGAAAGTTGAAAATGGACGATTTTTGGGAAAAATGGCAAACCTATAGCCTTACTTTTTGGCCAAAATATGGTGTTTTTGGGCATTTTTTAATTTGTGCTAGAGAACGAAGAAAGTTGAAAATGGACGATTTTTGGGAAAAATGGCAAGCCTATAGCCTTACTTTTTTGTTAAATTATGGTGTTTTTTGGCACTTTTTAATTTGTGCTAGAAAATGAAGAAAGTTGAAAATGGACGATTTTTGGGAAAAATGGCAAGCCTATAGCCTTACTTTTTGGTCGAATAATGGTGTTTTTGGCGACGTTTTAATTTGTGCTAGAGAATGCAGAAAGTTGAAAATGGACGATTTTTGGGAAAAATGGCAAACCTATAGCCTTACTTTTTGGCCAAAATATGGTGTTTTTGGGCAGTTTTTAATTTGTGCTAGAAAATGAAGGTAGTAGAAAATGGACGATTTTTGGGAAAAATGGCAAGCCTATAGCCTTACTTTTTGGCCAAAATATGGTGTTTTTGGGCACTTTTTAATTTGTGCTAGAAAATGAAGGAAGTTGAAAATGGACGATTTTTGGGAAAAATGGCAAGCCTATAGCCTTACTTTTTGGCCAAAATATGGTGTTTTCGGGCACTTTTTAATTTGTGCTAGAGAATGAAGGAAGTTGAAAATGGACGATTTTTGGGAAAAATGGCAGGCCTATAGCCTTACTTTTTGGTCAAATTATGGTGTTTTTGGGCACTTTTTATTTTATGCTAGAAAATGAAGGTAGTAGAAAATGGACGATTTTTGGGAAAAATGGCAAGCCTATAGCCTTACTTTTTGGTCAAATTATGGTGTTTTTGGGCACTTTTTAATTTGTGCTAGAAAATGAAGGAAGTTGAAAATGGACGATTTTGGGGGAAGTTGGCAAGCCTATAGCCTTGCTTTTTGGCCAGAATATGGTGTTTTTGGGCACTTTTTAATTTGTGCTAGAAAATGAAGCAAGTTGAAAATGGACGATTTTTGGGAAAAATGGCAAGCCTATAGCCTTACTTTTTGGCCAAAATATGGTGTTTTCGGGCACTTTTTAATTTGTGCTAGAGAATGAAGGTAGTAGAAAATGGACGATTTTTGGGAAAAATGGCAAGCCTATAGCCTTACTTTTTCGTTGAATTATGGTGTTTTTGGGCACTTTTTAATTTGTGCTAGAAAATGAAGGAAGTTGAAAATGGACGATTTTTGGGAAAAATGGCAAGCCTATAGCCTTACTTTTTGGTCAAATTATGGTGTTTTTGGCAACGTTTTAATTTGTGCTAGAAAATGAAGGAAGTTGAAAATGGACGATTTTTGGGAAAAATGGCAAGCCTATAGCCTTACTTTTTGGTTGAATTATGGTGTTTTTGGGGACTTTTTAATTTGTGCTAGAAAATGAAGGAAGTTGAAAATGGACGATTTTTGGGGAAGTTGGCAAGCCTATAGCCTTACTTTTTGGCCAGAATATGGTGTTTTTGGGCACTTTTTAATTTGTGCTAGAGAATGAAGGAAGTTGCAAATGGACGATTTTTGGGAAAAATGGCAAGCCTATAGCCTTACTTTTTGGTTGAATTATGGTGTTTTTGGGCACTTTTTAATTTGTGCTAGAAAATGAAGGAAGTTGAAAATGGACGATTTTTGGGGAAGTTGGCAAGCCTATAGCCTTACTTTTTGGCCAAAATATGGTGTTTTCGGGCACTTTTTAATTTGTGCTAGAGAATGAAGGAAGTTGAAAATGGACGATTTTTGGGAAAAATGGCAAGCCTATAGCCTTACTTTTTGGTCGAATTATGGTGTTTTTGGGCACTTTTTAATTTGTGCTAGCAAATGAAGAAAGTAGAAAATGGACGATTTTTGGGAAAAATGGCAAGCCTATAGCCTTACTTTTTGGCCAAAATATGGTGTTTTTGGGCGCTTTTTAATTTGTGCTAGAGAATGCAGAAAGTTGAAAATGGACGATTTTTGGGAAAAATGGCAAGCCTATAGCCTTACTTTTTGGTCAAATTATGGTGTTTTTGGGCACTTTTTATTTTATGCTAGAAAATGAAGGTAGTAGAAAATGGACGATTTTTGGGAAAAATGGCAAGCCTATAGCCTTACTTTTTGGTTGAATTATGGTGTTTTTGGGCACTTTTTAATTTGTGCTAGAAAATGAAGGAAGTTGAAAATGGACGATTTTTGGGGAAGTTGGCAAGCCTATAGCCTTACTTTTTGGCCAGAATATGGTGTTTTTGGGCACTTTTTAATTTGTGCTAGAAAATGAAGAAAGTTGAAAATGGACGATTTTGGGGAAAAATGGCAAGCCTATAGCCTTACTTTTTGGTCGAATTATGGTGTTTTTGGGCACTTTTTAATTTGTGCTAGAAAATGAAGGAAGTAGAAAATGGACGATTTTTGGGAAAAATGGCAAGCCTATAGCCTTACTTTTTGGTTGAATTATGGTGTTTTTGGGCACTTTTTAATTTGTGCTAGAAAATGAAGGAAGTTGAAAATGGACGATTTTTGGGGAAGTTGGCAAGCCTATAGCCTTACTTTTTGGCCAGAATATGGTGTTTTTGGGCAGTTTTTAATTTGTGCTAGAAAATGAAGGTAGTTGAAAATGGACGATTTTTGGGAAAAATGGCAAGCCTATAGCCTTACTTTTTGGTTGAATTATGGTGTTTTTGGGCACTTTTTAATGTGTGCTAGAAAATGAAGAAAGTTGAAAATGGACGATTTTTGGGAAAAATGGCAAGCCTATAGCCTTACTTTTTGGTCGAATTATGGTGTTTTTGGCGACGTTTTAATTTGTGCTAGAGAATGCAGAAAGTTGAAAATGGACGATTTTTGGGAAAAATGGCAAACCTATAGCCTTACTTTTTGGCCAAAATATGGTGTTTTTGGGCATTTTTTAATTTGTGCTAGAGAACGAAGAAAGTTGAAAATGGACGATTTTTGGGAAAAATGGCAAGCCTATAGCCTTACTTTTTTGTTAAATTATGGTGTTTTTTGGCACTTTTTAATTTGTGCTAGAAAATGAAGAAAGTTGAAAATGGACGATTTTTGGGAAAAATGGCAAGCCTATAGCCTTACTTTTTGGTCGAATAATGGTGTTTTTGGCGACGTTTTAATTTGTGCTAGAGAATGCAGAAAGTTGAAAATGGACGATTTTTGGGAAAAATGGCAAACCTATAGCCTTACTTTTTGGCCAAAATATGGTGTTTTTGGGCAGTTTTTAATTTGTGCTAGAAAATGAAGGTAGTAGAAAATGGACGATTTTTGGGAAAAATGGCAAGCCTATAGCCTTACTTTTTGGCCAAAATATGGTGTTTTTGGGCACTTTTTAATTTGTGCTAGAAAATGAAGGAAGTTGAAAATGGACGATTTTTGGGAAAAATGGCAAGCCTATAGCCTTACTTTTTGGCCAAAATATGGTGTTTTCGGGCACTTTTTAATTTGTGCTAGAGAATGAAGGAAGTTGAAAATGGACGATTTTTGGGAAAAATGGCAGGCCTATAGCCTTACTTTTTGGTCAAATTATGGTGTTTTTGGGCACTTTTTATTTTATGCTAGAAAATGAAGGTAGTAGAAAATGGACGATTTTTGGGAAAAATGGCAAGCCTATAGCCTTACTTTTTGGTCAAATTATGGTGTTTTTGGGCACTTTTTAATTTGTGCTAGAAAATGAAGGAAGTTGAAAATGGACGATTTTGGGGGAAGTTGGCAAGCCTATAGCCTTGCTTTTTGGCCAGAATATGGTGTTTTTGGGCACTTTTTAATTTGTGCTAGAAAATGAAGCAAGTTGAAAATGGACGATTTTTGGGAAAAATGGCAAGCCTATAGCCTTACTTTTTGGCCAAAATATGGTGTTTTCGGGCACTTTTTAATTTGTGCTAGAGAATGAAGGTAGTAGAAAATGGACGATTTTTGGGAAAAATGGCAAGCCTATAGCCTTACTTTTTCGTTGAATTATGGTGTTTTTGGGCACTTTTTAATTTGTGCTAGAAAATGAAGGAAGTTGAAAATGGACGATTTTTGGGAAAAATGGCAAGCCTATAGCCTTACTTTTTGGTCAAATTATGGTGTTTTTGGCAACGTTTTAATTTGTGCTAGAAAATGAAGGAAGTTGAAAATGGACGATTTTTGGGAAAAATGGCAAGCCTATAGCCTTACTTTTTGGTTGAATTATGGTGTTTTTGGGGACTTTTTAATTTGTGCTAGAAAATGAAGGAAGTTGAAAATGGACGATTTTTGGGGAAGTTGGCAAGCCTATAGCCTTACTTTTTGGCCAGAATATGGTGTTTTTGGGCACTTTTTAATTTGTGCTAGAGAATGAAGGAAGTTGCAAATGGACGATTTTTGGGAAAAATGGCAAGCCTATAGCCTTACTTTTTGGTTGAATTATGGTGTTTTTGGGCACTTTTTAATTTGTGCTAGAAAATGAAGGAAGTTGAAAATGGACGATTTTTGGGGAAGTTGGCAAGCCTATAGCCTTACTTTTTGGCCAAAATATGGTGTTTTCGGGCACTTTTTAATTTGTGCTAGAGAATGAAGGAAGTTGAAAATGGACGATTTTTGGGAAAAATGGCAAGCCTATAGCCTTACTTTTTGGTCGAATTATGGTGTTTTTGGGCACTTTTTAATTTGTGCTAGCAAATGAAGAAAGTAGAAAATGGACGATTTTTGGGAAAAATGGCAAGCCTATAGCCTTACTTTTTGGCCAAAATATGGTGTTTTTGGGCGCTTTTTAATTTGTGCTAGAGAATGCAGAAAGTTGAAAATGGACGATTTTTGGGAAAAATGGCAAGCCTATAGCCTTACTTTTTGGTCAAATTATGGTGTTTTTGGGCACTTTTTATTTTATGCTAGAAAATGAAGGTAGTAGAAAATGGACGATTTTTGGGAAAAATGGCAAGCCTATAGCCTTACTTTTTGGTTGAATTATGGTGTTTTTGGGCACTTTTTAATTTGTGCTAGAAAATGAAGGAAGTTGAAAATGGACGATTTTTGGGGAAGTTGGCAAGCCTATAGCCTTACTTTTTGGCCAGAATATGGTGTTTTTGGGCACTTTTTAATTTGTGCTAGAAAATGAAGAAAGTTGAAAATGGACGATTTTGGGGAAAAATGGCAAGCCTATAGCCTTACTTTTTGGTCGAATTATGGTGTTTTTGGGCACTTTTTAATTTGTGCTAGAAAATGAAGAAAGTTGAAAATGGACGATTTTTGGGAAAAATGGCAAGCCTATAGCCTTACTTTTTGGCCAAAATATGGTGTTTTTGGGCAGTTTTTAAGTTGTGCTAGAAAATGAAGAAAGTTGAAAATGGACGATTTTTGGGAAAAATTGCAAGCCTATAGCCTTACTTTTTGGTCGAATTATGGTGTTTTTGGGCACTTTTTAATTTGTGCTAGAAAATGAGGGAAGTTGAAAATGGACGATTTTTGGGGAAAATGGCAAGCCTATAGCCTTACTTTTTGGTCAAATTATGGTGTTTTTGGCAACGTTTTAATTTGTGCTAGAAAATGAAGGAAGTTGAAAATGGAGGATTTTTGGGGAAGTTGGCAAGCCTATAGCCTTGCTTTTTGGTCAAATTATGGTGTTTTTGGCAACGTTTTAATTTGTGCTAGAAAATGAAGGAAGTTGAAAATGGACGATTTTGGGGGAAGTTGGCAAGCCTATAGCCTTACTTTTTGGCCAAAATATGGTGTTTTTGGGCACTTTTTAATTTGTGCTAGAAAATGAAGAAAGTTGAAAATGGACGATTTTTGGGAAAAATGGCAAGCCTATAGCCTTACTTTTGGGCCAAAATATGGTGTTTTTGGGCAGTTTTTAATTTGTGCTAGAAAATGAAGAAAGTAGAAAATGGACGATTTTTGGGAAAAATGGCAAGCCTATAGCCTTACTTTTTGGCCAAAATATGGTGTTTTCGGGCACTTTTTAATTTGTGCTAGAAAATGAAGGAAGTTGAAAATGGACGATTTTTGGGAAAAATGGCAAGCCTATAGCCTTACTTTTGGGCCAAAATATGGTGTTTTTGGGCACTTTTTAATTTGTGCTAGAGAATGCAGAAAGTTGAAAATGGACGATTTTTGGGAAAAATGGCAAGCCTATAGCCTTACTTTTTGGTTGAATTATGGTGTTTTTGGGCACTTTTTAATTTGTGCTAGAAAATGAAGGAAGTTGAAAATGGACGATTTTGGGGGAAATTGGCAAGCCTATAGCCTTACTTTTTGGTCGAATTATGGTGTTTTTGGCGACGCTTTAATTTGTGCGAGAAAATGAAGGAAGTAGAAAATGGACGTTTTTTGGGAAAAATGTCAAGCCTATAGCCTTACTTTTGGGCCAAAATATGGTGTTTTTGGGCACTTTTTAAGTTGTGCTAGAAAATGAAGGAAGTTGAAAATGGACGATTTTTGGGAAAAATGGCAAGCCTTTAGCCTTACTTTTTGGTCGAATTATGGTGTTTTTGGGCACTTTTTAATTTGTGCTAGAAAATGAAGGAAGTAGAAAATGGACGATTTTTGGGAAAAATGGCAAGCCTATAGCCTTACTTTTTGGTCGAATTATGGTGTTTTTGGGCACTTTTTAATTTTTGCTAGAAAATGAAGAAAGTTGAAAATGGACGATTTTTGGGAAAAATGGCAAGCCTATAGCCTTACTTTTTGGTCGAATTATGGTGTTTTTGGGCACTTTTTAATTTGTGCTAGAAAATGAAGGAAGTAGAAAATGGACGATTTTTGGGAAAAATGGCAAGCCTATAGCCTTACTTTTTGGTCGAATTATGGTGTTTTTGGGCACTTTTTAATTTGTGCTAGAAAATGAAGAAAGTTGAAAATGGACGATTTTTGGGAAAAATGGCAAGCCTATAGCCTTACTTTTTGGCCAAAATATGGTGTTTTTGGGCAGTTTTTAATTTGTGCTAGAAAATGAAGAAAGTAGAAAATGGACGATTTTTGGGAAAAATGGCAAGCCTATAGCCTTACTTTTTGGCCAAAATATGGTGTTTTCGGGCACTTTTTAATTTGTGCTAGCAAATGAAGGAAGTTGAAAATGGACGATTTTTGGGGAAATTTGCAAGCCTATAGCCTTACTTTTTGGCCAAAATATGGTGTTTTTGGGCACTTTTTAATTTGTGCTAGAGAATGGAGAAAGTTGAAAATGGACGATTTTTGGGAAAAATGGCAAGCCTATAGCCTTACTTTTTGGTCGAATTATGGTGTTTTTGGGCACTTTTTAATTTGTGCTAGAAAATGAAGAAAGTTGAAAATGGACGATTTTTGGGAAAAATGGCAAGCCTATAGCCTTACTTTTTGGCCAAAATATGGTGTTTTTGGGCAGTTTTTTATTTGTGCTAGAAAATGAAGAAAGTAGAAAATGGACGATTTTTGGGAAAAATGGCAAGCCTATAGCCTTACTTTTTGGCCAAAATATGGTGTTTTCGGGCACTTTTTAATTTGTGCTAGAAAATGAAGGAAGTTGAAAATGGACGATTTTTGGGAAAAATGGCAAGCCTATAGCCTTACTTTTTGGTCGAATTATGGTGTTTTTGGGCACTTTCTAATTTGTGCTAGCAAATGAAGGAAGTTGAAAATGGACGATTTTGGGGGAAATTTGCAATCCTATAGCCTTACTTTTTGGCCAAAATATGGTGTTTTTGGGCACTTTTTAATTTGTGCTAGAGAATGCAGAAAGTTGAAAATGGACGATTTTTGGGAAAAATGGCAAGCCTATAGCCTTACTTTTTGGCCAAAAGATGGTGTTTTTGGGCACTTTTTAATTTGTGCTAGAAAATGAAGATAGTTGAAAATGGACGATTTTTGGGAAAAATGGCAAGCCTATAGCCTTACTTTTTGGTCAAATTATGGTGTTTTTGGGCACTTCTTAATTTGTGCTAGAAAATGAAGGAAGTTGAAAATGGACGATTTTGGGGGAAATTGGCAAGCCTATAGCCTTACTTTTTGGTCGAATTATGGTGTTTTTGGGGACTTTTTAATTTGTGCTAGAGAATGAAGAAAGTTGAAAATGGACGATTTTTGGGAAAAATGGCAAGCCTATAGCCTTACTTTTTGGTCGAATTATGGTGTTTTTGGGCACTTTTTAATTTGTGCTAGAAAATGAAGGAAGTAGAAAATGGACGATTTTTGGGAAAAATGGCAAGCCTATAGCCTTACTTTTTGGTCGAATTATGGTGTTTTTGGGCACTTTTTAATTTGTGCTAGAAAATGAAGAAAGTTGAAAATGGACGATTTTTGGGAAAAATGGCAAGGCTATAGCCCTACCTTTAGGTGAAAAGTCGGTTTTCTTCGAATTTTTTTTACACTGGTTGTAGGTAGTAAGTATAGCCGAGAGGAGGAGTCTTTTTTGGTTCAAAATGATGAGGCTATAGGTTCAATTGTTAATAGCAAAATTGAGGACGAAGTTGCTCTCTTTTATTCTACGCACTAATGGATGGAGTAAATTGAGAAATGGTGAGATGTTCATGAATAGGTTTATATTCATAGAAAATGTGAGATATTACAGAACACATCGGTTTACTATCATCGCGGTTGGTATCCTCCTCTTGGTAGAAATGTACCTCCTATCATTGAATGAGCGAAACCACCTGTCATCATACCACCTCTCATTCCTCGTCCATCTCCAACCAAGGTTATATTACTGGTTTGGTTGATCGGATTATTTACATCCATGTCTAATCCACGTCCTGGTGGACCACCACGTCCTTGAGGTGCACCTCGCCCAGGTGGTCCGCCGCGACCCGGTCCTCCTCTTCCACGGGCAAAAGACTGGTTCTTGCCTTTAGCAGGGGGTGATTTCGGTCGTAGTGTTTCGATCTCATTACTGCTTCCTACTAGGTAATCATCTGGTCCATTGTTGAAGTAGTTCAAATACGTCTCAGTGGAGAAATTTGAGCTAGAAAGATCGGGTCCAACGGAAAGCCAACCTGGAAGGTAAGAGAACAATTAGACGGAAATGATAGAAACATGTTGTTAGTATATATAATTAAATGCATTACATCTACATGTTACCATCGTATTTAGGACTTATTTTCAACATTCTGAATCCTTTGACCAATAAATGTGGCAGAAAAAGATGAAGGTACTGATTAAATTTATGATTCGGTGAGAAAAGAAGCACAGTGAAAGACTTAGTCCTTTTCACAGAAACAAGAAACTGTAAAACATCACTACACTTTTACCTGGCCTCAACGTGCTATCATTACCAAAGACATTCAGTCTTCTACGGCCTAAGCAAAAGTGCTCAATGATATGAAAGATCTCTTCCGGTTTCTCCTGACTTCCAAATTCAGGCTAGAAAAATGAAACGATATTGTCAGTTAATGATGTGCTTTCCTCTGAATATGACTTTATCAATCGTCCATCGTGGCATTGGTTATTAAGTTAATTATAAAGCTGCAATTCCCATCTCACGCCTTGATCGAAAAACATTCCATTGATACTTTGGCTTCTATCTCAATCGCTCCTCATAAGAATTCCATTCCCTTAGAAAACTTTAAGTCTTGTCTATGGATTCTGCTGGGATTGATGAACCAGTATACTAGGTACTGCAGATATCTCAAAAACTGGGCAAACAGTTGGTCAAGAAATGGAATGAGTATTTCTTCGATACTAGACAGGTGCACCAGACAGTATCAGATTGTAAAAGACTTCATCTTGTGGCAGTCTTCAGAGACTCTTCGAGTCGGACATTGAAATGAACAGACTTATATCAAACAACTACGTGAAGACCTGCCAGGATTGGAAATGGAAGAACCTTGTTGAATGAACAAACTTTTTGATGATCAAACTTCTGATCCCGGCAAAACCAGCCGAACTATGATGACGATGAAATTTTCGATGAAAAGCAAAAAGAATGCCATCGAACGCAATACCTCTTCTGTGATGATAATATCCAGATCCACATTGGCATGTATAAAATCGAAATCAGTGCTCCTCCTCACGGTTCCTTTTATACCCATAAGACAATGCTCCTTCGTGTGCTGCAAGACTGACTTCGGTTCCATGTATTTGACGTTCCCAGGATCTTTCTTATTGGTCTTTATCCAACAGATGTCTTCGCATCTCCTGAACCCCCATGCTCTTAGACATTTGCGTCCTTCGTTCAGTCCCTCTGCGGAGCCACACCAAAGAAAGCAAAATGACCGCTGAGCAGCCACTTCGCCGATCTCCAGTTTCATGATCTGTTGCAACAGATAGTCACGTAAAATGTTACTGCAGGAGAAAGCTGGACCAACTGCGACTATTCTAGACGCAAATTCTAGAAGCCTTAAATGCGGCAGTAGTAGCCGTAATGAGAAACTCGTAAGCTTGTAACAAAGAATTGATAAATAAAAAGATATCAAGTGAGCCACAAGGTGGAAAAAATTTAGGAGCAATTAGGCAGGCACTGGATAAGTCAGATACAATTATGACACTTGTAAACACAGAAGTTAAAGACAATTTGACTACTATACTCGATACTAGCGCAGGGGAGCATCTTGCAAAAAAAGTATCATTCTGAGCAACGGCGTTTTGAGGTAAGGTGGCCAGTTCTCATTCTTGCCGCAGCGTACCCTTGCCTTACGCCAAGTACCTATATACTGCTGTGTGGACAGGTAGTGGGTGGACAGATACGAGGCTAGCAATGGGAGCAACCATGGTTGGAACCCGCAGCTTCAGCACACTAGACATGAGCTCTAAGCTCTCACCACTACCTCATTTTTTTTAGTGAGTTATGTTGGGGAAAGGCCATGGTGGCCTATACAATGCCTCAACAAAGGAAGAAAGAAGAAAGCAAAAGGCTAAGAGGAGAGAGAGAGATCAGATCAAGTTTATTTATCTTGGATTTGAAACATGGCAAGTTGTAAAATTCAGGAAAGGAAGAGGAAGGCAAGACGTTCCATAAGTTGCATGTTCTAGGGATGAATGATGATTTGTGGGACAGATTTCGTGGATTAGGCAGTGAAACTTGGAAAGGGTGTGAATGAGTTTAGCTTCTGTTGGTTCTGAAACGCCTCAGAGTAACAGGAATAATCTCCCTGATCTCCTGAGAACAATGCCTGTGAAATTATCTATAAAAGATGGAAAGATCTCCAACTAATCGACGCCCTTGAGATGTATTTTGAATGTTTAAAATCAGATAAGCGTTCAAAAGAAATTCAAAACTAATTAGATAGAAGATGGGAAACAATGTCCATTGATAAATAGTTCTGAGGGAAGAGCGACGACGAAAAAAATCATTTCTTGTTGTGAAATTGACTGTTCCACAACAGGATTGATGCGACAAAATCGTTCTGCAGATGTCTCGACTCCAAATTGAATTATCACAATCAGTACAAATAGCAAAGCGATTAAGCCCGGTATTAAAG
The DNA here is from genome assembly GCA_964026355.1 of Pseudorhiza aurosa. Classification (NCBI taxonomy): domain Eukaryota; kingdom Metazoa; phylum Cnidaria; class Scyphozoa; order Rhizostomeae; family Lychnorhizidae; genus Pseudorhiza; species Pseudorhiza aurosa. Next base: position 5,152,152 of record OZ032122.1, read on the forward strand.
AATTTGTGGACAAAAGAGGATAAAACGAAAGATCACTTGTAGACATAATTAAGGCCGATTGGAAAACACCATGGGAAGAGTATCATGAACAGAGTCCCTCGAATTACTAGCCACATCAAAAGTCTATCATAGCCTCTAAATCTTTATCTCAGAGCTTTTGCCCAATTAAGTGGCGTCGCTTGTCTTCTCCCTCGCACTGTATCTGGAATCCCACTCTTGACGCACTATCCTTGAGTTTGGCATTGAGCTTTCAAAGCCGGATGCCTTGCCTGCTGCCAACCCTCCCTAATCCACTCATACATTGGACCAGAAGCGAGACATTACTGGCTCATAACGTGTCCTGGTTGGGTTAACGTAGCCCCCAAATAGGAATCTTTATCTAAAAAGACTATACCTCGTCCCATTCCCAAGGCCTCCAGTTGAATGTACGGCCGGGACATCTCCTCTGGTATTCTTCAAGTGGTGGGTCGATCATAATGACATCAAATACACTTTTCAAGTCCCTTAGATCATATGATTCAAGATCCACTTGCAGATACCTGGAATGGGGATGCAGATGATGGTATTTCATGACGAAGTCAGTTGAAAAGAAGGCAAAAAATGACTAAACAACGCACGATTTCAAGGCTACAGCATGGAAATTTGAGCTCACAAATCATTCTATTGGCTATAATGCTGCAAAGAAGGATCGCCGTTGAGAATAAGTATTCATCTGTATTGAATTCAGTCTGGCATGGAAGGCTGCGCCAGTCTACAGCTGAATGCCGGTAGAAGTTATACCCATTCTTTTTCGGGTTGGGGCAAGCATAAGGAATGCACTTGATGCACCCTCACGGGATCAGGCTGACACACATCAACGACAAATGAAGATCAGTTCATCTTAACTGCAATACTTACATTGGCGGGGTCGCTCTTTTGCTGATTATCTCGTCCTGAAAATGAAAAGTGAATATCTTGAGAATTCAAAAACATTCAATGTTTATTTTGATCTACTTAAAGGACAACATTCATAGCGCTCTTTACTGTGCATAGTGGGTCGTGGCGTTCCCCAGGGTGATTCCCTCAGCCCTCTGACATTTAACCTGCTGTTTAATACCTTCATGCGTCGCGCGTCTCTCCAGCAGTTTGGCTTCTCGTCAGTCTCTCTTTGCTCTTTCCACTGGCTCCGATTTGCTGACGAACCCAATACGATCCATATCAAACTCCAAAAAACTTGTGAAGGCAGCGCAAACAGATCATGAAAATCATGAGAACAACAACTCAACTCTCAAGACTTCATTTTTACTTCAACCCTTACTCTTGCAAGTCATAAAAACGACAGACTTTGACGATTGGATCAGAAAAACATGCCCCAAAACTACTCAAATTCACCATCAAAAATCTTAATAACACTCCACCAACCCCTAAAAACCTCAACAAACGGTTGCTGCCTGGTTCATCTACATACCGTCTGTATGCCTTCAAGCTGAAACTTTGCGACGTGTTAATCCGGGTCTTAAATCCCATCTAAACGACGGTACGTACATTTGGCATCACGAATCTGTTCTAAAACTCCTTGCAAAGTCGTGTTATTCTTTATAGCATCGTTCTTTTCATGCCCATCAAATACCTTTGTGTCTCTATATATGGCAACGGGGTGACTCTCTAAGCCCTGATCTCGGGACTTGGGCGGAAAAGCCACCATTTCTAAGCAATTTCTGCTCTGAGTCGAATGGCACTTTCTGAGCTTAGGAAGTACAACGTCGTTGTCAGCCATGACGGACAGCCTTAAGCAAGTAGTAAGCAGCCTATGCCAAAAGCAAACCTACCACAGACTTTGACTTGTCGGCTACTTGCAGCAGGTAAAAAGAGCAAAATACCTCTAGTTGGATTTGCATGACTTTGGAAAAGCAACCCTAAGTTTCCCTAGTTATGTCAATGATGTGCACAACCTAAGGAACCCTTTTGGTTAAGCATCTATGAAATACGTGCAATAAGCTCAACTGGTGTAAATGAAAACTGATTTCACGATACCTTAAGCCGGATAAGTTCTTTCAGTTTTGGGTATTCTTCAAATCGATCCACGAGACCTAAAAACAAAATTTAAATTTTGCGTGTTGTTTCTTGTGCAGCTTATCTGATCGATCTTCTTGTAATTTTGAGGTTGGGAGACTATTCCTGACGGAAATGCAATCACGTTCAGGATTCTCCTGCTGAAATGGATCTAGTAAAATTTTCCAAACAACAAGCCATAACTGAGGCATAAACCAGTCTAAATTCAGTCCACCTCAAAAAATCATTCAGATTTGCTTCATCCTTAACACCACTCCAAGCATTACTAATTACAGCTAAAAAATCAAAGACCCTGATGGGACCAAACTTCTCAAGGAATAATTCTAAGACTTATATGCCTGGCAACACAATGGCAGGTTACTTGTTACCAAAATTCCTTTACTCTTGCAAGTGTTCCATCTAGGATGCAAAAATTGACCTGGGGTACTGGAAATCCAGCTAGATGCATCACATAATGCAGCAATCGCATAACGCCCTAGTCTTTCCCTTCTGTACAACCACGCTTTGGGATTCCTATAACTAGAATTACAGAAAGCTATTGACTCTTGCAAAGTAACTGAATTTTAATCTTGAGGGGGGGGGGGGGGGGGACTAAACCACTGACTGTAGGATCTGTGAGCAAGTGCATTCCACTTTAGCTATCATTACATTTAACAGATGGAAATTCATAATTGTTTCGCCTAATACCCATTTCGAAACTGACTTCAAGTTAATTGCTAAATGTTCCAGGGTTGTCACATAGTTCCAAGTTATTTGTTAAATGCCTCAGGGTTGTGATGTAATTCCACGCTCCCTGTCACATATTTGTGTTCTGTTGCCATTTTTTTATGAGCATATGAAAAAGGAAAAAAAATTTAAAAGCATTTTGGCATCCTATCTTCAATTGAGAAACACTAATGACAATGCCTACCAGTATCTCTAATGAAATTCTGGGGACGTTGCAACGTATCCAAAAAGTGCTGACAGTAGTCATTATGAGGATTAAGACTTTGCGTCCCCTGAAAAAAGGTAAGAATTAGTCCAAAAAGATTGCATCACATAGTTATGACAATTTGAAACTGCAAAGCGCCATTGCTCGTTCTTGTCTGGTACTAGGTTATTCAATTGCCAAAACAGGCATTGTTAAATTCAAAGCTTACAAACGTGGTAATGAAAGGAGGCCATAAAAGCATTTGTCATTAAATTGAAAAATTAAGTTCACCTTTAGAAATGTGCTTGAATCTGTGTATATTTCCTCAAAGGATTCTTCATCACTTTCCTGTACAAGTAACAATGTGATTGATCATGTAAAATAATTGGGAGTGGAGTGACATATCTTGGTGAAAAAGGATTTGCTGCAATATTTCAGCATAAAAATAAGTTGGAGTGATCTAATGTCAGTATAGGCCTAACAGTAAGTCTATAACTTGTTGCCATTGCTAGACCATATAAGTTCTTTTTCTTTTAGAAGCACCACAAGTAAGATTAGCTTGCAGACAATCCATAGCACAGGTAAGATTATCTGAACTGTGCTACTCATACAGAAAGATAAAGGGGGCCAGTATCAGACCTTGGACATGGAGATCCAATGCTCTTCCTACTGAGCCATTTCCCCATTTAAAACTCCTCAATAAAAATTCATAGAAATGGATGAATAAATTCAATATTTATTTGCTCACATTGCCCTTTTCATTCTTTGAACCTTTCACCAGAACCTGATTAAAGCCAATGAAAAATAAGCTAGAAATGATACAACACACAAATATGAGGGTTGAATGGACAGAGGCTTTCAAAAAAATTGGGGGGTGCCAAGAAATGGGGAAACCACAGCAACAATGCTGTTTTCACAAATGCATTGAAGTAAAAAGACAAATGAAGGGACTGCACAGTAACACAATAACTGAGAAAACCTTCACTAACACTGAATGAACATTTGATGATGTGCAATTAATATTTACCAACATGTCATAATTTAATAATGTTATAGATATTTCAGATGTGTTATAAAAACCTAAGGTACAAATATGCAGTATTGTAGGATTCAAATCGAGGGAACCTTAGCTCATTCTATTTCACTTGGGTCTATCAATTTCTTTTTTTATCTATCGTGTTAACATTTCAGCAAAGTATATCAAATAGATTTATGGTTTTGTAGCCATATAATTAATATATATGAGATAATGATGAAATATACATCAATACTCTACAACAATGTACAAGAGTAGATTGGTATTTGGTCATACTTTTGCCTGACTATCATAAGAGTATGAAATGTCACACAATGCCAAAAATAGGAAATCTACAGCCAGATGTTGATTAAACAGAGTGAAGAATTCTATTTTTGCCATTATTTCATGCATCATATTCTAACAAAAAGTGAAAAGAAACGCTCTTCAGAGTAGCAAATAAGGCTTCCATTCTTTTGTATCATATCAGCAAAAGCATGAAATTATATCTACTTATCTAATGACTATGGCTTCCACCCCAAATATTTCTTACATTTCAAATCACAGCTGGGGCTTCGTATAGGCCACCACAGCCTTTCCCAACATAGCTCACTAAAAAAGAAAAAAAAGAAAAAAAAGAAAAAAGATATTGAGTAAGACTACTGCATTCAGAAGATAATGGTAGGGTGGGAAGGACTTCCAAAATATGGCATACTTGAAAGGTAGGTTACACCATGCTACCATGAAAGAAATTTTTTTAATGTTTTGATCTAACAGCCAAGGGTAGATTTTAGGACAATGAGAAGCTATGACTATCAAATAGCCTTCTGGTTCTTCCTCTCTATTCGACCACACCCCAGGATTCCTATATCAGGCATTACAGATGGCTGGCCACTGTCCTCACTCTTACTGAGTCTGACTCAAAACTGCTGACAATAACACCTTGGAGCAAGGGTGTCACCAAGGAGCTAACCTCACACCATATTCTACTAAGAAGGTTTATTACAGGATTCCATAAGAATTTGCCTGATTTTACCCACCTTTGGTGATTTCCCATGTACTCCAGGTAGCCTAAATTTTGGTGGGTTTCGTTTCTTTGCTGGTGGTGATTTCAGATCTTCTTTGTTCTCTTCTGAGCCATCGCCTTTTTTCAAATCCTCGTGACCACCTAACAAAATGCCAATATCTTTGGAGTCTTTTGCCCCTAGCTGAAATGTGGAGACGGTTTTAAAGGCATGCTAACATCTACAGATGGTTGAAAAGGACCAAGAATCCACATGGTGTGTCAGCATGCGCCAAATATTTTTTATGGCTGTTATGGAAAGTTACTGTCTTCAAACAAATGTCTATGTGGGACACGTTGGTTTGCTACATCATTTTATGAGAAATCCTGTCCTTAATCATTTGTCACATTAAGATTCATAGTGCTCCTTTGGAACATCTTATAATTTATGCCTTCAATCGAATTAGTTATTAGTTATAAGGCACAAGGCAGTGGCAAGCAAGTCTAGTGCTGAAAGATCAACTGATATACTAATTGATTCATTTCTTTGGTTTAGGCCTGATGACATTGGCTGTTGCTTATAAACACTTTCAGAAGGAACTCAAGGTGGTTAAAATTAATCATAAGGCAAATCACCTAAAATCAAACAGATAATTTATTTGTTTAGTCAATGGCAACAGAAAATTTTGGGAGTACATGTTTTGAATTTTTCCATCTCCTTCTCCAGCAATGTATTACATCGGAAAGCTTGCATATCAGTGGATATGACAAATACAAGGCTAAATTATGCGGGCTGCTCTTTTAAAGAGCTTGCAAGATGTGGATGTATGCACACAAGGATCTAAGTAATATCAGCTCATGTCATGAGGTGCTTGGGAACAACATTGCAATATGCATGGCTGGGTCTGCAGCTAAACGGAATCCAATCTGCAGCCTGCTTAGAAGGCTGTGGGGTAAAGCAGCAACTTGCTATCTGTGCAATAAATTGACAAAAATTATAAAGAGGCATGACCATGCTAGATAATCATAAAAAGAATTTTAAGGAGTCTAAACAACTGTGGAAAATCCGCATTTTACTTTACAGCAACTACTAGCCGTCCTAAGACAATTTATCCCTGTCTCAAATTCATTGGAACTGATTTGCAGATTCTTGAAGAATCACAGCCAAAGTCTTTGGACCATTGGGGTAAACCACGTCTGCATCTTACTTAAATTTCGAAAAATAATAAGATATCTATTTGAACTCTTCCCGGAAATATTTTCTCTTGTAGGGCATCAAAAAAATTCTCTAATGAAACAGGTGATATGTGAAACCTATCTTGCATATAATACAGAATACCATAGGCCTGAAGAGTATTGTTAGATATATAGATAAATAGAAAGGACGACGGATGACAGATTTGTTTTACCTGCTGCGCGAGTAGCTGCCTCCTAAGCTTTGAGCGTTCTCTGACCAACTTAAGTCTTTCGGAGCTCATTTTTCTGTTCTTGGCTTAAGATCTTGCTTCTTTTTGTTTTTAAAATGGCAGCCACCTGACAATTGCAAATGCTTTGCTTCCCTGTGATCTCTCCTTCTAAGTAGTCGTATCGAAAGAACGTTCTCCAAGGCAGAAAGAAAGTCTCGTCTTCGACACGAGAGTCAAAGAGCACCGATGTCTTCCCCTTTGTCTTGAGGAAACAACGCATTCGGCAATGTCCACACTATTCCTTGGGTGGATCTTTCACGTTGAACTTCATGATACGGGTATAGCAAGGAAAATCATTCTAAGAATCCATGGAGAATTACTGCTCATTTCGCAAGAGTCATAAAGTGTGGCCACGTGTTACATATGTGAAAAACTGGTATAGAAAATAGATAAGAATAGGGACAGCCAAATTTTACTGTACGACAACGTTATGATGTAACAAGGGGGAGGGGTAGGTAAGGTAGAGAGATAGAGGTTAGGTGCCTACTACCACTAGCGATAGCATCATGGATTCAGAAGACATCGAGCAAGCTAAAACATTGTGGTATAGTGAGATCGAAAAGTCATTTGAAACACAGAACAAATTGCAGAAACAAAACGAAATTTACGAGTTATTACGGACGAAAACGGCACTTTTTGAGTAATTAGTTGATTGGACAAGGCGCCATTCCATTTTCAACGAAATTGCCTGGATTACTGCCGAGAAGACGTCATTTTACTGCGCTCTTTATTTCAAAGAATCACAGAATTGTGGCGCACAATGGCGCGAATGAAGCGTTAACCCAAATACGAAGCGATCATTGGATTTGTAAAGCTGCGTCTACACTGTACCGGCTCACTTTCGATCCGATACAAAAGTGTTCCTTTTCCGTCGCGTTTAAACTGTAACGGTACAGTTTCGGAGCTGTCACACACCGTGTATCGCGAGACCTTGGTTATCCTAACAATATTCCTTAGGACTAAAGGTATAACTTCAGATAACACAAACACAGAAAGTTTACGCAATTCCTTGAGCCACCTCAACTGATCTCCTTCTCTGTACTTAATGTGTCTTATTTATACTATACGGCAAGTTAATCATAGAAATATAATAACAATTACCAAGTATTACTAACAACATAAAATACGCAAAAATACGACGTGAAAATATGAGAAAGGAAGGGAAGGGCTGAACAGGTATGCTGAAACAAGCTAAATGACGTTAAACTAAGCAAGACATACGTAAATGTTAAAATAGATACGAAATAAACATCGATGACTAAGCATTACTGCCTAACAATGCTGGGAAAATCCTGCACCTATCTACGAAACAAAGGATAGATGCCGCAGCTATGATGCACTGAGGGTAAATTTATACGATGAGCTGAAGATGGGACGAACCTATTAATTTTGAATAGGCTTATCTCTTGGCTCATCGTATAAGACAGTTAGAATTAATAGGCACGTGCTGCTGATAAGCCCACCTTGGGCTCGTCGCTTTGTGATGAACCTATTCAAATAAGTTCATGTTTGGCTCATCGCCATTTTATATGATAGGATCGTTCGTCGATGAAACTATTCAAATCAGGTGGCAGTCCGCATTTTTTTACTTGGTGTTATCATATGAGCATGCGCGGTATAGCAACGTTAATTCCCGCCAAAGTGTCTTCGACCCTAACTTCAGTGATTGCAGCAGCAGCATGTCATCGTTCAGTAAACTTACGTCGATAGTCTTTTCGGAATTCGGGGAAAGTATTGATCAAGGAATTGTAGAATATGATAGTGATGGAGAAAATGGCAATTTGGCTTCCGTTAGTAGTAATCGCCCAGGAAGTGAGAATGAAAGCGCGAGGGGTACTGATTCTGAAGATGGTGGCTTTGTGCGCATAAAGAGACGTAGACTAGAAACAGCTCCTTCATGCACAGTAGAAAAAGATGTCTCTGAAGCAAACAATATCTCAGTGAAAAAGGAGAAAGGAAAGTCAGGACCAAAGGCCATGTGGTCGACATAGATAATGAATGACTTAGTGGACGGGCTGATGACGCATGCGTGACATTATAGTACTGTGCAATAGGTTCATCATTAGTCCATCGTATAAAACAAAGCATCAATTTTTTCGGGCTAATGATGAACCCATTCAACAATAGGTTCGTCCCATCTTCAGCTCATCGTATAAATTTATCCTGACTGCGACATAGACTATTGACTTGCATCAAGGGGTATGCCTATGCTAACGACATGCCAAACAAACGATCCTAAAAAATGAATGAAACAACGGGAAAATGTAAGCAAGCTATGGCGAGGGGCTAAAGGGGTGAGAGCTCTTACCTAAAAAGAGGGGTCTTAGGAGGTTCATGACAGATAACTTGACAAATTTTTAGTATTCGATGAATCAGTCCTGTGTATGGCGATTTTTCTGAGAAGGGGTATCCCGCAATGCGCTTTCAGCCAACCGGCTTTCCCATTAGGGAATCACCGAAAACCAAAAAATACAGCCAATCAGAAACGAAATGCCGCAAAATTGAGACACGTGGATGCTACCAATTGTTAACATTAATAATTGGTATGTTAAATAACGGTGTGAAACGAACTGGGTACTAACTTGAACAACGGCTTCACGAAAAGACATCAGGGACTTATTATGTTTAAAGCTGAGAAAGTTCTGATTGGAAATGGAACGTCAAGCTTCAGACTACATGGAATTGAGTCGAAGATCACAGTTGCAATACGGAAAAAAATTTATCGATAGCTTGGAAATCGACTCGAAAAGTCACGTGTTGGCGTTGGGCTGTGGAACAGGAGAACTTGCGGCCTATGTGGCGCGGTGTAAAGTTGCTGATGGTAAATTGACAGCCTTTGATCCTGATGAAGAAAGGATAAGCATTGCGAAAGAACGGTTTAAAGACGTTCAAAATATCTCCTTTTTAGTAGGAAAAGCTAACGAAGTCCTAGAAGGGAAACACGAAGAGTTCGATTTGGCATACAGCAATGTTGCGTTTCATTGGATCCCCGTCGAAGACCGTGTTCCTGTACTAAAGTGCATTAACAATTCACTAAAGCCAGGAGGAATCAGTGCCCATCAAGTCGGAGAAAAACTCCTGGGAAATATTAGAAAGATGATAGCTAGCAGTTTGGTTAAAGGAGACGATCTCAAATGCATTTCAGATATGTTACAACTCCCATCCAAAGAGGATTTTGCGAAAATGGGGAATGCAGCTGGTTTTGAAGCCGTTTCCTCTCAAAGCATGGAAGAGGAAAGCAAATTTTGCAATGTAGGCCAGTATCTGGCGTGGGCCGAAGCTACTTTCCACGGAAAGATTCCATTTACAACACTATACAAAGAAAGAGAAGTCAATGTGGACATTGGACTGCGAGATGATTGCTCAGTTGTAGAGGTAACAAGTCTGTTCAGGTCAATTATGAGGAAACCATTTACATGATTCCTTTGCTTTTGGTACTTTGAGAACCTCCCTAGAATTTGCTAGAGGTCACGCTGCTAGGTAGCTCGCTAGAGATCACGCTGTCAAATTCCAGCAATGTCAAACCGTTCTCCGCTCCTCGTTGAAACAATCGCACCACAAAACAATACATAGGTTGAATTGAAATTTGATAGATTGAAAAGCGTCAATTGTGGGACTAATGTTCAGACTTGTAACTTCTAACAGAGCTGAATTTTTTAACAAGAACTATCAAAGTCCAATCTAGAGCGAAAAAATTGGTCTTGGCACTTGTGAAGGGATACGGGAACGTTCAACAGTTACATAACGCGCATTTGGCAAACGTTTGCCCCTTGCATCGCAGCGTAACGGTTTTCCTTTCCCTTCCATCCGTTACGTAACCAAACTTCCACCCCCCGAAATCAATTTTAATTCGAGACCTCTTTCAAATTTTTAGAAACATTTAAACGCAAATTAATTCTTTTGAGAGAACGATATCTTAAAAATCACAAAATGTATACTCGAGAGCAATTATATCAAACGACACAGGTTAGAGCAGTTCTGAAATCTGAAGTCGTTCCGCAGCAAGTTGCAAAATTTGGATTCCGATCCACAACTGCAACGAACACGCGGCGCCAAATTACTAACGGTAGCCCTACCCTGGTCTTGAGGTTAGGACGACAAACAGAGTTCCAAGACGACATGAGAATTTCATACTACTTATTCCATCTGCATACGTTCTCTCTCCACAACATCTCATTTTTAAAAAATATTTGAAAAAGTAAAACAATTTGAAAACCGTTTTATCGATGAGTAACAATGTAACTAAAATATGCCAATTTTGTCCCAAATCACACCAGTCTCCCTTTGACAAATGGAGAATCGATTGATGCGTGTAAAATTTTGCACTGAGTTTTCTGGAGATGGCAGAAAATGTTCGTCATCAAGAATATAAATTGTACGGAAATCTGAAATTTTATTTTGTGCTACATGTTGGAAATTGTTACATAAAAAGGCGTGGAAAATGGAAAATGAGAAACGGTCGAATAGCTACCGCCGCCACGAGAGTCTCAATAGTTCCAGGTGTTTCCTTGCTCTTTTCGACAGACTCAGTGAGGCATCAACAGGCAGTAATCCTTGCTCTTTCATCAGTGATAGCCCGCATAAACCAAAATACGTATGCAGCACATCTAACAAAGTGATGGTGTTATTAGCATTATTTCACAGAGCTTTAATATATGTAACTAACAAAATTTTGCAGCATACTTAATTCAAAGCTCAGCCGTTTTATTTTTGAATAGTGGTTGACAGCGGTTTTATTTTTGAATTATGTATAGGTTACAGCATGACCATGTGGAATCTGCTAAGCATGCTCGAATATGAGGTGAATGGAAGCTGGATGTAGGCTGTCTAGATAAGGGATGGGCAAACTTTTCCGCACAAGGGCCGCAGTCACAAATCTTAAGTTTGAGAGGGCCGCACAGTAAGTCGCCAAGGCTGTTTCAAAATTAGATTGCCTCGCAATGAAAATGAAATATATGCTTAAATCTTTTGACAACATAATCCATCCTCAGTACGGTAACTCCTTACATGTTTATAATGCGCTTATACGGTATCAAGCGATAAGAAAACGAGAATAACAGGAGAGTTGTTCTTGCTTGATACAAGTTCTTGGCAGGCCACAAAAAAGCACTCGGCGTGCCACATGTAGCCCGCGGGCCGTAGTTTGCCCACCCCTGGTCTAGATAGAGAGGGATTTTTAAAGTGGTCCACCGTTGCCGTGATTGCTGATGGTGTTCGTACTGATTAACCTTGTGATATGAGTCCGCATGCTTAAACGCTGGAATACAGCACTAAGGCATGTGAGCAATAGATGGAAAACGTTTTTTGAAATTATAGAATTCTTTTCGACTGCTACTATTGTTACTGCTTCTCTCATTTCTCACTAACACTCTGAAGGTGAACTTTAAGATACTTAAACAAAATAAAACGGTGACAGAAGGAGTTCTGACTTCGAAATTGACGCTAAGGACACGATTCGTGGAGGGAATCCGCATCTTGAAAAAAAAGGAGTTCTGCTTGTTAGAGAGGGATAAGGAGGGCAGAAAAGAGAGAAAGTTGGAGAGTGCGTGTAAAAATAGCATAAGTTACCGGGATAAAAATCAGGCCATTTGCTAAATCCACCTGTCACTGAACTTTGCGTATCCATGAGGTATTCTCTGTTAGAAGTCTCTTCAACCATTTCGCTCAAACCAAGCAGCTGTATCCACAGAAAAAGAAAGTTTCTTTGAAAGGTATATTATAAAATGAGCGATGCAAAAAATTAATGGAAATGATGAAAATGCATGAGTTGAAACGTACCCCTTCTGTTAAGGAAAATACCGGAAACTGATTAAGCAATAGCTTATTCTTTACAGGAAAAACAACCAATGCTAATGAAAAGGAAACGGGCTTCACGATGAGTGGCAAGGCATTTGCTCACAGGCCGTATGCTAGGGGTTAGATCTCAATGCTAGCTAAACTTTCACTCAGAGGGACGAGAGTCGTCTCCTCTGTAATCCCAGGCGTATGAATGGAGGTATTGCCCTCATGACGACTAGGACACTCATCAAGAAGTAAGGCTTCTCAGTGACCTTATGATTCACCAATCATAGGACTCTTGATATGACGTCACAGCATGAGAAAGAACCAGTGTCCGACTCGATAAGTATAGCTTCTCAGTGTCCTTAAATCTACCTTATGATTCACCAATCATAGGACTCTTGATATGACGTCACATCATGAGAAAGAACCAGTGTCCGACTCGATAAGTATAGCTTCTCAGTGTCCTTAAATCTACCTTATGATTCACCAATCATAGGACTCTTGATATGACGTCACATCATGAGAAAGGACCAGTACACTGCTCGATAGGTATAGCCTTTTGGAGCCCATACATCTAATTCGGGTGCTTGGTAAAACTTTTTGAAAGAATCCTATGCTATTTTCACTTTAATGATCATATCAGGAAAAGCTGAAAGAATGGAAAAGGAGAGATCTTTACCTCGAGTGAGCCACCAAGCCAAAATGAGTAGCAAGTGTCTACGGGTTTGTTAGGACGACCTTGGAATCCGGTCTTCTGTCGTACCAAACACCACTGTTTGATTCTATTGATCTGTTTATTAGTGAAACAACAATTTAGCTTGTCCATGAGAATTAGAGATGCCAAAGCACAGAATGTTGAGCCTCCTAAATGAAAAGAAATGCAAGATAATCAATGAATAATGATCATCATAATGAAAAAGGCCGGAACAATATAATAGGACGAAAATTCGATACGGGAACTTTTATCTCCAGTACTCCTTGGAATCTTATTTGCGGGTTTTTAAAGCAAATCAGAAATGGCGAAAACTCTGTAAGTAAACATTGCTCTTCTTGATACCATTTAATTCGCGTAAACTCAGGAGCTAAGAAAAAGCTTTCGAATCACTCACAACCGCATGAAGTAGCTCGTGAAACTACTGGTAGAGAGCACTTTTCCTTCGGGTGGAAAAATATACAAAAATATCCTTGGATATCATTTAGTTTTACGAGAACCCACGGGGCTCTTGCTAAGAGTAATTCGCTATTCGCTTTAGCTTCGGTACGTTTTCCCAGCATCAATCAAAAACCCTTGGAGAAAATATCACAATGCGAAATAACTAACTAAAGACAGTCGGGTCGACGTTTACCCCTGGTGACTGTCCGTCTGTGGTGACGCGAACCCGCGCGGTCCCTGCACAAGACAATTGCATTTACTAGGCTCAGTTGAAAGTCACTTGTCACAGTGTCAATCCAGATTCGTCGCGGACGACCTCTTCTCCGCCTTCCTTCGGTCAACCCCAACATAATTGCCTTCTCAATGCGAAATAGTGCACCAACATTAGCAGGTCACAAATTCTCGTTCGGGGAACTTTTGGAAGTATTCACAATGGGAAGATCAGGAGTGAAGTGCAAGGCTTGAGGAAAGGCACAACAGGTGATATCAGCTGCATAAAACATGTAGTACGTAAGAGATTTTATCTATGTCCATACATCGTAAACTAAGTTTAACCATAACGAAACCCAGCAACAACTGGTTCAAGCTTAGGTTAAAAAGACGAATCTCTATACTGGATTAAACACTTCAGCTTTAGATTAGCTGTTATCAATGTGTGTCGAGTGCTTGTGGCTTCAGAGTTATTTCTGGGTACTCATTTTCTGACCTTGGAAGGATGGACAGCTGTGTTGACTGTTGGCTTGTGGACAGTGGCTCCGACAACGGGATTCGAACCCATGCGAGTAGACCTCATAAGATTCGAAGCACTGCGCGTTAACCACTCGGCCACACCACCACAGTTCATCGGTAGTTTGGTCGCAGAACTTCAAAAAGACGAAGGAAACGAGTAAGAAAAAGGAGAACTTCAAACAGACGCAGGATTTGAATGCTAGATACAAACCATGAGATTCGAGCCCAGGCCCTTGTCCAAAACCGTAATCGTATGACTGAAAGAGAGAAAAGGGTATGCATCGAACATCGCGCGATTCTATAAAGCTCAGGCATTCTTCAAGATTCAAAGTTAAGTCAAGAATTAAAAATAATTTCCATTCATACGCAAAAAAGAATCTCCAAATCTTGGGGGCTCAATACGAAATGAGATTGAAATGATATATAAAGACACATGTCCGTTGACTGTCATCATGGAGACGTACGTGAACAGATAGGCAAAGTTATTAAGAAATCTAACAACTGAATTATGAGTCCGGCGTCGTTGTCTTAAGGCAAAACTCTCCCTTAAAGTACTATGGAGGTTCTATAGGCAAAATAATGTAGAGGTTCAGTGTACACCGTTAAGATGCTTGGGTTGCAAGCTCGCAAGCTGTACAAAAAACTCAACATTTATCAATGTTGGTCCCGGCCGTCCAGAAAGCTGTCATTCTTTATCCAGAAAGGTATCATAGGGTGTAGGGGTTCACCTATAGGGTAAAAATATGACCTACCAGACTATCTCCGATGAATTTAACTATAGCATCGACGTTGATTCCCGACCAGTCATCCAAAATATAACTGATGCAACAAGCACAGTATATGAATCGCATATCGCTTTCTCCGCCAGATTTCACAGGCATAAAACTGAGAAATAAAAGACATCAGAGTTTTGTGCTATCAAGTAATGAAAGTCTACAACTATTACTTCATCTACAGCTCAAGTCAGGTCAGAGAAGGTCAGAGAAGGTTATAGAGGGTTAGAGAAGGTCAGAGAAGGCCAGAGAAAGTAATCTCTGTTTGGGTTCTCCCAAAGAGCAAGGAAGATTCTCCCCATAGCATGGTAACGTGTACTTGTACATTCGATCTACTTCTACACGCTGCTCCCATATATTGAGGTCACCACTGTGATAGTTAAGTGAAAAGGCCCAATTTTTGGGTTAGTAATGACTGAACTCTGCTCCTCCTTAAACATCTTTTAGCCATCTTTTACGACGTAGAAATGATGCGATATAAAAATACATTGACGTTACCCCCTAATAATAGCACCCAGACATTGCTATGATGCGTCAGATATAATTTCGTTATGAGTTGTAGAAGTCACGTTATCTGCTGATCTTTCTGCACATTAATATAGACAGATGTAGAATACAGAATTGGCGATAAGGATATCAGAATCTCCTTTTTCAACATAAAAAGAAAAAGATCACCAAAAAAGTGGTAGATGTTGCCCCAAAATATCCAGAAATTAAATGTCAAATACGACCAAATAATGCCCCTTAGGGAAACTCTGTTGAAGCTCATGAGATTCAAAAATAATTGATTTGATAACAAAATGAAATTAATTCCCAAACTTGACACAACTTTTAGGCATTAAATTGCTAGCAAGGTAGCACCCAGAGTTGAGTGGTCACGAGGTAGGGTGGCCCTTCCTTCCTCGCTGCATTTAACCTCCCTAGGATACATAGGGGGAAGTGAAATTAGATTGTTGAGTCATTAATTCCCCTAAAGTCTACCTCAAAAATTAGGACGCATTGGAATTCACGGAATATTAAAATGGACAGGAAGGACTTGGCTAATGCCTAAGGTCACATCATCACAGGAGAGTGCTCAATTCAAGTTTCTCCACAAACCTGCCATTTCCAAGCTGGACTGACTTCAATCCATCTATAATACCTTTTCTGTTGACTCTTGACAAATCATCTCCAAGAATAAGAAGGCAGCAGAGAGCTGTGTAGGTCATGGCAATGTGGCCATCTTCGTATTTGTTCCAGTTGGATGGAAATCCCTATGAAATTGTAAAGAATTCTCCAAAAAAATTCACCAATGATACCTTGGTGATGCAAAATGATAAAATTTGCTTCCATGAAACCTTTCATAGCAAGAAAATTATGCTGAACATTTTTTCTGCATCCACAGTTTAATATTGCAAAAAGCAAACGGAAAAAAAAGAATCTTGTCCACTGGAAGCTTTTTTGTTCAAAACAAATCAGAGAAAGAAAAGTGGGACAAATGCCCAAGAAGAATCCCATAGTTGCTATATACTTTTTTGACATGATCTCTGAATCTATTCTATGCCACTGTTTGATCATTCTTGATTGCAGTTGCTTTTACTCAAACAATTAGCATTAATTCAGTGATACTTACCCAAACAAAACATGGAGCTGTTCCAAGTATGATTTATGATAGGAATTGCTTGACAATGAATGAAGTAGAATATTATAATCATATTCAATAACCTTATCAGTGAAAACTCCTCCCAGGTATGGTGCACCTCTAAAACCGCATCTCGATGCATCCCCATCTGGAAAGCCAAAAAATTTAAGAACACAAATATCAAAATATCTTTACAGGTAAACATACACAATGTGCGATAGGCTGTGAGAGATGGAGGAAAAAGATCCTAATGACAGACTTGCAAATTTCATGTAGCTGACCCCAACGGGAAAACAGCTTGAAGAAGATACACAATGAACATAAACAAGAGACAAGGCTTCTTAGTATCTTGTTATTATCTCTGAGCTCCTTTACTGTCTCTGAAAATCATTTCAAGTATGGATGGAACTCAATCACAGCTAACTCTCTTGATTAAGGAGCTTCATTACTTACCATCCTCATCTGGCAAAATTTGTTGCGCATATATCCAATTGAGAATATTCTCTTTGGTTTCATCATTAAGTTCTAGTGCATCCATTATATCAAGGCCAGACAATGAAAAGAACAGTACTGTCATCCTGAGAAAAAAGCAAATGGCAAAAACCTTGACTTCAAAACTACCAATTATCTGTGAAAAATTGCAAAGAATAATCTAATTCAGGCTTAGGAAGAAAAAAAGACCAGGATCCAGGTTTTGTCTAGGGATGTAGAATTTTCAAACCAAACACATTGCATATTAAAAAATAAGTTGGCAGAAAAAAAATTGTTCTCTAGGATTTCCAGATCAAAATGTTTTATTAATGAAACATGCATGAGGAGAGATTCATCATAGGTAACCAAGCCACTCAGCCAATAGGGCTATGCAAGCCATCAGTGCTAGTCCCAAGCCTGGGTGAATGGGGAGGAGTAAAAAGAGGAAGGACATCTGGTTGTTGCCAAACCATGAAGGTGCGGAAAATGTGCCAAGATCAAGTTTTGTTCCCTACAGCTGACGCTCAGGGCAATAGCTGTGATCATGCAGACAGTGATATTGCTACCACATCAGGAGCAAAAATGCTTGGTAGTGCAAGAAGAAGAGAGAAGAAATAACAGTACTAAAACTTGTGATCAGGACACTTAATGTGGGCATGATGGTGATATGGCAAGTACACATCTTATGGGTATAGAAGACAAGATGGAAATGATGAAATGATAAAAAGAAAAGTAAATGGGTAACAGGTAAAAATGCACTTCAGGGGGGATGGCAAACAGAATGGCATTGGAACAGTGGCAAATCCAACAATGATGGCTGGGGTCCTAGAGATGAATAGAAAAGGAAGACAAGAGTGATGTGGTTGGTGATGGTTGGCTGATTGTGTATATTATGAATATTGTGCCTTCTTCTTGCTTTCCTGAATCTTACAACCTGTAATCTTTCAAATCTAAGTTAAATAAACTTGATCTGATCTCTCAACTCTTAGCCTTTTGCCTTCCTCTTTCTTCCTTTGTTGGGGCTTTTTATAGGCCACCGTGGCCTTTCCCCAACTCGAAGCACTAAAAAACAGTTTGTAAATATGCTCCACAGGTTGGGTGTGACATAGAAGGAAGATAATGACGAATACTGTAGGCAGAGGTTTTGATGAAGATGCCAGAAGCAGAAAAAATGCAGATAGGGACAGATCTGAATGGGCATACTGGGCAAGACCAAGGCTCAAACATCACAGGAAAGTATGAAATGGCGATACAAAATGATGCATGAGAGATGAATGTGGAATTTGCTCTCGTTAGTTCTCGGACTGCTGGGAGAGTCCTCCTTTAAGAAATCCTATTACCATGCAGATTAGACAATATTGCATATTACTTATTGTAGTATTGTGTTTTTGTAGTTAGTATAGCATTATTCAATGTGTTGATTGTAATGTAATGTAATGGAATTCTGAACATCAATATCAATCAATCACTCAATGTGCACAGGCAAGCAACTTAGCGGCAAGCAGCTTAGCTATAACAAACACCTACTTAAAAAAAGAGCTTCAAGCCAAGTAACCAACATAAGTGACAGAGTGAGCTCCAAGGTAGATTATATCATCTGTAGACAAAATGAATTAAGAAGGGCACAGGGCTGTAAGGTATTGCCAGGAGAAGAAGTAGTAAAGCAGCATTAAGGAACATTCTATATGGATATTTTTCATACAGATAGAAAGCAAAGAACAGTGTGGGTAAGGAATACACATAGGTGGAAGCTGAATGAAGCAGAACACGGGGAGAAGTTTGTGAGGAAGGTGCAGGCTGCAATGGATGTGTAATCCAGCAAGTTGCGGGAGGAGACTAGCAACGTTTTGAAGGAACAGTTAAAGATGTACTTGGAGCTACACAAGGAGAACTGGGGAAGAATGAGGAAAAAAGGTGGTGGTATGATGAGAGAAGGAAGAAAGGAAAAGGCCGAGAGGCCCTAAGAGATGTTCGAAACGTTAGCAAATTACAAGTTGAAAAAATGCAGCAAAGAAAGCTAAGGCAAAGCAAAGGAAAATGCTGACAATTGTTTTTAAAATAGTCTGACAGAAGGGCGTTATGGACAGAGAAGGGCAAACTGGCTAGCAAAACAAAAGAACCAAGAACCATAAGATTTGTACTGGGGAAAAACGAATGAGGAATAGTGATGGAGAAATACTCACTGGAGACAAAAAGGGTGAGGATTATCCGAAATTGAGAACTGGAAGGGAAGCTATGAAAAACTAGGATGGAGTGGTGTGGATGGAGCTCAGGGTATGGGACAAGAATATTATGCGGACCAGCAGGTTAGGAGAATAGTGGTGGGCTGGAAGAAGAGGGGAAGGGTAAAAGAATATGAAGAGACTGTATTAGAGAGGACGTGGGGGCAGTGAGGGGGAGTAAGGGGGGTGCACATAGCAGACAAACGAAGATGCGACTGATGTGTACCATCTACCCCAGCAACAGGAAGTAAGACAATAGCAGAGGAGTTGTGCCATACGTGGACTGCATAGCATGTTTGATTTCAATCAAAGCAGAAACCAGAAACCAGGCATAGGATTTTCTAAGGAATTTCATTTGTTGAGTGGTGGACTACAATAGCACTGATGACAGCCATCACCCTTGACTACGAGCAGAGATGAATCAATGACAAAGGGGGTATTACTCCTGTATGGTGGATAGAATAATAGTCGATTCAGAGTACTAATCAGTGTTGCAGGCAAAGTCGCTTTGTGAAAAGGGGACAAATTGTGAGGATTCTGCAAACATGGTAGCTAACGACAGGCTAAGTTAACGATGAAGACAACTGTCTTAACTCTTTGCGTCTGCTTACCTCGAACTGTCCAGAGAACCGTATGCTGATGGCAAAACATCAATCATCCTCTTCAAAAACTTAACATGCTTCTCAATTTGAAATAATCCATGCCTAGCATTTGTATCGTTCGATTTACTTGAATCACTCATCATCCAAATGTTCGATACCCTTCCTGGTCTTTGTTTATAGCGCTATGATGGCCTGGCCTCGGAGCAGATCAAGCAATAAGAATGACTAGATGAAACAAATTCCCTTTTTCAGTGATCCTTGGCACCGTATATCAACCTCTCGTGCATTTTAAATACCCTAGTGCACCATGAAATAACCAGATTTAAGATGTCTTTGGTACTATAAAGATTATTCTAAAATGGTAGCCCTTTTCAGTTTGGCCTAGCTGTTGTTGGTGCCTCCTCCGCACTCAATGAGGCGTCCGCAGCCATAAATCTTCATCGAGTCGTCCTTCCCTCAGATGTGCTTTGAGGGAAAGTGGTTGTAGAATTGGTTACGAGCCGACGGAAATAAGTTGAGATCACTTTCGGCGGTCGATACCCAGGGACACCAACGTGTAGGTTTCTGCATTGTCCCCAGTCATAAATAACTGGCCACAAATGGACAGACTTACTGTACTTTATTTCAATCCGGGCGCAAGGATGTAGCCAGAAATCTCAAATGGGTGGAGCACTGGTCACGGTAAAATTCTGTGAATAAGATTCCCTGTAGGTGCGGTGCTATAAGACTCAAACTGAGGAGAATGGTTGCATATTCTGGGAGATACCTTAGGTGTATTGGGACTTTGCATAGGCCTCCACGGCCTTTCCCCAATATAAATCACTAAAAAAAATAGAAAAATAAAATTAGATTTCGAGGAATGCTATTATTCGCATGCACTTAAATTTGCAAATTTCACAGGCACAAAGGATGGCACAAGAATTCAGCTGAAAATGAACTACACTTCAAAGCATTTCTCTTGAGCAGAGTGAACTTTTTTAAGCAAACGAATCTTCATATTGGCGACCTTTGATGCAAAATGTGCAGCCTCAGCCCTCTACAACCACTTGTAGCCTATTCGGAAATGCATACAGTCGCCAATGACGTCAACCAAATGGCTCGTAACGGCTCAAAAAAATAGTGTCCTTTAAGTATAATCTGACTTGTTCTGTCTCCCTAAAATGCTAAATTTGCTGCTGGATTTGTCAAATCCGCCACTTTGGAGACCATTCACGGAGAAATTTCTTGGGCCTTCTATTCATTGCGAGATCAAGGGGCTGCAAAATGTTGGCCATGTTGGTTGGCACTGAAATACCCTTTACTTAATCTTTAACCGCCAAACTGCTTCCCATCTTCAGTCTATTTGAACTTTAAAAGCATCAGCCAGCTAATGCCACATTTGGTTTTCTATCAGTTGCAGCTGTTCTCTTATCCTTTCTAAACATTGCAGCAAAATTTCATGCGGTCCAAATGGTTTTCTGTGTGTGTAATATGAATGTCCTTTGAACACATGTAGTCCGGATGGTCAGTTGTCACTGATAAATCAGCTGCATCGACACGAAATTTCGATTGAATTTACCAAAAACGACTCAGTTCTTACTATTTTTGGAGCCTCGTAGTTTTCACATATGCAGAAAAGTCTGACGACCTAGACTTTCCGAAAAGCAAGAAGTCGATATGAGAGAAGCAACGTTTACTATCTTCAAACGTTGGCTTGGTACGTTAAGACCAGAAGGGCCAATGGAAATCATGCAATCAGGCATTCGCCAATGGAGATAAGCCAGATTTTAAACTTCCATTTCGACTACGGAGGAAAAATGAAAGGTTTTGAATCAAGGAATACTTTTAAAAGGTTATCAGTACCACAGGATAACCTGGAAATAACGACTGTCTTGAAGATGCTCAAAATTGCAGGCACCAGAATGGATTTTTGACATTATGACAGAGAAAACGAGCTCATAGATCTTTGTCATCATCGTCACAATCTTCAACTGTAAGGATATATGCTCTGACCGTTAGCAGTACATTTTACTGTTCTTGCATTCAAGATAAGCAATTTCTTCCTCAAGATTCTTCGTTCGTCTGCAGCCATCTTGCAATTGACGTTTTAATCTCGTCATTTGTGCAGTGTTTCGTTTCTAAAGATGCAAATGCAAAGAGAGTCATGCTGAACTGATGAACCAATAAACGCACGTGAGAACTTGCTATTGCCATTAGACTTGAGCCCATTGTTCAAAACGAGGATCGTGTAGTGGGTATTTTGGTAGAGAGGTACCATCCTGAGTTACGATATCGTGAGATAGGGGACTAGGTCGATTCCACGCCTAAGTTTCCCCACAGCATTACACCAGGTACCTACGCCGTGTTAGGAAACCATTACATCCTAGCCTCAGTATGAAATAGAAAAGTTGGCATTGGAGTGAATAGCAAGGCGGCATCGGTCTAATGTGCCTTCTCTTGGGCCAACGTTACATCACAGCAAATCTTATGCATCGTACACGAAGTCACAATTTGGACTCACAAGTGTTAGTTAAAGATATTGCAATTATTTGTTATATTGGACAGACAACCCTCCTGTTGGCAGCGACAGAGGGGGTGCTCGAGAGGCTGACGGACAAAATAAGGACCGTAAAACCTCGAGAACAATTAGTTATGAGATAAACATATACAAAAAGACAAGGTTTGCATTTTATTTATCTAAACGTACTGCCCTAAAGAACCGGGCAGGGTAGTTGCAACAACAGTACATATATCGTTAAGTGGATGGAGAGATGATTTCAAGAAACGAGAGCAAGAGTGGCTGGAACCAAGAACTTTCGGCAATGTCCTCCAACCACTATGCCAACTAACCCATGTACTGTTCATCTGAAATTTTTGAACCTCAAGAAAGTTTGCAGATATGAAGACGTGTTTCGTTACTATCTTACACCAGTGAGTTTCGACTATCCGAATAACAACGCAAGAAAACGATTTTGCGCAGCGTATTTCGCACAAGGTTAAGTCCATCTGTTAAGCCATGCAACACCGTGGCAAAACTAAAAGTATCCAAATCATGAAAGATCACCTGAAGCATATCCATGCCTTGCTTTATTTGTCTTTGCTTTTCGTCTTCAGCATTCAACTAAAGGTTGAACAGACTGATGCTCAACTGATTGAGTAAGCATCAAGTTTAATAATAATGATAATAATAAGTAATATTTATACAGGTGAACTTGTTCAGAATGCATATTCTTTTATCAATCAAGAAAGTTTCAAATATTGCAAGAGATTTTTCCCCAGGAGCACTCAAATATACCTTTACGGTTGCGTTTCCTAGCAATTAAAAAGTACAGGAGCTCTCCCAAGTCTACATTGATTGATCGCCATTACTACTATGGTTGTAGTCTCTTGGCCCGCAGATTTTTAAGGTAGGGTGGCCCCCGTTGCTCTTTACCCCCAGTTTCACACCGCCAGTCTACCATAAGCCAATGAATGGACAGGTGCAGGGCATACAGAAAAGTTCTCGAAAGTTGGACAGAGCCTGTGATTTACTGCGCAGTAGAGGTGCTTCCGCTACAAAGCAATTTCTTCTACTTGATTAGCTCAATTTCATGTGCATAATCACCAAAGCTGGTATGAAATATAACATGATGGTAAGAAACTAGATGCAGTGTCACTAACGGAACTGACTGAATTTACCTAGCACCAATCGGCTACCTATCACAGTGTAATAAGATTGCTCTAACCACTATGCGATAAGCGGCTTTGTCCTAAGAGCTGATGCCATTGAAGCTCTTTAGAAGAAAAGGGGTGGGAAAGAAGTCACCTCATCGTTGAGCAACTGCAGTTGGGTCTTCAATGCCTCTTCCTGACTTTTCAAGCCTTGGAGTTTTCCTTCCAAAACGCAGTGCTGCTCTTCGGTAAGCTTGCTTTCCCGTTCCGCTTTGGGTCCGAATTCATCGGCTATTCAAAATGAAACAAACTTATTGTAGCAATGCATTTGGAAGTTTTTCACATTTCGTCTGATGTGCATGGACGCAACACAAGATAAGCAAAAGATAAAAGACATTCACCACAACTCCCCTTCTTTATCATGCATTAGATTTCAATTTCATCAATCTTTGACTGGCATGACGCACGTAATATATCAATGGAGAAGCATCTTGGCATTCTATCTCGTTCCTTTTTAGTGAGTTACGTTGAGGAAAGGCCATGGTGGCCACCAATACAAAGCCCCAACAAAGGAAGAAAGAAAAAAGCGAAAGGCTAAGAGGAGAGAGAGATCAGATCAAGTTTATTGATCTTAGATATGAAAGATAGCAAGTTGTAAGATGCAGGAAAGCAAGAAGAAAGCAAGACGTTTCATAAATTGCATTTTCATGGAATGAATGATGATTTGTGGGATAGAGTACGTGAAGTAGACAGTTCTGCCAATCTTTCTCAACAGCTCATGTTTGGATTCATATAAATTGCCTTAAAAATGCCTATCGCGGCTTTTTAGATTTTCTATCTGATGCTGCCATTAATCAATAGTGACAACTGTTCGAAATAGTATTCGAGATTCAGCAACACTTGGAATCAAAGTTATAAGCCTTCAAGCTTAACAAACAGATTATATTTTGACAATACCTCCACTGAACTACTTACAATTAAAGGTCGAGTTCTGACTTTCCTTACTCTAAGTGTTGGGTTAAGCTCAACTGACAGATGGACCACTGGTCATAGGGCCTGTAACTATTTGCCTTATCACTTAGACTGGGCTCTTCCAATGCCAATTGTTTCGTTTTTTAGCTTGCCTGAAATCAGTTATTCTTATGGATGGACATAAAAGAGTAAGACCTAATATTACCATGCTAACACGATGAAGACTAAGAGCGTAGGTAGAGGGACAGGAAATTGAATTGTAACCATAAGCCACGATCACGTCTAGCTAACATACTGATCAAATTCATACAAATATTGTTCAATCATGAATGAAAAATAAGAACCCACTTCTAGCCTTGATCCTATCAATTTCGCTTCGAACTTTGACAATTTCCTTTAAAATTTCACTGCTACTGTAACAATGCTGAATTTTGTTCTTGAAACACGTCATTTTACTTCGAGATTGTTCGAACAGACTAAAAGTAAAAAGAAAATGACCCTTGCAAAAAGTGCAGCTATCAGGCAGATGGTAATTACATGCGTCGTATAAACGTATGTATTCTTCCGCGAAGCTAAAACCTTCACAAAATTATAGCTATTTTTCAATGGGTTATGTTGAGGGAAGGCCATGAATACATACTATATTCTATTATATATAGTCTATCCCACGAAAGTTTTTCTCCTATATTTAGCCTCTTTGTATGCGAACACAGGGGTGAATTATTTCTTGCATAAAACTTTAAAGAATAAATGAAGGAATAAATGAATTAATAAATAAATGAATGAATGAATGAATTAATGAATTAATGACTGACTTAATGAATGTATATATTTCGATGCATAAGAAGGCGGCGAGGACGAGAAATGTGATTCTTGTCAACAACCGATAGCTCAATAGCTAGACGCTTGCTCACAGGTCCTATGGTCAATTTTTCTAGTTCCTGTCAAACTTCCACTTTGTGATTTCCACTGGGTCTCTGTAATTTTAGCCTAGGAATCGCGAGAGATGGTTACATGAGAGATCAGGACGCTGATATATAAGATAGCTTATCAAAATTTCAAAATCTGTCTTCAGATTCTCGATAGAAAGTGCATAAAGCACGGAGATGATACGGCTCAGCATTTTTACCAGCAAAGCTGTATCATTTGCCCTATTATTATATGTAATAGCTCCACCTAGATAGCATTCAGCAATGCTTAAGCAGGTTACAGCTCAGTGAATTTTTAGGGACATTATATGGTCCTGAAATAAGGCTGCTCGCTTCATCTTCCATGGACAGCCCTTGATTTCTGGTCTTACCTAACGTGCAAAGACCATGGAGCAAGTGAGACGATGAGTTACCCTGCAGTCTGACTCACTGATTTGATAATGAATGCATGCTTAAATACAAACATAACACTTGGCTCAAGTTACTTCCATCCGTCACTAAAAGGAAGAGCATGAAGGGTTTTGCTGAGGTGACGAAGGAAGATGAATACGTAAAGCGCTGCTGTGAAGTAAAGCAGGAAAATGGCGTAAGAATGAAGACGCAGAAATGCGTAGGCAGGCAGAAATGGAAATAGCGACATAGAAGTAAAACATCAATTAAGGTGAGAAAGATGCGGATGCTACAGCTTGACGTATTGTGATTCCTTTGATAAAGCATAGTTTATCTCAGAATGTAAATAAAATATCAAGAATCAATTGGAGATGGCAAAGCCAAATTCCATTTGTCTGATCCTTCCAAGATTTATTCATGTATGTTGATAACTTTGTTGGAAACGTCATGCTGCGTGGATAAACTGAGCAATATAAATGCATTTTATCTATACTATTAAGTATTAAATGTTGACGAAGAGCTGTTTCAATTGAAAGCTTCTCCCAAATTTTCAGGAATTCTCTGATTCTTGCTAAACAAAGGCACGTTTAGAAGACATTACAGAAACGTATACATTGAGGAATAAAAATTAAGAATTAACTTCTGTTCTTGGTCAGTTTGCTCAGTATTCCGATTCTTTGAAGGTTTACCAACTCGGCTGCATCAAAATTCACATCTAGCTCTATAATTGAAAGTATCAAGTTACATTAGCGATTTCCTTGCAGACGATTAGCTTCTTTTTTGATGATTCAGTCTTCATATTGTGTTTGGAAATCACGTTTACAATCACGTTTAAAATATAAGTTTTAAGTCGTGTCTCACACACTGGTTCCAATTTTCAGTTGGGCGTCCTCTGTCTGTCCAAACGGCATTAAATGGGCTCCTGGGCCTAAGCTAGTGGTAAGGTGGGGGAGGATAGAAACTGGCCACCCTACCTCACAATACCGTGGTCCTGGATGATATCTCTCTAGCAAGTGTTCCACTACGCTCGCTTCGAACTTTGGATTAAGCTTTTTTACGATGCTTATGATGCTCAGCTGTATTCAACGTGCGCTCTTTGCTCCGTTTTATGTCTGGACAAAATGGCTTGTGACATTGTCTTCCACAGCTTGGAAGCAAGAAGTATGCCATTGCATATGTTTACTAAACGTAGCCGTATAATGGTATTTAGCATTTACCTGCTTCCATGATTTTAATACTCCTCTTCTTCTGGTCAATCTGATCTTCAGCATGAAATATTCTTCTTTCTATGCTTTTTACTTCTTCTTTCAGTTCCTTGATTTTCTTTTCAGCTGAGGAGAAGAAGTTTGGCAGTTTCAAACGACAATAACTTTTGCACAAACAGGTTGTACAAGGAGATCACTTCAAAGCACTCTCGATGTATGGCTAAACTGAAACAAGATACACGTCCAAGTTTTTCCTAAAAATAAATCTCAATAAGGATATATCTGATGTTATAACTATGTGTAAACCACACTGCTTATTTGGCTTCGAGCTTAGTAGAAGTCAGATGCATCATCATCACAATGGGTCAGGTTTCTTCGTCGATCCTGCCCGAATTTGCATTGCTACACCGAGCCCTCCGAGCCGAGAAAGTTTGCATGACTACAAAGTCAGATGAAGGGTTCCGATTTTACCTCACCAGCAGGTTCAAGTAAAGGAACATGCAAAGTATATAACCATGTGTAATCTCCATTGCATTGTAAAGTCCATTGCATACTCGACTCTGACTTTGACAAAAGCCACATACCAGGGTCTGAGTTCTCTCTGAGGAAGAGGATTTTTTGAGATTTTGAGATCCGCAGCATCCCTCGCTGAAATTTTTACTATTTTTAGCTGTGCGCAAATGCCATCAACAGGTGAGAGAAAAATGGAGACCAATAGCAACCTTGAGAAGAAGGTCCAAATGCGACCTGAATTCAGCTAACATCATTTTGGCAATGTGCTAGGATACAGCAACCGGTTGGAACCGGTGTTGAATGCATTCTGTCCTATGCACTCAACAGTGCGGGAGGATCTAATTCTAAACAAGTAAGTTCGTAAGTTTCAAACATATTTAAATCCATGTAGGTGATTTCATAATCTATGATTACTTTTTACCATCTACTGTATGTACATTTTTTTGCTTAGCGACAGCTTTCGTATGCTTTTCATAGCGTTCAGAGACAAGATCTGGAAATGGAATAATACTTTGATGGTGCAGTGATCATTCTTAGATTGTAATGGTAAGTGCTTGACGTATATCGTAACAGTTCTTATTTGCAGTGGAAAAGCTTTGATTTTGCTAACAAATGTGGAGGCATTATTGCCTCCAAGTGAATATCCTTTCTTCCGATACTCAAAAGAGAATGAAACGTTGGAGAATGGTCAGAATTAGATGGTGAAGTTTATACCGGGTGCGGATCGACACTTGTGACAGTGGCCGACTGATGCAAATGATAACAGACAGATAGCTACAGAGGACGGAAAGGCCCAAATTAGCTTCAACCAGGGATGATCATATGATGGGGCAATATATGATCCTACAGCACTGAAACTTTTGCACCACAAACATGAAAATTAGTACTTACCTGTAGAATACTCAATCTGAAATTGAAGAAGAAACACTTGGTCAATTTCTCAGAAGAATTGAAAGTCTCCTCGACGAAACAATAAAATTCGGTAGCAATCCAATGAAAACAAATATATGTAAATTTTCAAGGAATAGCTTGTCAGTTTTAATCATATTTTAGTTGGAGTCCTAAAAGCGATGTATCAGTCTTGCATAGTATTGTTGTTTATTATTTTGCAACAAATTGAGAACAGGTCTCAAAGTTTCATTTTTACACGAAATGGATGTATGTGAATACGCATATATGTAGTGTAAGAGTGTGGAGCTTTAAAGGCAGTCTTCAACAAATGTTTGCATCAATTCTTCTAGACAGGTACAAAACAGCTCACTTTAATTTGATTCAGATAGTCCACCCGACTTTGCAGTTCCACAAGTTGGTTTTTCTGTCCTTGTGCGACTTCTTCCGCCAATTCTGGCAAACTATTCACATCAGCACATTCCAGCCGTTCAGAGAGGTTCACAAGAAGTGGCAAAGTAACTCTGGATGGAGTCGGGGGTCCTGCGAATTCCATTTGATAGTAATCAGACCTCGAAATTTTTATATTGAGATAAAGTTCTATTTTGTTGGAATTAATGAGACGAGATGACGTGTGCTTGATTTCCCGCCAATAAATCTCGTACCCAGCTTCTTCATGATTCTAGCCGTGTTATGATTCAAGATAGACTATCGAGAGAGGATAGGCGTTATCAAAAATCAAAATCGTTGTCAGATGAAAGACAGCTAGAGGTTCCAGTTCATTCATCCTTTACTGTCGGGTTCAGTTTGGCATAATTCTTGCTTATCTGTTGAAAACTTTCCCAATATCAAGCTGGGGAGCATACGACAACGTTTGCGAAGAATTAGAAACTGTGTGAATCATATTTTTGAAGCAGAAGAATCAAGACAAAAAAACAAAAAAACAACTGAAACTTAAGAAACGACACAGAGATACATACAAACGTTTATAAACATACTATAGTATAAATCGAGTTGTCTCCAGGCCGCATATATTAACAGTAATTCTTTTGGGTTTGTTAAGATGCGTGGCTTATGACGTATAAAACTAAATTCAATGCTACGAATTAAAACAACAGCAATTTATGAAAATCTATTACCTACTGCCGTTAATATCAATTAGTAAGATCATTAAAATACCAGTTTTAATTCAACCGAACGCACTTTCACTAATATCAAGTAAAGATTGTGGACATGGAATAAAGTAATTTTTCGCAATAAGCTGGAATATCCCTCATGCAATTTTACAAGTCAATAAACTTCGATCTTCATTATCTAGCAGCTCATTTTAAACCATCAAACTAGCTGTTCTGCCTTCTCAAAAAGTGACAGTTTGAAAACAAGAAGCATGTATAATGACTGCAAATTATTTCCCTATACACTGTGCATGCACAGCTGTATAGCTAATTGCCAAAGAAACTAAGACGGCCACTGCCCTATTCACCGGGAATGGCGATAGAAAGACTTCAAACCTAAGACATATTTCAGCACTTGACTTTGGAGCCTTTGCCTTGGACAGTTGATTGAAACATATACATTCGACTTTACGAGAGAAGAATAACCGTCTTAACAAAATATCCATGTTTTCCAATGCATAAGTGATAAACACAG
This sequence comes from Pseudorhiza aurosa, assembly GCA_964026355.1. NCBI lineage: Eukaryota > Metazoa > Cnidaria > Scyphozoa > Rhizostomeae > Lychnorhizidae > Pseudorhiza > Pseudorhiza aurosa. Next base: position 5,182,127 of record OZ032122.1, read on the forward strand.
AAAGAATTTAGTAGTTAACATGATACAGTCACGTTGAACCAACATGGCTTTGACGAGCATCCATTTCCGTGTCTCTCTTCAAGGTGCCAGTAACTGAAAGTAATTGCGCCACCCAAAGCCTCCTTGTCCATTGATTTACGTTCATGTTACCTCTGATGCATTCAGCTCCTTCGAAATTTCCTCTAGTTGTTTCTCTGCCCCCAAAATGCTACAAATAGTTATAAGGATCATCAATGTGGTCAATATTCAGGTCAGATAGGTGTCAGGATAGCTCAATGGTAACATTCTTACGCATTGATCCTATGTTCAGTGGTTCGAATCCACCTTTAGCTAGACTTTCACTTGGAGTAAGGAGAGTCGCCAGATTTCTGTAATTCCACGTGCAGGAATCACGGCGTGGTCACATCGAGAGGAAGGACCTGGACACTGCTTGATTGGCGAAAAACCTCTCAGTGCCCAAAAGTCTACCTTTGACGTCTAGGTAGAGTCATATGTGCAAGGTTAGGCCTTATTTGCGTGTTCCACCCCAAACTCTCTAAGGTAGACGATAGGATCCTGCGAAGCTATGTTAACGGCCAGTACCCTGATCCTGACAAAGCCTGGTAATTCCTTTTAAATAGTCTGGAAACATAGAGGTTTCGCCACTCTCCTCACTCTAAACGGACGTCAAATTCGGCGTTGGTCTCAAACTAGAAACCACCGGCACTGTTATTAAGCACTGTAATGACAGAGCTACCCTAACACCTAGGCCAGGTGTGACGGAAAAGAAAACCGTAGAAATTCAAGGCCTGCTAGTCATATACGGGGTGCTTTCATAACCAAAGCGTTGGTTATTGGGTCTAAACTGCAACAAAATCTTGTCACTACTACCATCATAACCTATGCATAACAACATCACCCTGTAACAAGTAGTGTTTTATGAAACAGCGATAGTGGGATTAATCACTTAACATCCACTAGGGCTTTAAAAACAGTGCAGAACGAGTTGCTGGGGACCTTTTTCGATGGACATATTCTAGTTTCAAGTTCAGAATGAAGTTTTCTAATCTTAATGACTTAAGATTAAATCGAATCCAGCCCCAAAAACTGATAGAAATTTTACAAACTTCGTTACACGGGCAACGCTCAAAATCGAATATAGTAGAAAATGAAATGAATGAATGAATGAAGGAATGAATGAATGAATCATAGATGTGCCATGTAGAAGCAAATGATGGATAGTTCGCGTTTTGCCCTATTCCATTGATTTGTTTTTCAAGAAAATAAAATAGAAACAGTGGGCAAAATGGCAAGAGCACGTCCTCTGTGGTCCAACACGTGTCCTTGGTTCTTGACACTTTCAATTGCATATGTCCACCCAACAGTTAATGGTACCAGGGATAAAGCGAGCCAGGAACTGGTATATCTACCTAACAATGCCGTGGCTCAGGGTGGTGCCTTTCTAGCAAAGTGCCTCCCAGCGCTCCTTTCAATAATGGGATTAAACTTTGCTCAAGGAGAATAATCAAGGATAAAAAATAAACGAATTGCACCATCACTGACCTAACGTGAAGTTCCAGCTTCTTCTTGCGACTTCTGCTGATCGTCATTCTAGAAGCTTCGCCTGAGCTTGTTAAGGCTTCTTTCAGAGTCTCCACATAATTCTTCAATCTCTCTTTTTCCATTCTCCAACGTCTCTTTTCGACTTCTATCAAATCACGGTTCAAACTATTATCCTTTTGTAAATTAATCAAGCTACCGACAACATGGTCCTTCTCAAGAGCAACGATAGAGGACATTAAACTGCTCACTTCCACCGAGTCGCATAAATCCTTTTTGAACAAAGGTTCGTCCGTGTTTCCGCTTTTGCCATCATGAGGCAAACGTTGCGCATGCGGCCTACAGTGTCCAGTTTTCGATTGCGGGGGAACACTCGATACATGAGCATTTTTGATAGAATCAAATGTTGTTTTCTTAACTGCAGGCGATTTTTGCGATGGTGGAACATCAGAATTAGCAAACGAGCTAATGCTGTTGAAACCGGTATTCCAAGGCTCTGAATCAATCGGTCGTGTTCTTAGCTTAGCGTGATGCTGTGATAATTTGATCCTTTCATCATAGTTTACATATTCAAGCTTTTCTTTTCCGAGGGTATCAGATGCCAGCTGCATAGGAATTTTAGTGTAGTTTAGACTGTCAGTAGAGCAATTGTCGTCACTGAAAGCCGATTCAGAGCTGAAACTACTCCTATGACTTCTTGCCGTTGGATTCCCTGACAACGAGGCTATCTTTGAACATAGCTCATCCTCAGTGCGATTTTTGTTGGCAAATTTACTCGAGCATTTGATTTTATTTTGATTTAGAAACCCATTTTTGTTATTCATTGACTTGCCATGACCTGAAAATCGAAAGATGGAAATAAAGATCATCACCATCACCATCATCATCACCATCATCATCACCATCATCATCACCATCATCATCATCATCATCAACACCATCACCATCATCATCACCACCATCATCATCATCATCATCATCATCATCATCATCACCATCATCACCATCATCATCATCATTATCATAATCATCATTATCATCATCACCATCATCATCATCATCATCATCACTACTGTCATCATAATTACCACTATCATTATTATTGCTATTTTCAATATCATCATTGTTTCATGTAACTAGGCCGGCCAGATAATGTATTGATAATCGAGCGTAAGAGATAGCCGAAAGTACAAATTGAAGAATAGATAATATTGAAATAAAGGCTATAAAAGTGTTATGGCTGTCAAAAATTATATGAAAATTGAAACTAGACTTAGAAAAGCCAATGAATTTTGCAGCCAAGAATGCTACCCTAAAATGCCTAAAATGCCAATCTTTGCCAGCTTCTACTTTGGGAGCGGGCTGGGATACGCTGTCTGCAAGGTCAAGGGAAATAAACGGTACTGAAAAGAGAGAGAAATCATAGATGGATTGATTGCAAGGGCAGTACTACTACCAAAGGGATTCTCAACAGTGTATCAAATGTGCAATAAAAGTACATTTTGCTTTACCCGTGTAATGTATGAAATTGTATAATGAGGTACTGTATGTAATTAACCTCCCTTCGCATTCACTAAACAGTTGGAAAGAGAAGCTATGTCAAAGATGATAAACAGACAATCTAACTAGTTTTTTCACTAAGTTTAATGCTGTCGATATCCTTGCCTCAAATTCATTTGCCACTAAAACGATAAAAACCTCGGACATTGCAGAATTGTTATGGAGCAAACAGAGGACTCGTCATTGGGCTGGGAGCGGAATGCCGACCTGCAAATAACGATGAGCATAAGAAGTCGATTTGTCAGAAGATCGAGCTTATAAAAAGGAAGGATAAACTACTATACTATACCTTTCCTTTGATTATGAACACCGAATTCACCACCATACACTATGCTCGCTAACTGTTTGTGGACGGCATTGGCATTGACGCTTTTTGACTTGCAGTCTTTGTACAATTCGAAACGGAACAATCCTTGGGAATCTCGTCCAATCACATGCGCGAATATTTCCTATGGCAAACGAACAGTTTAACGTCAATGAACACATCAGTGGTTAAAGTAATAAAAATTAAAATTCACAGAGATGATGCAGATATGCCGACGAGGAAGAGCAAATCATGGAACTATAAAACTTTAACAAGACAATAAATCGGATTTTGATAATGGATCTATATTTTTTTATCAACAATAGAGGGCCGACTCTGTTAATAGCTGTAATGAACGTTGGAATTGCGGAGGAGATCCGGGGGATTGGGGAGAGAGGAGTAGCACGAGGAAGGAAAGAGGGTAGCTTTGACGCAAGGATTCATGAAATAAATGAAAACATAATTTAATCGTATGAAGCGGAGTTTTTTGTGGTGGAAATCTCTATAGAACGCGGCTTCGAGGAGGTTTTTACTATGTAGCGTTTATGTTGTTTTCCCCTTGTGAAGAGCATCATTAGATGTTGACTAAAAGCACAAGCAAGGTGTGCCAGGAGATTCCATATCTCAGTCTGAATTTTTGACAGAGAAGACGGAAGTTTGCTGAAACTTCGCCAGAGTAGCTAAGCAACCATGCAATAACTGATCATGGTGACCTGGCTGTGGCAGCACAAGATGAGCCACACAAGTAAGGATTTATGTGGATGTGCTCAAGAAGAGCCAGGTCTTACCACAAGAGGATCTATTGCGCTACATGGAACACACGAAGAAATGGCAAGACCTGTGTCAAAGTTGGGAAGATGGCCAAACCTGAAGCTATTGATGATGATGATGATGATGATGATGATGATGATGATGGTGATGGTGATGGTGATGGTGATGATGATGATGATGATGGTGATGATGAGGACGACGATGATGATGATGATGAGGACGACGATGATGATGACGATGATTGATGATGATGGTGATGATGATGATGATGATGATGATCATGATGATGATGATGATTGATGGTGATGGTGATGATTAGGACGAAGATGATGATGATGATGATGATGATGATGATTGATGATGATGGTGATAATGATGATAATGATGATGATGATGGTGGTGATGATTGATGATGATTGATGGTGATGGTGGTATTGATTGATGATGATGATGATGATGATGATGATGATGATGATGATGATGATGATGATGATGATTGATGATGATGGTGATGATGAGGACGACGATGATGATGATGATGGTGATGATGATGGTGATGATGATGATGATGATGATGGTGATGATGATTGATGATGGTGATGATGATGTCATTCTTCTGTAAATCAAATACCTCAATACGCTTGTCTTTTATTCGATGATCTATGTAGTATCCCAAAACACAAATCCCTTCATACTATTGTAATCCTTTTGAGGATACAAGCAAAATACTCCCAGACATAGTTAAAGAAAGCTTCTTATTGCTCATAGGACGCATGAGATCGTCCGGTAGCGACCATCAATGAGGGAAGAAAGTAAAGGATAGTACCTTGTTAGTCATCTCACTTAAAATTGAGGATATCTTTGACACCTGGTTCTTTGTAGATATGCCTGCCAAAGCAGCCTTTGATGCCACGTCAGGAATCTGCATTAGCTCTTCAGTTAACTTGAAAATATCAGAGGAATTCGCCCAAATCTTTCTACCAGTATCAACATCGATGACCAAGACCTGGCAAAACGAATGAACCAGAAAAATAGAATGAGTGACAGAACCCCAGTGATCGGCTTCCTATACCCTTCATGATAGTTACCGTCATAGTCTTGGCATTCTTCTATTCGAGAGAGGGCAATAAATCTGTCGGATTTTTCTGCAATACACGATGCACTGATCGACAATCAATATAAAAACTTACACCAGAAGTAACGAGTTACATTGCAATCATAAGAGGGCTCCCATCCCTTTTGCATAACTTGCTCCAGACCAGGAGGCTTTTTTGCCGAGATGGAGCACCACACCTGCCACCTGCTCCTAAAAAATATATTCCACAAGTTAGATTACCCGATTTGGTGTCAGGATAGCTCAGTGGTAACATTCCTGCGCATTGATCCTATGGTCAGTGGTTCGAGTCCCACCTCAGCTAAACTGTCCCTTGAAAAGAGGAGAGCCAGCACCCCTCTGTAAATCTAGGCGTAGGAATCATGAGGTGTCGTCACATCGTGAGGACGGACCAAGACGTTGCTCCATATGCAAAAAGCTTCTCAGCGTCCAAATGTCTATCTTTGACATCTAGGTAAAAGCTCATATACAAAAAAGGACACAAAAATGACCCGAACAATATTACTAATATCCTCAGCTTGCAAGGACCGGTGCCATACCATGAACCTTCAAATTTCTAGGCGAACGGTCATATGAATGAGCTGCCAATGTATCAAATTCTCCCATATTTGAGAGATAATGGCCTGATAAACTAGTGACGATGATAACACAGAAATGCAAAAAACTTCAAGTCACCTTTTTACTGTAAGCAAAATTGCAAGCTAAGTCCAGAACTTTGACACGCAGTCTTACGTTTCCTTGAGATAAACAGACTTTGCAGCCAACCACTGGATCAGCATTTTCCTAAAAATAAAGAACCGATACAGTAGAGATCGTTCTTAATGAGTGTTAAGAGTCGACAATTTGATTCATGACGACAAAGAAACATCTTCAATTGTCCGACGAACTCTTCTAAATCCCTTCAAGACTCGAATTCCAACTGTCTTTTGAGCTAAGAAGGCTTCTTCTACGGATATAATCATCTCGACGTAGTTGCCACTGAGGCTAGAGCAAAAGCCTGCTGCATTGAAGAGCATCAGTTCGGAGTTCTCACTTTCCAGCTGGTAGATAATAGGGGGAAGTGTGACGAGGAGAGAAACATATCACCTTCCTCAGGACAGGGCAACACCTAAGGGTGGTAGCACTCTAGCAAAGGAATCCAGCAAGTCTCCTTAATATTATTAATTTTCTAAACAATTAAAAAATATGGAGTACCTTCATTGGAAGAACTTCCATAAGATCCATCACTATTCTTTGGAGATTGGTAGAGGATCTTGTTTTGAAATAAAATAAGCTTGGAGATTCAACCTGAAAAAGGAAAAATAAATCGTAGAAAAAATGCTAATCAGAAACAGGTTTTCGCGTCAATAAGAATTCCAATACGAGTTAAAAAGAATAATCTCATTCAGCAAGACTTGACGAGAGCTGCGAAGAGGGTCACTGCTTTTCTGTTCTACTGAAGAACTAAGCGTGTGAATTTGAAATGAAATCGGGATCGGCTACACCGGATTTTTTTCAATTCTGACACACACAAGCAAACAAACACACAAGGCAAATGTAAAAGTGGTCCGACAGTTCCAAGTCACGAACCATTGCTAGCTGAAGCTGCTAGCATAGTCATAGGAAAGGACAGTATGGGTGCTAACAATAGTGCATTGTTTGAACTCTTTGTGCTCGAAATAACTAGTGTCCAGGCCATCGTGAGTGCATGGTCGATGTTTCGTTCTGAGCGTTTCCACGTACATGTGAAGATAACTTTATGCAATGAGCGGGAACTTCGTCTTTTTACGGTAAATGTAAGCCATGCCTGGCGGCAGTTGTTCCATCTATGGGTGCTCGACGTCAAGAAAAGAAAAGGGATGTAGCATATTTAAACTTCCCGCAGCTAAAAGCCCATTCACTTCGAAATGGCGAGAGGAGCTTGTCTCAATCATCACGAAGGGTCCTTTTTCTTATGACTATGCTGCTAGTAAGCTCAGAAAATTGGGAGGGGTTAGCGACAGGAAAACATCTGGCTGTAATGCCTAATCTATCAGCTCAATGGAGCGCTGGTTGAATGGATATTTTTAGTGGAGGAAAGTATCATGCAGTTCTGTGGGAAATCTATTATGGGAGATGCCAGATGAAGAAGCTGATCCATTCAAAGAAAGGTTAATTCATCATTGCATCAATAGACAGAAAGCAATTGGGTGGCATATATAATGTCTCTTGTTTTAAACATCGCATCAAATCATATGCGAGAAGCCATTGAAAGGAGTCAAATTGCATAACTTACGGCAAGAACTTCAATCTTCATGACTTTATCAGCATCGATCTCGAACAGACTTGAACATGTCCTGAGACCTTCTATTTCGTCAATACTTGGAGCTTCTTCACAAGACGGCATTCCTCCTGCCACACCATGACGCAAGCCAGTACTATCAAATTTGCTCTTCCCTTGGACCAAGCCAGCCTCTTTGCTTACAGAGATACTACCATTCACATTCTCTTTCTTACCATTGAAATCGTCTCTTCTTGGTATATCACTTCGATTCTTTACAAATTTGAGGTCAGCTGTTCCGTTTTCAACACGTGCTTTATTGGAAATAATACTTGCTTTTTTTGTTGCACTGTTTGAAAGACTTGCATGCTTGCTGGTTCTGATCTTTTCCAAATGGCCTAAGCTGACCATGATGTCTTCTAAGTAAATCTCATCTTTATATCCCGAAACAATAACATTCCGTATTTCAACGATTTCAGACTGAAAAAAAGGTAAAATCGTTAATTCAAAGTGCGATTACTTGTGTATTCATTAATACATTAATTTTTCTTCATCAACCCTCATTAAGAATATTAGAATGATAAAAAAAGCTCAAGGTTTCCTCAGCTCTTAAGGATGCAAGTAAAGTTGAACGCTAGACTTGACGTGAGCATCGTCTTGCTGGTGAGCATCAACTTACTGGTGAGCATCGTCTTGCTGGTGAGCATCAACTTGCTGGTGAGCATCGTCTTGCTGGGGAGCATCAACTTGCTGGTGAGGTACCCCCTATGCCATGGAATGGTAAAGTCGGCTGGCTAATTGCTTCCTCCCCGTGAATCGCCCGTAAGCGTTACACCTTGTAAAGATGAAATTAAAGGAAGAACATTTTCAAAGGGTTCTACGGTCAGTGGACAGAGCCCGAGCATGGCTTTCACTCAGATTAGAAGAACGTCACCATGGGGTCCACTTTTCCAGGCCGGAGAATCATGGGATGTAGTCAAATCAAGGGTAATGACAAGGATGCTACGGGATAAGCATGGCTTCTCAGGGTTTTAGAATCTAGATTGGGATGGAGATGTTATGTAGAAAGCATAAGAACAATATGACAAGATAACATATATGATAAGTAGCAATCAATCAAAATCTATGACCTATCATACCTGACCAGTGCTGCCCTCTGTGACAACATTTGACTCCAGTAGTTTACCAATGCAAAAAGAGTTCAATTTATCAAGTCCTGCTTGTCGCTTTTCTTTATCAAATCCAATAGGAATATCGACTCCTAAATGAAAGCAATATTGATTTGAAATACTCGAGTATGGATTATTTCAGATACATTGATATCTCGATCAAGAATACATCGACGGAGAATAATCCCACAAAACGGTCACAAAACATGGAGTAAAATGGAGTTCCATACTCGATACGAGAATAGGAAGCACTCTGCTAGAAAAGTACCATCTTGTGCCATGGCATCGTGACGTATGGTAGCCAGTTCCTTTCCTAACCGCATATTAGCCTCAGCTTCACGCCAGGCATCTATTTACTGCTTGGTGGACCGAGAAAGATGACCTGAAACAGTGGACAGGAAAGGGACTAGCAGAACTCAAAAGAATAGCCGAGGAAAGAGAGAGGTGGAGGAGTAGTGTGCAAAAATGGGCGCACCCACGGCCTCAATAGGCTACGGAGAAGAAGAATAGAGAGAAGACCGAGAAAGGGCAGAGTGAAATATGTCGGGGAAAGGTCCTGGTGGCATATACAAAGCCCCCCCCCCCCCGACAATCGAAAAAGAAAGGAGAAAGTGAAAGGCTAAGAGGAAAGAGAGAGATTAAGATCAAGCTCATTGATCTCATATTTGAAAGAGGGCAAGTTTTAGGATTTGGAAAAGGAAGAAGAAAGCAAAATATTCCATAAACTGCACGTTCTTGGAACGAATGGTTTGTGGGATAGTGTTCGTACGTGGAGTAGCCAGTGAAACTTGGAACTGCTACTAAAAACATTTATCTTCGTGTAAAGAAAGATTGCAAACAAGACGCCGACATGGGAAAACGCATTCTGTATCTGTACTATTTGGAGATTCAATGTGCAAAAGAAGTCAGTTTCAGTTGCGCATTCTGAAATTAATACATAAGCAAGATGGTTCCATATCAATGATAGAACTGCTTGCAAACTTGGTTGAAACAGCTTCTCACACAACTTAACATACGTACGAGAAATTTTGATGTAAAAAACTTCAATATGCACAGGCTAGAGGACACTGAAATTTCGTTACACTGAATATGAAACTTGTAAAAAACTTTAAATTTTAGGCTCAATACGATTTAAATTTCTATTTTTAGCCTTTTCTTGTAAACACAGGTCCTTTATTGATAGCAGAATGTATTTTCTGAAAAAGTTAACCTGTTAAAATATGTTTGATAATAATAATAATAATAATAATCTTTTTGTCCAACACTCATAAGAATGAGAAACGTCGGACAGTGGCCGAAATAAGGCTGGGAAGCTTACACCTAAATGCGACTCGAAACATGTGAAAGTGAAATACTAATGCAAATGACTGGCTGGTTATTTGGATCAATCATTGACTGTCACTTTTCACATGGTTGGAGAACCCGAGAGGAAAAGGTGAAACCTTCAAACAAACAATCAATCATTTGAACTAATCATAATTTTCACACGCCTTGATCCGCTGCTAGGTATAAGTTTCATAGTGTCATTTGGACCAATACTTCCACGTTTCATTTCACGAAAAGATCTTCTGCAATATGAAACTATTTCCCCAATACTGTGTGGAACATCGAACCACAAAATGCCAATGAACAATAAATATAACACACATAATGAAACTCATAGAAACAGATTTCGATGAGCATATTTTTGTAGAAGAAATTGACCAACGGAAATCAGTCAAAAAGGAAATTAGCTAACCGTGAAGTTTTACAGGTATTGCTTGGGGTATCAGTGACCAAAGACGCGCGTGTATGAGCCTGAAGTCATTAACAGACACAGTTTCGTCATTTCCATAATCACAGTAAAACACGTGGATTTGATTCCTCTCTTTGTTAGAGTCGAGGACCCAACATCTGTAAGGTGAAAGAGAAACATTCAGATAGCAAAGAGAGACACATGAAGATTCAGGTATGAGCTAAATGTTCTTGATTTATAACAAAATAACTTATATACTGACTAAATTAACATGCTTAGATATGGAAGGTTACTATTACTATCATTAATATCAAAATAACTATCATTATAAAATGTAAAATTCAAGTAAATGACATCATTTGCGACCAGGGAACATCAGATAATATCTTGATGGATATTTCAAGAATGATAATCTAATGATTCTTATCAACCACCCACATGACGTAACAATAACAGTATCAGTTGGGTCGGGAACGGTATCGTTTATAGCGTCTAGTTTATGAAATCAATCAGCCTTCAAATTCTAACTTAGCGATCTACACTTATGAAATATTTGCATGATACAAGTAAAAGAGACCGAGCTTTGAAAAGAGGTTGCTTCAAATTGCCCTAGCAACCAAAACAAGCCTAGGAGATTAACTTTAGAATGATTTTCACATCATCTAGATAATCTCTAAACGATGCATTTTGCAATGAATTGTGTTTACCTGTACCAAAGACCATCTTGAGAGTATCTAGCAGCCCCAAATTGATGTGCCGATGGAAAGAGAATAGGCACTTTTTGCGATTCTAGATGATTAATCTCAGCTTGCAGCTGGTCCATTAGCTGTGTGACTGCAGCTTCCTATACAGAACATAAAACGATCGAACACCATCAATAAAGATTACTGACTTTACTTAATTATCTGAAGGGGCTGATTGTATGGACAAAATTGTCTGGTCTAGCCAGGAAGAAAAATTATGAGGGTACGTTTTTCTCGGAGTTATATGAAAACGACCACAGTGGCAAAGCGGGAAGGGACAATTTCCCACTACCAGACTATGCGGGAAATCGAGACCAAATGTGCAACATCAAACAACACCATTGATGGGATGACGATGACGATGATGACAATGATGACAATGATGACGATGACGATGATGACAATGATGACGATGACGATGATGACGATGATGATGACGATGATGACGACGATGACGATTATGACGATGATGACAATGATGATGATGATGACAATGATGCTGATGATGACAATGATGACGATGATGACGATGATGATGACGATGATGACGACAATGATGATGATGATGACAATGATGACGATGATGATGACGACAATGACGACGATGACGATGATGACGATGAGACATAGCGTATCGCAAAATTATGCATGGTAACATTGTGAAATGGTGTCTGCTGTTAATTTAGCACCACACCAAATATTTTTGACTACATAAATATTGCAAATACCTGGTCAAGTAGATGAATCCAGAATCTGCATGAATTTACAGAAAACGTGACGATGAATTTGATTCTATCAGGGTAACCACTTGCAACTTTTGGCTTACATCGACAAACTGCCAAAAACATTTCAACAAATTCAGTCTCATTGTGTAATCCACAGTAACTCTCTTTCTTTGATGGAACCTTGAAGATTGTAGGGAAAAGTTCAAATGAAATCTGAATTTCTACTGAACATCAAGCTGTTTATGACAGCATCTGTAGACTAATGGTAGATAGTTTACTTTGAATGTAATAGACTGGGAATAAATGCTTGGTTGGATGTAACAAAAGAGTTAAAAATGGTACATGCTGTTTCCATTCTTAGCACTTGGTGGGTTAGGAAAGAGCATGAAGTTACACACACAGCACTACCAGTTAACCAGTGCCTGAATGCAGCATTCACTACACTAGCATAGCAGTAGAAAAAAAAGAAAAAGAAAAAGAATAATAATAATAATAACATCATATTTATACAAGCTGAGCTTTTTCAGCAAATGCTGCTATCAACTATCAATCAAGGACCTGTCAAAATTATTCTAAATTAGACATACGTTGTGAAGAGGAAAAAAGATAGATAAAAAGAATTCATTTATTACTGACATTAGCATAGTATTGATCTATTGTGCAAATGCTCAAGGCACGCTGTGGCAAAAAGAAAGCATTTGACTCTCAAAACAGTAAAACAATCATTATTGGTAGTAATTTAAAGATTGAATAGCAAACTCTAATTCATAAGAAATTGTAAATTACCCGAGCATCACGACCCATTCCTTCAACACTTTCTTCAAATGGTCTTTGATAGTTTCCTGAGTTGCAAGCCATTCTTTTACTTTGTTCATTGATATTTTCGAGAGCAGTGAATGCTGCTTGCTGTGAGTAAACACCCATGAGGCCAACATTATGTGGAAAAGGAGGAAAGTCTGGTGTAGGTAAAAGACCTGGTTTTGGCAAGAGTCCATCGTTAGCTTTGGCCAATGTTGAAGGCAGAGAAGGATTAGTAGCTTCAATTGGTAAAGAGAAATTGGAAGGGTTGGCATATGTATCTGCTCCCGCTGAACACTGTGCCTCTGTGGACTGCAAAACATCCATTTTAACACCATCAAAACTGCGCCCATTAAATAGATCTTTTGCTTTTGCTGTGTCATGCTTTGTCTTGTATCTAACAAGAACCACAGTCTTACTAAAACGATAAAAGTTACTGTGATCAAAAAAGATCATCAAATTTATATCTAATATGAAAATCCTATTTTTGTGCTCTCTCCTCGATTGGTTTATCTATTGAGAGAGCTCCCCTTTAAGAAATTTCCCCCCCATACAAAATTCTATATAAATATGTTGTAAATTTATTTTCATTTATCTCGTTTATTAGTATTGGCAGGGGTCTCGTGTAGCTGTCTGGTGGCCGGCCTGGTCTGGTTTTGTGCTTGGGTTATGCTTGGTCAGCCTTGGGGATTGGGGTGGACCTGGTGAGCCTTAGGTTTTGGCTGGGGATGCTGTTTTTGGTGGCGTGATGGCTGTCGTTTCTGGGGCTGGTCTCGTGGGGCCCTTGTGCTTGGGTTTGGCGTGTTTGGGGGTGTTGGGGTTGGACAGCAGATGCTGTGTGGCTGCAGTGCTTTCTGGTATGTTGGGCAGGGTGTGGGGGGTTGTGACAGGATTGGCTTTTATGATAGCGGTTATTGGGTCGTTGGGGTTGCTCCTCTGGTTGAGATTCTGGGTGTGTCTTGGTCTGGTCTTGGTTGCTGTGGTTGGGTTGGTGCAGGTCCGGCAAGCAGCTGGGGGCTGACTGCGTCGCTGGGTAGTTTCAGGTGATTTCCTGTCTATTATATTCTATTTAGCTAATTGCTTGGTATTCCTGTAATTCATGTTAGCTTATTCTAGATGTTTTTGTTGTCATTCATTTTAATTTTGTATGTTATGGGATCTTAAAATGAAATAACTAACATAAATAATTGACATGATGGAAAACTCTAAAATATCGTTGCAAAGAAATCCAAAAAGTAAATTTGTTACAAGCAGAAAATTAACAAGTTTCTTGAAGTATATCACCTTAGACCTTTTGCCTCTACAGGAACGAATCCCGAAAATACTGACAGATCTGTCACAAATTTTGCAGCATCTACCTACAAAAATAAAAACTATTGTGTCAAAACAAAAAAGCATGGTTTGTTGATAATATAGTGTACAAAGCTCCTTAGTCGCCATATAATTCTCATTTTTAATGTAACTACCTTTAAAATAAGTAGAGATATTTGTGATGAAGAGAAAATCATGGTGTATAATACAGGGGGATTTGTATTGGGTATGTAGCTTATGTCTATAAATTTAAATTAGATTATATAAATGAAATACAGCTACTTATACTAGCTGCTGGTATTGGTATCTAGTACATTCCCAGAGCCAGTAAACTGTGGCTTTACAGCCAAAAAACTGGAAAATGAATGCATGTTTTTATGTTTTGCCTGATTTGGTAATTTTTGAAGATGTTTACCCTAAGTTAAGCAGAAAAGTTTGCCTTGCTTCGTTTGTATGATCATGACATCTGAGTATCATATATTTTTTGGATTAGTATAGATTGCAAACTAAGTTTATTAATGCTAGATAATCAAGCTTTCAGTACATGCATCTGTGGCATGACTAAATTTACGTTCTAAATAAACACCATTCTTTACAGGATGGGTAACATAAATAAAAGTCTCATATTTTTACCTCATGAAAATTTTTCTTTTCTGACATATTTGAGAGTCGAACACAAAACGAAAGGTCTTTGTTGGTGCTGGGTAAATTTTTGGGAAAGCTATTGTTTGCAATGGGCCTTTTATTAGGCTTAAAAGCTCCTTTTTCATTTTTAAAATGAACAGGTTTAACATGCATGTGGGATGAAAATTTTTCATTGACGTTTGATGAGGGGACTCTAGTACCATTCTGCTGATAACAATTTGAATTTTTGTTCCCTTCGCTGCTTTTCTTATTTTGGTTCTTATCTTTGACAGCTTTCTTTGCAGCTTCTGATTCTGATGGGCTGCTGCCGTGAGTTTCTTGCCACTGCTTCATCTCTTCTGGGCTGAGTGGCTTGCTCCCTCTGCCAAAACCTTTCACTGACATTCGCTTAGCATGAAGGGATGCATAGCTTTCCTTGTCTAGCACTGCAAAAACTCGATTATCTTCGTCCTCCTCTCGCCATTCTAACTTGGCAACTTCTGGTATTGATAGTAAAAAGTCAAACAAAGTCTTAAAGCCCAGCTTACGCCACGGCAACGTTTCGCCAACCAGCTCCTCGTAGTCTTTTTCTATACTCGATTGTTTGATTCCATGCTTTTTCGACAGAAGTGTTGACCTTAAAAATACTTTTGCATCTTCAAGGATACTTTCATCTCCCATATTGATCAAGCCTCTGGAACAGGCCTACATTCCAGCAGGGCTGCGTGTCTTTCACTCGATAATGTCCATGAACCTGGCACATGCCCAAGGAAAGCTGGCGAAAAAACGTGAAGCTGAAGGAAAAGATGAAACTGTCCACTTCTGTTACTTGATAACTGTCATGGAATGATGCGATGACAAATCTTATTTCCTTCGCAGAAAGTCCAGCGACAAGACTTACCTATTCGCGGCTCCGGAAATTATTCGTGGCCTTTTCTTAGAACACACAACTGATACACATTTATCATAGTGACATCGAGGCCTGAAACTACCGCCCTACCTATGTGGTAGAAGACCCGGTAACACGAGACTGCTTGATAGAAGAATTAAAAAAGAAATTTATCAAGAGCACACAAGTTCAGATTTCATCCGTATCTTAATTTTCCGAACAAAAGGACATGGAAGGCTTTTAGGTGATTTACTTGAAGGTTTTTAGTGAGCTATGTTGGGGCAAGGCCATGGTGGCCCATAATATGCCCCACAAAAGGAGGAGAATGTGAAAAGGCCAAGAGGAGAGAGAGATGAGGTCAAGTTTATTGACCATGAATATGAAGGAGGGCAAGGGCAAGTTTTAGGATCCATGAAATGAGGAAGAACGCAAGACTTTTCACAAATTGCACTTTCTTGGGAGGAATGACGATTTGTGGGATAGATTTCTTGGATTAGATCGTAAAACTTGGAAAGGGTGTGAGTGAGTCGAGCTTCTATTGTTACTGAAACGTCTCAGGTGGATAGGAACGAGGGAAGTACATAAAAACAGCATTGATGAGGAAGACTACGGAAAACCACTTAAACACTCATTTCCCTAGAAAATTTGGAGCCTGCATCTGGTTCCTGCTAAGCTCGGAATAAAGTATGATCTGCAGGCAAAAGAGGCGGTTAGTATACCGATTAGAGAACATGTCTACCTTGCTGAAGGTCCTGGATCCTCCAAAGCACCTTTATTTGCTTCTGGATGCCCTCTAACTGCCCAACCAACAGTAAATGGGGACCCGGTACAAAGCTAGAAGTGAAGTACGGCTATGAAAGGAAATGGTCATCTTACCTCAAAATGCTGTTGTTCAGGGTGGTTTCGCTGTAACAAGGTGCCTCCTGTGGTTTGGGATTCAGATTTGACTCTCATTTACCTGCAGTGCCTCGGATGCTGATGATGGAGAAGGAATGGTTATTCAGATACTATTCATGGTGGTTCCAAGATCTCTGGCTAACATAAAAAAACAGTAGCTGTAGCTTTAAAAATCTGTGCAAGATTGATTAACGGGATTCAGTTTCAGAGTTTTGAAGAGAGCACAAAGCAACACTGCAAGAACGCGGTGGATAATCAATGTGTCGTGTGAGAGCTTCACGGATGAGAGCAAAGAATACGAGGCCTCCCATCTGAGTGCAAAGGCTTAAAATTAACTGCCTCTCACTGCAATGACGTCTTCATGCTTTCTGAAGATTTTGAAAGGAATCCATGCATCGGCTATTGGCATTCTGCTGATATCAGAATTAATCTTCGTCCTGAAACTGTAATTTATTTCTTTATTTTTTCTATTTGAATCGGCCTTCTTTTCGCCGGGCAAACATTGACAAAAGCAATTTTTGATAGTCCTGCAAGATTCTATTCCGTTAAAGAATACGGCTTACTTGAATAATCATCGATTTATTGAAAATACAAATTTTGACTTTTAAAGAATTGCATAGTATCGCTTGACAAAATCTAGTCAGGCGGTACGCAGAAGTGACGTTGTGGAGGAGATTGAGACATCTCATTTCAAGTTGGCGCTTATTGAGACACGCATGCGCAAAAAAAGAATTGTTCTTATTGGTAACGAACAAGTTTGTATAGCAACAAATGGCCATTTGAAAGAGTTTGTTGGCATGTGAGCTTGATTAATTTCATTTAAACTGCTTTTACATGTGGTTATGTTTGCTAATTCTGCCGCATTGAATAATTAATGTAATCAAACGTTATTGCAACCGCCTGATTGCAGGTACAAGAAGACAGCCTCAGATGCCCTGCAAGAGTACATTGATCATTTCGAAGGACGCTCTCCTCCGGTGAAACACTACACGAGAACTGTGTCAGATCTCCTATCTCCGAAGCCGAAGTTCAAATTTCTCGATGCTGCAGAGGGGAAATCAAACGCGGAGATGAGTGGAAACGGATTGCTCTCCTGGATTAATAATTCATACAACGAAAGCTTGAAAAGTACATGTACACCCCTGTTCGTTTCGCAGAGCAGTGACAGAGGTAAACTTGTACATGGGTAGAACTATGAAATGAGGATGAATGAAAAATCGATCTATTCAACGTGCTTTGAATATTTCTTATTTTCTCACAAGAAACTCTAATGTTGCCATGGCTTCTTCAAATCACGGAGAAAAGATTCCTGTTCAGTTATTTTTTTTAAAAAAAGGGAAAATATTCAGTCTGGCACAAAAGTGTTTGCTGCTCAGTTAGAACCTTTTTAAATCCTCATATGCATCATTTTCTATAAAAAACGTGTATTTTGATGATTAGGAGAATGGAAAAGGGTTTCATCCGCTGCTACATCTCGCACCAACGTTGAAGGATTACAAAGACAAATTGCAAGTCAATTTATAGATGAACTATCAACGTTACCTTCACCTGCTGTATCAGATACAGAAATTGACAGTGATCAAGATACTATCAATACTGACATCTTGCTGAAAAGTTATGGTGCCAAAAGTAGAGGTATTTTGCTTTTAAATTAAGGTATATTTTGCAGCAATTTGGCATTGAACGTGTGTCCACTTGGGTATCACTTTTAACAATATTAGAATGGAAAGGGTAAAGTTTTGGATTTTGGGCAATCTATCTGGCTTTGTTTTTATGTCCTCTATCCCTGTGGAATTGTGCTACAGATAGTAGCCTGCCTATCCAGAATATAATTCAACTTTGTTTTTAATATTCATGACAAGTGTAGCCGCAATTTTTCAGCTATAACTGATATAGTCCAGGTTCATATTTTCAATTGTACAGCTGATCAGGTATTCATAAAACGACTGTAAAGCATGGGTTGTTCTTTGTTAAACTTTTGGAAGTCAAGTTTGCTTCATTGTTGAGAGTTTTCACTATCTCAGGTCCTGCTAAGTCAGCATGGGTAAAGAATTCTACATCAAACACAACGTACCCAAAATGGGTGGATGAAGTGAATCAGTCCAATGATGATCAAACTGATCCAAGGAGGTAAAATTAATTTTCTCGTGCCAGTCTCTTTATGTTATGTATCAATGCATCTCTCTCTCTCTCTCTCTCTCTCTCTCTCCATTTTCATTGATTAGGTAGCATTCTGACTTTCTAAAAATGCTACCATATTTGTGACATAAATCCAATAAGTTTATTTGGGTCTTTGATAACTTCACTTGGTTTTTGTTTAGTTGGAGCCTAGTAAACACCAATTCTGTTTCTTTGATGCCTGTTGCACTCCAGTATTGGATGCTTAAGGGTTTATGTTTCACCACAGTCACATAGAAGACTGATTGAGCCAAGTAATCTGTTCATTTATTTCTTGGGTTGGCATATCCTAATCTTTTTCTGTTCATTGTCAACTGTTCTGGCCTTGCTAGGCAGTTCGCAGGCTTCCAGTAAGCAACCAAATATCCTCATCAATGCAAAAAGCATTCAATGCGCATTCTAGTATTGTTTTATCTAACATTCAGATGTAGATTTTAGGACATTGGCAGGCTATGCTTGTCAATCGTGTTAGATCCTTCCTCCCTATGTGATATTGTCATGATTCCCATGATTTGCAATTCTTGAGATAGAACTTAGGACACTTGGGAGCTTAGAAGCTATACTTATCAAAAACATTGTCCTGGTCCTTCCTCTAAATGTGATCATACCTCATGAATAGTTTTTGTCATAAGTGTGTTGGCTGCTGATGTTCCCTTGTACCACTATGCAGAGGTAGCAAAATGCCAAAAATCTTTGCAAAGACTAGGCCATTTCTATAGCAGTGATTAATAAGATTCAGAACAGCACATGCTTCTTTGCTACTTTGTTGCTTAGCTATTTTTGCGAGTGGTGAGAAAGTGAATCTTATTTTCAAATGAGCATGAGGTCTGGTAATTTCTTGGCTATCCAATAAGGAACTCTCTGCATAGCTATGTGTTTAATTGTGTGATGGAAACACACAAAATAGTCATAAAGTTTAAGGAAGCATTTTGCTTCCTGCCATATTCCATTTGTTGCTCAAACTTTGATAGGTATAGGTGAAACTTGCATTGTAAATGTTTCTTAGCCAGGGACATGGCCAAAAGGAAAAGATGGGGAAAACACAGCTCCCATTTTCAAAAGAGAAGATTTTTTACTGTGATTTGCTTAGAACAAGTTCCTTTTATTCATCGAGTCTTTCCCTCAAATGTGCTTTGAGGGGAAGTTGTTGCAGAATCAGTTACGAGCTGAGCAAAAATGAGTTGAGATCACTTTTGGCGGTTGATATCCAGGGACACCAACGTGGAGGTTTCTGCATTGTCCCCAACAAGTTACTAATTGAATAAGAAAGAATGTTGAAAGCGATAGAACTTACACAAGCTATGTTTTTGTACAATACTGATGAAAATTGATGTTGGCTGTTTCATTTTCTTACACATAGAAAGATATTGTCATGTGATATGGTCATGTGATATTGTCATGTGATATGGTCAATAACGGTACCAATTTTTTTGCAGATTATCATCTGTGTCTGTCCTGTTGCAATCGAAAAACCACAGTTCATCACTGTCTCACTCAAAAAGCATGGATGCTACTGGTCTTACTATGGAAGATGCCTCTAGCATTGACACAGATCTTATTCTCCATGCACCAGTTTACGGGAGAAACCCCATTAACATGGGGGGTGATTTGCATATTCCACTCTTCAGAGACGAACGTGTGCAAAAAATGTTAAACGAGAGTAGGAAGAAGTACAGAAAGAATGTTAGCAAAGGTGTTGGTCGATCTGTTAATAGCATTTCATCGCTTTCAGCTGTTGGGAAGAATCAGTCGACTTCATCGCCCCAACGCAAGGATGTCACTTATTCAGAGGAAATCTTGAACAGGCATCGTCTCCTTTACAATGGAAATGCAGCCGATGGTAAAACTATGAGTAAATTTGAAGCCCCCAAGAGGAGCTCAGCTACACAAAAAAATGACGGTGGTCGTGAAAGAAACAACACTAGAAGGGCCTTAGCTACTTCCAGTCCTATTCGAACCCACGTGGAGCGTTACGATAGTGCCACCGAGGAGGCGCGTCTGCATCCTTCAAGTTTGCATTCTGTCGCATCCAATCAAAGACAGAATTTGCATTCGAGCTTGTCACCCCAAGCCAACAGTTACATTAATAAATCGGTCGATCGTAATAGATTACCAGAGAAGTCATCATCTACAGGCGTGCGAGGTGGTTCGTCTCGAGAATTTTATCTTCATAGTTATCCCTCAAGGAGTAGTGACGGCGTTGATGTCATTTCTCCGAGGACATCTGGTTATCATTCTGATATTCTAAGTTTTGACGCTTTGCAGAAAAATAGGAAATCAGCACCGAGCAGCAAGGTTTCCTCCCAAAGGTCCATTTCACCATCACGGCCTAGTTCATCTAGCAAATCATTCAATCGAATGGAAAGCGGACGTACACATGAAAGAAAGGACAGCAATGCTACTGACATCTTGATGCGGCAGCCCCCAATTGGAACCAAAGTGCACCAACGAAGCAAAACATGGGGCAACATGTATTCTGGTGTTCCTGCACCCCCAGAAGCATCTTCAACCCCCATTCGTCAGCAAGGGTATATAGCATCCATTCACTCTTCCGCTGCAACTTCAGACCCTATGTTGCTATCTAAAACGGCCTCAGACCTGACGACGAGAGTTCCGTCGACCAAGAGCCCCCGTTCAGCCTCGAACGAGAGACAGTTTGCAGTATCCTCTAGCTCCTACCCGAGGTTCTCCGAGCGAAAGAATGTTGCGAAAATGAATCGACTGTCAGAATCTGCTGTTGCATCAAAGCCAGTTGTCACGTACACTAATTGGAAGTCTTCAGCTTTGAATTCCAGACGACAGTTTGGAGTAACGAGAGAGGAAGATGCAGGGGAGACTAGCACGAGGCCAGTATTAGAATACGTCGAGAGTAGGTATGTGGCCGAAGATCTTCACACTGGGCTTGACCAAGCTGATTCGAATGTTGAAAGCTCAGAGAGACATTCGGAAGAGGAAGAACACGTTATTGAGCATAATAGAACGTGGCCTAGCATTGAACGAATGAAAGAGAGATCAACAATGACGTATTTAACATCTAAAGTAGTGCAGTCATCTCGTGGAAGCTGGACATCAGAAAAACGTAGCATCCCACTTCGGCCGCAAAATCGCATATCGACAGATCGTCTATCTGGCACGAGAGACCTCGTTTTTCCTTCTCGTGAGTCGATTGCTCGCACAGAATTCCGTAATCATCTGCAGGAAAACAAACAGAGCAGAATTAACTTCGCATCTCCAAGTCAAATGTTTTCGCGTGGTCGTGGTTTTGATGAGCATGCAAAAATCACGAAACTTATGCCTGATGATGATGATGCGACTATTGATACCGATTTGCTACTCTCACAGCCTCCTATGCCGGTGGTTGATGCCAGTCCCTCGCTCTCAACACTCTCGGATGATGATACTATCAAGGGTGATGATTCTGGCAGCGACTCGCAATCATTTGCTGATATTCCTCTCAGGTCCTCGAGT